>CM055826.1:23641919-23805610 GCA_029582265.1 Zoroaster sp. YZ-2022
AAAATTTCTTTTTTTCAACGATGAAACATCCACTGGTGATAGGAAAAATTCAGAAAATAGTGAAAACTCGCTTTTGTGGAAGGTTTCTCCAGATCTGCATGCATCCAACTGTTGAAACATGTGGCAGTTAATCGATTCAACGACCTCGAAAAGAGCTATTAATAAAGTGACCTTTTCAGAATAAATAGATTATGCTGACATAAAAAAAAAACTAAAAGGATTTAGTCAATCACATAATACATTATGCGAAACAAATTGATCAGAAACACAATTTTTTCAGGGGTCACGATAGTTGAGTCAATTGCATTTCCGAAGCGTAAATGCTCAATTCCTTAAACATGCATACATAATGAGCACGACCAGAGCTGATTTAGATTCACCAACAGAGGTGAAACGTAAGTGAAACGTTTTAGATATTAGTTTGATCTATCGAAAATCGGTATCTGATGACCTAATCATGACATTACAACTCTAGTTTCATCTACGTGTTATGTTCTAAGTATATGCCAAGTTTGAAGTTCATGTGAAGTTTGCAAGTATGTATTTTTTGTAGACAATCTATCCGGAAAAGAAGGAGTAGAAAAAAAAAGAAAACAAAACCGAACAAAAACAATAGGTGTTTCGGGTACATACCCGAACACCTAACAAAAACAAAAAACGAACAAAAACAATAGGTGCTCGCGCTGTAGCTCGAACACCTAATAAATGATTATTTGTTTTACGTTTACGTAGTGAGCACGCAGAACGTACAATCACTAATGCACGCACAGTGCCAGGGGCCGCTTAATTAAGAATGGTAGGTTTCCAGTTAGTTAACCGCATTGTGGGTCAAGGATATGTACATGTAACGCAGAGAGGAATTAATTACAAATGAAGAGGGGACAATATTTTTTTCTTTACTTTTTATTTTAATTTTATTTTGTTGCCCCTCATATCACATTGGATTAAATGAACAACATCGTCACGATCAGAGAGACTTTTGATAGGGCACGCAATCAGTGTCCTAGTTTTAGTTTGACTGAAAATAATAACCCACAAACGCCGATCAGATCATATTACCGTGGCTTCTGCATAAATGATGAGGCAATGCAAGTTAGCAGTTTTTCTAATGGTTGTAATTTTTTTTTAATATCTGAAACCATCCAAAAAGACTTTCAACATTTGAATAGACATGCATGGTTATCCTAAAGATAATTTGAGTTGATTATTACTATTATTTTTTTAATTACCCTAAAATTTCCATCAACAAATGGACGGAAAAGTGAGGTAACTTTTTCCATCCAATTTTTATGGAAATTTGAGGGTGAAAAAAAAAAAATAATAAATAAAATAAAATAAATCAACTCAAATTAGTTCTAGTATAAGCCTGCATGTCCATTCACATGTTGAAACACTTTTTGGTCGGTTTCAGGTACTTAAAATTAAATAACAACCATTGGAAAAACTGCTAACATGACGAATGCAAAGTGGCCCCCTTTATTGTGTTTTATAATAATAATAATAATGTGTGGATTTATATAGCGCACGTATCCACCAACTAAGTGGTGCTCAAGGCGCATTATATTATTATCCCTGCTCATAAGGCTCATAAGGCTCATACATCATTCCTGAAACCATCTCAGCTCCCTGGGGAGTATACAGCTCAATTGCTGCCATTTCTAGCGCATATAGAGCAAACCAACTCTGCCTTCACAGGTACCCATTTAACCCCTGGGTGGAGAGAAGCAATTATGATTAAGTGTCTTGCTCAAGGACACAAGTGTCACGGCCGTGATTCGAACCCACATTATGTTGCTAACACCAGAACTTGAATCCGGTAAGCTAGACATTTATGTAAGCTAGACATTTATGTAGCAGCCACGGTAACTGATTTTATCACGGTTTGTTATCTAGGCAAGCGTGTGCCCGTGGGTTATTATTTTCAGTCACTGAGTTTATCTAAATCTAGGACACCGATTCCATACCCTGCCAAAACTTTGCTTTGATTGTGACGACATTGTCCCTTTAAATAAATGGTTTTGTTACATTGTGAACGCTTTCGAAATAAAATACATTATGGGTCACCTTTGACATGACATTAATGGGCTACCTCCAATTGGCCGGATCACAGAGTTCCGATTGATATGCATAAATATATCTGAAATACCACAGATTCGTTTCGTTTAGGCCTTTTATACAGAGTTGGATTCCATAATTGGGTACGGTATTCCCCCAAAAAATTCAGTTTCAACTAAAACAAAAACCCTCCCTTTTTCAGACCAGCGTATGAGCCCAGTTTTAGGTTACTGCCTATAAACAATTATTACAACATGAATAATAGGCTCTAATGGAATATCGGACTAGCAGCCTATAATAAGGGCTGTTGGAATAAACCCATTATTCCTTACTGGTGTGTGAGAATGTAAATACGTTGCCATCAACTGCATTCCCAGCACGGTAGTCGTTACTGTAAAGGGTACTTTGTGATACAGGCTTGCCAATGACAGGTAGATCTGCAAAGTTAATAAATAAGTGTATTTGTTAGTCATGGTCAGACAAAGATGACGTCATGTGACACCTGATATTTAAGTGTCGTTTCTACATGACGGCGGACTTAACTTGACAGTAATTCTGGGATAAAATATTTGAAAGGGGAGAAATTGAAGTAAAATGAGAAGAGTTTGAGGAGGATTGGAGCGGGAGAAATACAGAGAAAATATGGAGTTGGAGAGAAGATTATAACAAAATAAGTAGGAATGCTTCGTGCATGGTCACTGTTATGAATACTGTCGCTGAAACATAAGCACAAATTGTCTTGATATTTGTCCAATTGTGAGTTATTTCTTACAAGCTTCTAAAACCGCGTAACAGGGCTAATTCTAAATAAACGTACGACTGACAATATTATAATGTCAGAATACTTAATAACAATCAAATCGCTTTTTGTATGAAGTAATTCATATCTGATGAATTACATGAACTTATGTGTGTTTATACGTACTGTACGGTAAGGTATGTGGTTGGTAATTCAATTTGGTATAACCAAATTCATGGTCTAATTGTATTGTAAAATGTATAAAGCTGATAGTTTATATACTTCAAAAACAGAGGTGTTAAAACTACACAAGTGGTGTTAAAAAAGTCAACACATTGAAATTAGCTAAAAATGTTCGCGAGTTATTCTGAATACAAAATAAAACCCATAAAAGGTTCGTATAATCACGATATTTGTATTGTTAGAAGCGCATATAGTACCGGTAGTTCCCGTTCCTATTCACATGACCTTTCAGCTCGTCTGTGATAATATGAAGAGCAGGACAATTTTTGGTCACAGACAGTGGGGGGGGGGGGAGGGGGCACTAGGGGGTGCACCATTTTTTGTATCCTGCAGCCTCAAATGGGGACTATTTTTCAGAATTCTGAATGGGGCACCCTGGGGCACAGACCTCTGCTGGGAGGCACGTCCTGTCTTGTATACCCCATTATTAATGGTATCCCACTAAATCACCTACAATAATGCGCGTGGTAATCTGTCAGAATAAGTAAAACTAATATCTACAACGAAGAATTACAGAAAAGGACATGAATTAAATTTAAAAAAATTGGATTTCTTCAAGAAGATGGGTTTGTTATTATATATCAATAACATAAGGGAGAGTTCACGTGGCCACAATTATTTATCGTTACACACTTTTACCCCCTTTTTCACATTTGATTTGTACACGTTTTTCAAATCAAGACATTTCCAAACTATTCGTGTTGATCGATGACCCATTGATTTCTTTTTTTATTCGTCCTCGATATACACGGTAAATATACCCATGTAGGTGATTGATTGGTGGAACACACATCACATGTTTCGCCTCGTGAAAATGGAACAGTTCAGATGTTACCTTGTGATATAATAAAAGCTCCCATACTATGATAACTTGATCAGAATTTTGATAGGTCCGAGTAGCATCGTCGACAATTTAAAACCAGTCTCGAGTTGATGGTTGTTCTGCTGATCTCATGTTTTTTTCCAAACTTTAACTTTAGCAAGGAACCGTTCATTGACGATTTGTGTTTTTAAGCAGAGATGTACAGAGCACGAGCACTGTCAAATAGTGAGCGACCATTTTGCAACCACAAGTCAGCACTTGAACTTGCCCCGAGTTAGCTCCTAGTTATTGTGACATTTGGTGCAGTGAGAGGTGGCAAAATGACAATTCAACATTGAAATACAAGATTATAAAATGATCTCACCTGTATAATAATAACCAGCAATCTAAACGGGGGAAATGAAATATAAAAATTCTTGTGAAATAAAATTCATTTAGTACATTAAACAGTTATTTATTCTCTTTTTTCTCTTTTTTCTTTTTCACTCTTCAGCATAGATTATTGTTAGTCATGTTGATGTTACGTGTGAATGTACAGTTAGGAAACCGACCAGACGCATGAGTCATGGTAACCGTATTCAGCTCGGCAAGGACAAGCCCGAAATCATTAATTATATTAATTAATTCGTACGAGGAAGTAAATTGACAGAGGTTTCACCAGGACTGAAACCAGGACTGAACTCATCTTGGAATACGATTCCAAGCATTTATATCTGAAAATTATCACTCGTGGACACGCTCCCATAAACTAGAATTCCCTTATTATTGATTTTATCATCATGGATGGTATACCTTGATTGTTTCATTAAGACCAATCCAAACTCTGCAACATCTCTGTGGATGATCACGTCTCCTCATGATGAAGTTCAAATCTTCTACAGTGGAGATGTTGAAGATGGTACTTCCAGGGTACATTCTGTTACATGCTTCACTGTCGTTGTCCTTGCTTGCCCTAGCAAGTTTGTAGGTAAACGATCCATCTGTGATCTCCCATTCACGGCAATTACCCTACAAGAGCGTGACATATTCAAGGTTGAGAACAACAACTTGAACAGTTATTTGAAAATATTGTCTAAGATGATCTAAAATGTCAAAGATATAGAAAAACACATGGGGTTTCAAAATCCATATTGTACGTGTATAAATGAACATTCTAAATTTCCCAGTACTGTGTAGCGAAGTGTATAGAGTGTAAGGAGTTTGAGTTTGTTGAGTAAATCTTCATTAGGACAGGTCTTTGAAGCAGCGACCATCTCGATAGCCTTATGATCGACCGTGTTAAATTGATCCATGTTTAATTATTACTCAGTTAAGTGGAAGTAAAGTTAGGCCTATGGCCTATCAGGAGATGACGGCTAGAGTAGACTAGTCGAAACGTTGAGAACAAACAAACTGGCTCTTCTCAGAGCCATCACTTCTTCCAAGAAGAGATCATTACACAGTTCCAAGAAGAGATCATTACACAGTGTACCCAAAATAACACAATTATATCTATCTCCACCGTTCAAAGCCTCAAATCCTACACCCTTAATAGCCATTTTATCTGACCCAGGAGGGCCAGTTCGGTTGGGTGCATCCAAGCATTGAACAAACTGTCATCTTAATTGTTCGACCATTGAATCGTCTTTCAATAGTTAATAACGATTGCTCAATGGGCCCTATAAGGACGGTTGGCCTTAGGTAGGGACTGAACAACCAATCCACATTGTGAGATTCGAACCAGGTTCTGCAGCAGTGAAAGGTGATAAAAGTATCACTATGATAACCTAATAATGTTGGAATCCTAGCCACACCCTTTAGACAGCCCATATTTGCTCTCGTATTTAGCTCTCTGGTTGTCATTTGTTTAAGATCATGATATCGGTACCGATTTCCATTTCATTTTACTAATAATTTAAGATTCAGATTGTTGGAAAGTTGTTAACTCACCTCCCATGTACAATGTGCTAGGCAACGAGTAACAAATATTGCCATCAAGACCGTCATTAATTTGGTCGTAGCCATTACAAGTTGCGAATGTAGAACGCAATGCAGAAAAGCTTAGCTTTTCTTCTGTAATGAATATAAGGTGATGCATTTGGTTTAATCATTATGTTCAGGCATTAGGGGGATTATTTTGTAAGAGATTTCAATAACATCACAATGACAGCCCAGTTATAGATTACTTTATCATCACGTTACGATTTGTATTAAAGTTTTGTGTTGATTATGTTTATAAACAACTTAAATGCATTGAATAATGTTTGCATGGTTTTCTGAAAGTTTACTTTTACATTTCTGAAACTAGGATTCTATAAAATCTATGGAATGTTCAGTTTTTATACAGGGCAGACGGAAATTCCACAACGAATATTAAAACGCCTGAAAAAGGACCACGCACAAGCGCCTATACTAATCTGTTCCGAGGACTGAATTATTCATAAACCTACAGAAAAAAATGATTATCTATTATGTATGCAGATTTATTTACACAAATCACAGTATGAATAAGTGATATAAAAATTAGTTACCGAATGGATTATGAATTAATAAAACCCTACCGGTAGAGAAATATAACACAAGACACGGAACAACGAACTGGTAAATGCGCTCGTGGCGTCGCGTTCCGTGCTTTGTGTTGCCGGTTGCCCCGTAAGCTTCGAATTTAAGCAACATTTACAAGGGAAATTAACAGATAAAAGCAACATTACCAGTGACATATTGAAAAAACAGAATGTGCATCTTTAATATTCCATATATGACTGAGTGCGGGAGTCGATACAAATATGAAAGATGATTATACAAAAACGCCCGTCGACAGAGTAATTCTTTGAAGAAATAAAATATGTCTAAAGCAAATGCAATTACTTTCTGCTATAATTATAAGCTTAAAAGAAGCAAGTAATTTAAAGAAACGTAAAATCAGAGAGACTTTCAAATGTTTGGAATAAAGTTGATGCACGCAAAAATGTTTATTTTGGCATAGCATCTGTTACATTGTTACTTAATATTTCTCATTGTTCATTGTCAATTTAGCAGCCAATTTTAACTCAGCGTCAACCAATTTCGCGCGAAACCGACTGCTGCTCAGAATCATCATTCAATGTTCTTAAACATCATTCAATGTTCTTAAATGCGCATCCAATTTAAAAATACTCACCAGCGGCATTCAATTTCGCCTAGGCTTCCTGCGGTGTACAGTCAGTTATTCAAATTCCTTATTAGGCAAACATTTGTGACATTTGTGCAATAAAATTCAAACTTGTTTTTCCATGTTTTAATTTCATAGTAGCAATTGGTTCCCTCATTGGTAAGCGCCTGTCGCTTTATTAATGTTTATCGAAGGATAAAGTTTCATTTCCACAATTCACTACGTTGACAGATAAAGATAACGAAACAGCAGCTCGTGGTCTTTACACAAGAATATCTGATGTAGTCTGAGGAATGACCCCAACACACATTAATTGAGAAATATGTGAGTGGAAAGAAATGATAAAATAAAGTTTAAACAAACAAAAACAAAAAAGAAGAATGTAGAAACATTAACGAACATTTTAATGAAAAAACATACGATTAAATAAAGATTGGTGAGAATAATTTCATTTTAATTCCCATTTTGCGAAATTGATTACCTGTAAACGAAATTGAGAGCAAATCCTCATTCAAGCCAATCTGACAAAACTAAATGACGGATGTGCAGCACTAAAACAAATGACGCAAGTCCGAAATTTAATGTCTGAAAACGAAATTGATTGCCTGAATTATTACTTCGAACCGTGGTAGCAACCGGATTAGCAAATTAATAATAATAATAATAATAATAATAATAATAATAATAATAATAATAATAATAATAATAATAATAATAATAATAATAATAATAATAATAATAATAATAATAATAATAATAATAATAATAATAATAATAATAATAATAATAATAATAATAATAATAATAATAATAATAATAATGTGTGGATTTATATAGCGCACGTATCCACCAACTAAGTGGTGCTCAAGGCGCATTATATTATTATCCCTGCTCATAAGGCTCATAAGGCTCATAAATCATTCCTGAAACCATCTCAGCTCCCTGGGGAGTATACAGCTCAATTGCTGCCATTTCTAGCGCATATAAAGCAAAGCAACTCTGCCTTCACAGGTACCCATTTAACCCCTGGGTGGAGAGAAGCAATTATGATTAAGTGTCTTGCTCAAGTACACAAGTGTCACGGCCGTGATTCGAACCCACATTATGTTGCTAACACCACAACTTGAATCCGGTAAGCTAGACCGCTCGGCCACAACACCCCATTAATTAGCTTTAATACGAACGCACGAAAACGAATTTGAATGCTAAATTTACGGAAATTGGCCTATAAAATGCATTTCCATTGCAAATAGAACAGGCGGTTATTAGCGTGTAATTGTATAAACAGAGACTATTCATTCATGTCATGCTTGCATTTATATACGAAGTTCATCAGCTATCTACTGATGATCGTTTAATAGCGCCACGAGGCGCAAATAATGGTGGACCCAACAATACGGGTAATGTGTCCCAAATGCAAACATGATTCCATATTCCTGATCTGAACGAAAAATCTTGGGACACTTAAACCCCCCCTTCCCCTGCCCCCAATTTCCAAATACAGTATTGAGTGCTACTTGTGTATTTAACCTTTGTTTGGTAAAACTGTAACAAATTCGATGTGTGGACCTAAAAATCATGTTAAAACAAAATGGAAACAGAAACACAGAAATGAACTGCTTAATCTGTATTATAAGAAGTTATTGGGTAAATATTATTCAGGACAAAAAAAAATAATAAATAAATAATATAAAAGTATCCACAATAATTTGAGAAATTAAATTAAAGAAATTGAACAAAACAAAACTCTCATATTGTTTAAAGCATTGAAAACAAAACAATTCAACAAAATCAATCAAAACAACCCCAACAAAATCAGTATAGGACTATATATTTTTTATGCAGTTGGCTAAGGAATCTTACCTCTTATTATACACAGGTCATGCCTATACAGACTCTAGTCATCACGATTTCATATAAGTGGTTGAAAACAAAACTTCTGTTGGATCAAGGAACGGACTTCAATGTTTCTAACAGTTTTTTGTACGAATAGGGCTGTAACAAATGTTGATGAATTAGACGTGTTCACCTAGATCCCATTGGTTTCTCGAATAGTGTTTTCCCGTCAATTCCAGATAACAAGGAGAGAGTAACCTGGCTACACGAGCATGCCTGCATTCACCACATGGGAGTAATGATTGAAACTGATGACTTGTTATAATGATATTGGGCTGATACAAGCTGTAACAAAAGAAAACGAATTACTGGACACGACTGTTGCTTTCGATCAGGCTTGCTTATCGATTTGTCAAATTCAGCCCACCGCGCAGTACGACACTTTCAATTAACTAGAACGACGAAGCCGCCGTCACTCGCTGCTGGATGCGTATCAAATTCATTTGATAAATATACATATGTAAATGCACCATATATACTGTGGGGCACAGGGTGGGTGGGGGCCAGGGAAAGACTAGGATGTGGAACAGAAATGGGGAGGGGAGAGGTAAACCAGTTTCCAGAAATACATGTCTGTTTGCATCGGTTTACTTTACAAAGATTTGGTTTAATTGGTGCGGGGCTTAGGTCAGGGTGGGGGTGGGTAGGGGTTTTATGAGGGGGACATGTAGCAATTGGTATGATTAAAGTGTTGCTATGATTAAAGACTTCCATAGAGGTGCATAGCTTGAACTCTATGATCTGGGCTGTGATATATCTTCAAAACGTCTCAATACAAAAGATGTCCTTTGACCTCAGTGTGACTAAATTCCATCCAAATCAAGTCAAAACTTTAAATGCTAAAACACAGGCATCAATGTTTTAACAAACTTTAACATTTCTTAACAATAAAAACAAATTAAACATAATTCCAAAAACTTTATTCTTTATAAAAACAAAGTTGGTTAGGTACCACAAAATATGATTGCATGGTCACAATAACTCATTTGGGCTTCCACACCCCCAAAGAAAATACCTTTGCTACGCCCCTGACCACCATTGGCCTCCTATTATCCCTTTTCTTTAGAATTTATCTTGAGTTACCATTGTCCCCATTGTGTCAGTACCCTACAAGTGGCCTCCTGCGCCCCCCCCCCTCCCCCCCCCCACACACAATGTAAACCCCTCCGACGAGGGACGTAACCGCAACTGATATCTCGGGTTTCATAATTTCACAGTCCTAACACATGATATTTTGAGTGACCAATATTAGCCCAAAATAATAGACATATATTTCGTTAGTTACGATTATAAATACACAGCAGTGTCAGGAAAAGACTGCCTGCTTATCACCGACCATGCGTGGCACGCGCGTTTCGTTATGTTGCCCTTAATTAATTAAGTTAAACCCTGCGACGTGCCATGACACTTATACGAACAGCACGGTTGCATCGCGCTTAATTTTTGAATAGGTGTGAAAGGGCGCTATAACTTCTGTTGCGTTGAACACTACCAACTGCCAATGGTTTTAACAGATGCCTAGAGGTCCTCTAGACCCTAGACAACAATTTGAAGCAAAAAAAAATGTAAGGGCCCTTTAGGTTGATGTTTATTTTAGCTCTTATAACACTTTTCCCCTACCCCAAATCGACATAAAACATACCCTATTATGTGTACCCATAGCAGTTATAGGAATAAACATCTCTCACCCTCTGGCTGATGGCTCCAGCATGTCTGGATTCATGGTCTGGCACAACATAGTGGGTAACTGATAGCTTTTGTTAAGCCGCTCAGAGCCGAAGTCAATGGCCTTGTGTTGACAGATGGGATTACGATTTGTACACAGTACTATGGGACCATGCAGGATTTGTACACGGTCCTATGGGACCATGCTTTTTGCAGTAGGATTTTTTGGATCAAGGGTTCAAAGCAGGCTAATGGGAATTAACCATGCTATTTGGATGTACCTCAACAGTGAACTTACGGAATTTGAGAAATTTGGGGTGAGCATGAACGGAGTAATTAAATTTTGTTTACAAACCTACTGAAAGAGTAAGCGCCATGGCACGTCGCAGGGTTTTAACTCATCAATTTAAAGGGAAGGTAAAACATTAACAATTTGACCAGATTATCAAATTATCAAATTATTATGTAAAAACATGAATGTAAAGTTGGTACATGTTCCAATCATTCTGAGAAATGTGGCCTGCTGTCGAAACATGTTCGGTATTTTCCGGTAAACAAAGAGTCCCTTTACTCGCAGGCTGTGTTGTTTGAAAATCGGTCCAGCTGATTTCAAACGATGCGAAAAAGAAATTTTCGACATCAAGATATTCCTGAGGAAAAACTTCATAATTATGAATCAAATCGAATAAACCATTCTAGAGTTGTGGTAGAAAATGTGTTATTTTTTAGCATTCTTTTAGTGCCACTGTCTATGTTATCAAAAATATAAGATAACCTTTGACCTTGACTTGAAAACCGCTCGGTCAATATTTGTACATTGTTAGATTGCTTAAGACCTGTTCTGTCATGCCAGCTATGAATGGCAGCTGAAAGGAAGAAATTAAAAATCACCTGAATGTCTATCTTAAGACACAATTAATTCCAGCCATTATTTTCCTTGACCATGCATATTGTGAAAATAACCTTTATTATACTACAAAGTCTCGTCTATCATGATTCTAATTGATTTATATCATAGCATAATTAATATTGCTACTAATTCACATTCGGTTTCATTATGATGCCCTTAATAACTCATCAGTTTAAAGGGAAGGTACAACATTGGCAATGACCAGATTATCAAATTAACAAATTAGTATCTAAAAACTAAGTCAAGTTGGTACATATTTAAATCATTCTGAGAAATGATTTCGTCTGTAGTGCTTTCATCTTTGTTAATTTCGAATGTACATAAACACATTTTAAAAACATGTAACAGTTAGTTTTTTTTTTCCCTCAAAAATGAATACAACTCTTGTGATAAAAATGAATGTTTGTCAAGGTAAAGTATAGTTATAGTTATTTCAAAACATACTAATGTTTTGATATAAAAATTACTTTTCATAAAACTGATGTTAGTATCAATCGTCAAATAGTTTTGTATGAGGTGCAGCTGTTATTTGAAAACAAATTCTAATAATTTCCGGTCTAAATTGAGGACAGATAACTCTTTCCTAAATTCAGTACTGTTCACTTTGGGTATTATGCCTCTTTTGACAAGTGCTGTAAAACAAAATACACAATTTGAACATGAATGTATCAAATTTTTACAGGTTGGCCGTTAAATGTAGGTCTATATCTTGATTCCAAAAAAATAAGTTTATTTATAGAAGCAGTGGATGTCAACATAACCAATTATATAGCCTTTAAGTGACTGAATTTTGTTCTCGGTATATTTGATGTATTCTATCCCCCCCCCCCCCCATACATCATCCAACAGTGCCAGCGCCAATGACAGGATAACAATTATAATCATATTATTAAAATGGCCAAGCACCGATCGGGTTGCAACAAATAAGTAGGTTTTTGTCCAAATTCATTTTCTCCAAAATGATAATTTATAAGCCTAATTAATCTGCCTGGCATGGACTAAAGCAAGTATATATTATTTACGCATCTTTGATGATTACCCGATATTACACATAACCTATTACAGATATTAATTTTTATCTCTTATGTCTACTATGTAAAGGCAACGGTCATCTTAATGATCATCCATTTTAGTCTATATGAAGTGTTTTCATCGCATCGATAAAAAGGAAAACACATTTAATTTACAGAATTGTAATTTTAGCAGTATTCGGTAAATTCTACCTGTTATCGACCCCAAAAGCCATCAATCTCCAAGGGCTGTGTTTTATTTTGATGGACTCTGTGCTGTATAGCTCAGCCAGTGATACTTATATTGTAGGACATACTAAGTAAACATAATAATAAGTAAAGCACACAAACGTTTGTATTCATAATACCCAAGTCTTTTTAAAAGTCTCTCCGATGCGACTGATTCGAGCATGATTTATTCAAGGGCTGCATCTTGCTTCGCTATAAAAATGCCCAAGGAATGCAATACATATTTTTAAAGAAGCGATTCAATAGGTTGAACAATAGCCATACAAATCAATATAATCAAGTCATTTTTGTGTTTGTGTGAAATGTTTTTTTGTTATTGTGATTGTTTAAATACAGTATACGTAAATTCTAAAAATTAAGAAGTTGGTGATTAAATATATATTAAATAATACAAACTTGGTTTAATAATTATTAAACAACTCTGGCCAAAATGTTCAATGTGGGTTGCTCTCATTACAAAATAAAGCGTTCCAACATGTTCAAATTGATTTAGAGCTTACAGTAAATACGTGGCAAACGTAACCATGCTCACAAAACACAATAATCTTTCTAATCAAAAGAACTTTTAAACACAGCAATAAATCGAGTAACAATAAAGAAAACAAGTGAAAGTAATATTTTTTAAAATTTATTAATTAATAAGTGCATTAAATTTAAACCTATAGGTCACAATACACCACATATATATTTCAGAAGAAATATATAACAAACTGTAGGCATCGGTAGCGAAATGGGAGTGGCAGGACGTTTAGGCAAATAATTATAACACTGCATCCACGAGTAGGACCATGCTTGCTTTATTAATAATACTAATAATGAACAGTTCTTATATAACGCATAATACCTTCGAATAAACGTCTCTGAGCGCTTAAAATTACACATCCCAACTGACTCTCAAAATGATATTGCAAGATATTACAATAATCGACTACAATGAACCTACATTTACTTATTAAACATGTATGTTTTAACCTGGGACTTAAATTTATTGATAGTGTTTGAATTCTTAATTACATCAGGATGTTGTTCCACAGTTTGGGAGCAGCATACGCAAAACTACGTTCACCGTAGGACCTAGTTTTAACAAAAAGGGTAATCAAAAGATCTCTATCAGCTGACCTAAGATTTCGTGCAGGCCTATATTCTCCAATCAAATCTGTTAGGTTCGCAGGAGCTAGTCCGTGGCGACAATAGAATGTCAACAATGGTTTGGAGCGTGAACAGATGAGTATTGCCAATTGATCACTACCGACTGTAGTCGATTTGCTAGATACGATTGAAGCCAGTCAAGGACAGGGTCCTGGAACCTGAACCTCCGAGATAAATGCTGCAATAGGGTGTCATGACTGATTGTGTCGAATGCACATGAAAAGTCCAGAGGAATGATAATTATTTCCTGCTCCATGTCAAGTGATGTCAAGATGTCGTTCGCAACTCGGAGTAATGCCGTTTCACAGCTGTGGTGTGGCCTGTAGGCAGATTGCATACGAGACTGCAGTTGGGTTTCAGAGATATAACTCAGAATCTGTGATACAGCTATACTCTTTCGACGGTTTTCGCAAGGAATTTCAGATTTGCAATTGGTCGGTAATTACTCAGTTCCTCCGAATTTAGTTTTGAATTCTTAATAAGCAGTGTAATATGAGTACACTTGAGACCATAAGGAAAATAACCTGTCAACCTGTCAAATTTCGATGTGTCGTTAACGAAATTTAAAAAAAAATGTATTCAGATTTGTTATATTAATGTCAGTGTCAATTTATTTCCCTTCTTAACAATGCAACGACAACATCTTAGACAAAACAATTTTTAAGGAAGATTGATACCATATTCACATTAAGTTTGACATTTACATTCCGTTATTTGGCTTACTCACTGGCGGATTTGGGGGGAGGCACCAGGCGCGAGCCCCCTATTTTTCGCAGAGCAGCAATTTTTCGGGCGCCTTTTTTTTCAGAGCGCCTTCCCAAGTCTTGTGAAAAATGTGGGGATGGGGGGGGGGCGCCGGGTGTGTCCTCCCCCAATCTGCCACTGATTACTTTGACCTATTATTTGAATTACTAATTCTATACATGTCAATCAATTAATGAGGAGATACCGAACGCTTTTATAGCTTGAAGATTCTGCACCAAAAGCCAACATAAACAAAACAAAACTAAATGGACCTTTAATAACAAATAGTCGGCGGAGGGCATAAGTTAATATTATATAATTGCAGGATATTCATTATTATTCATGAACATGTGATGCGAAAGAAACATGGTTAACTGGTTCCTAATAACATGACCTAGAATAAAGCTTAGTCTTCCAACGCATTTACGTTTAACAGTTAACTTTTATATACATAGGTAGTAGTCGTAACACTACAATGTCACACATTTATTTCCATGTTGGCAACAACTTTAATCCATACTGAGTACAATTATAGTACATTACAGTTTATTAATATTAAGCACAGTTGACAATATGATAAGTGTAGTTTGACATTTTGTATACATTGAGACATGGTAGAATTACCAACATGTAGAGAAAAAAAACGAAGCATAATGCTTTTACTTTTTCCGCTATGACAGACACAGACTTAGATATGACAAGGACATGTAAAAGGCATGTGACACTAATAAATAATTGATAAAAATAATACAATCTGGATAATAATTTAATTCAATTTTGTTTCATTTGTTTCTTAATTTTTTTTAACTGCATATAGATATTTAAAAAGTATTGTTTAAGTTTTTTGAGAAGGAATCAAGCGCAAGAGGCTTTTATTTAGATCTGGTTTAAGATGATTCCAAAATACAATACCACGAGAAAACACTTTTTTAAAAGTTAATCTCACTTATGGGTTCAAAAGAAGAAAATAATAAAACCAACAAACCAGAAACTTTGTTGGCCTCTAAATATTATTTTATTAATAATAATTTAATCAAGACTGAATCATTCCTTCGTAAATCACTCTATGTATGCACCACTCGTCTGGATCCCAGACTACTATTCGAGGTTTGTTATAGGCCCTTTACATCAGTCAACTTGACTCCAGACTATGCCACATCAGACGACTGCTTGCACATACGACACACCATTTTCACCAGTTCATTCAATACACTACAATATTATAATTTGAAATAGACAAATGTCAAGCCTCAAGGTTAACGACCAATAAATAGTGCACCGAATAATCATATCTTTTTCTCAAAAGGTTTCTCAAAAATCACTCAGTTATACAAACCATGTGATCAACCACTGTTGACCCGTCGCGGCAGTAACTTGGCGTGGTTTTACTTCCAAGCCTGAACATTCTTGATAACTGTCAATAGATTAAAAGTAAGTAAATCGAATTTATCATATATAGATTTTTAAAATTCGACAAATGAAAAAGCTACAAAGGTATCGACATAAGTAAAGATGGATTATAGTTCAATATTCAAATGACACTTACCTGGCCTAGTAGATATATCTGTATTGACGGTGCAACTACCGGTTGCTGTGTTTCTATCATCACCTCTGATGGTGTTCATCGGAACATCGGCTGTTTTCGGCTCAACTCGGGCATTGGCACTCTTGCAGAAGCGTTTGTTGAACGCAGCTTTGAACTGTAACAATATCATTCATTAGAACATTTCATTAAGCTTCGTCTTCTTTGAGTGATTCCCAACTGCCGCTTCGCAGTTTTAGAAGCACTATCGGTATTATCACTGACTACATGAAATAATTTGGGTTTCAACCGTAGGGCTGCATAGTTCAGTTGGAGCACCGATACAGAAATCCAAAGATTGGAAGCTCAAATCAAGTGTCAGTAAATTTTCTTTTGTTCGCTTCCATAATATTCCTAATATTTCTAACTTCTTCATACTACGAATCTAAGGAGTTTGTTAAAAAGGATTTGACTAATCTCCAATGATTGTCCTGGGGCAATCGTTGGATGGTCACAATTATTGTTTTCTTTTAGAAGCTCACCTCTTCCGTGAGCACACAGTAAATAACGAAAATGAAAACTCCCTGAAAAACAAATGAAAGACAAAACAAAATATAAGAAATTAAAAAAAATAGGCTATGAACCATTGTCTTATTTTGTAAAAAAAAAACATTATGTGGTCACTGAGGGGACAGGAGATACGTGAAATGTGGCCTCAAAGCTATAAATAACTGTGGACATTCATATACAGTTTTCATTTATAACAAGCAATCGCTACAATATGACAATCGATTGAAATTGTTTAATCGGGTGAAACCAAAAGTAAAGAATTCCATTTAAAGGAGTGTACACCATTATTTAAAGTGTCTGTAAATTCATGCATACTTTATCAAAATGAAAATAATATTATGTATAGAAACCAACATGTAAAAAGTAAGATTTTTTTTTTTTCGTTAACAAGAAACTGGAGAAAATGTACTCAGATTTCATACATACATGCATTCTTATGTGGTAAATAGATCACGAAGGTACCTCCATTTCAAATTTGTAATTTAACGAAAACAAATTAAAAACAGAAATTGATTTAGTTGATACCTGTAGAGTGTTCAAGATAACGAAGAGATAATATGATAATGTCGTCTCGTTGGAGGCGTTCACACCGAGTCCCAAGATCCAGGTGATGCCGGTTAGTGGCTGGACTACCAACATCGCCCTCAAGATGGACCTGATACAAAATAAACCATGCCACATGCATTTATTGATCCATAGGATGGCAGTGGAAAACGGTGAATTATTCTTTATCTGCGAATTATTTTTCACAGATGTATGTTATGTGAACTTCCATTGCCATTCCACAAAAGCAAGACATCAGGTTTGGAGTTTGGAGTTTGGGGTTTGGGGTTTGGGATTCGTTTTCGTTTTCGTTTTCGTTTTTGTTTTGTTTGTTGGGTGGGTATTTGTTTTGTTTACCTAGGCATACATTCTTACAACAACAGAATGTTTCGCATTGTCAACTACAACATGTCAACGGTACATTTCCTGTTATCGGTAAACTGCCGTTTTCTTGAACGAAGGAATTAATTTAAGATTTTTCAAAAAACAACAATTTACTTACTTAATTTTGTCGAATTCTGTCTTGCGTTTGGTCGCTTTCAGTCGAAGGAACGACCGAAGAACGAAGATACATATACCCAGATTCACCTGTTAAAAGAAATCCCTAAAGTGTATCATCAAAAACATGGAGCATTTTGAAAATTATGGCTACCTTCATAAACAATTTCTATCCGTCAAAAACATTGCTTTAAACATCAGACTTTTAAATATGTCTGCTCATTTAAAAAATAAAACATATATATATATATATATATTTTTACCATAACAACAAAGATGACAGGCCAAACGAATGCCCAGATAGTGTACACTCCAAGCCAGCACCTAACAAAAGAAACAAGATAATTATGAAGACGCTAAACAATAACTACTTAGCACATCATTTACATGAAATATTTTAATGATAAATTAAATTACATCAAGCATTACATCAAATTGTATGTGTTATATGTTTTGTCGCTGGTATATATTTGGTTAAAAAGCAAACATTGGACTGCAGACTCAGATCTACTTTTACAAACTAGGTTCTTGGTGAAACTTACACTTTACTAGTTCCATATCCATCAAGTGCTGCTGCAAGCGTCACGGCAACTACCGGGAGCGGCATACCTAGTAAACGGGTAATAAGAGACATTAATGATATCTCCATCACTTATCAAAGAGCATTATAGCAATATCAGCTTACTATGTCAATTGGTTATGTCTTAAAATCAAAATGGTGGAAATAAAAAGGCCACTTTGATTTACCTAAAGCTACTGGTCGAACATTGAAATGTAAGTTTAGCTGTTTCAGGAAAACGAATGACATATGTCTTCAGTGAAATACACGTTGGTTAAACAAAGAATCTGAATGGAATAGATGCAATAGGAAAAATTATACGTATCCACTTACTCCAGCCTATCAGCATGAGCTTGAGTGGGTGAATCTCTCGATGAAACACAAACAATGCCTTGACGAAAAGCAGGGCGCCCTCTATCAACATCCAGGCGAAGGAGGCGAGCAGAAAGTAGTGGAGTAAAACAGCTATAGCGGTACATGCAGTTTTCTGCAAAAAGTAGTGGCAGGAGTGGGATCTGTTTAGTATGGTGTGTCAGTACAATATCATATTGGCTACCAAAGTTCACTCTAAAAATCGTGTTTATCAATTAAACATTACTAATCAGTTTCAACATGTCAAATTCCTAAACAATATAGGAAAGTTGGTATTTAATTTCTAAACGGAATGCATTTGCTAAACACAAGAATGTTAATGCTAAACGTGATACTTGTCTGAACGTTTCATTGCGAATACGCCACGGTGATTGGACCTTTGGATTCAGCGTGGGCGCGAAAAACAAAACCAAGTTATAGACGCCATCTTGTTTTAGTTGTCACCAAATGTTTAATACCTAAACATCTAGCATTTAAATTATAAACATCAAATGTTGTACTGCTAAACATATTAAGTGTTTAGCAGTAGGACATGTTTCCAAAGTGATGTAAAGAAGTGCAGTTTAGTAAAGTATTTAGAGCCTAAACACTGTTTTTACAGTGTTTCATTTATAAAAGACCCCACCTGACCAACCTGTCTGCATGACTTAAAATCTGCATGGAGTAGGTCAAATTACAAGGGGTGCTCAGTGACGAGCCGACTGCGAAACATTGGTCCTTTGCGTGGCCATTTAAAATTTGCAGATACAAATGGAATATGCCTCGTTGATTTAATTAAAGGGGAAATCACAAACACGGATCCAAGATATCTTGGACTATCTCTCACTGCTCAAAAAGGAATCCATAGGGGTTAGTGGCGGGAGGAAAACTGGGATATGCCTATGTAACTTCGAAAATTAAATTAACACTCGATTGACATGAGTAGATCCTATACTGTAAGAGTTGTTTATTTGCTAGTATAAGAATTATAACTTGTATGAAGATGTGGCCAGTTTGTCGCATAAACGTTGTCACCCTTTCCAGGTTGGACTCCCTCTTCAAACACTACGACAAGTACGAAGGTGAGCTGGAGTATTCACCAAATAAAACATCACATCACAAATACACCACATTACATCCTATTACATCCTATCACAAATACACCACATCACATCACTTGTAAAAACTTACGTTCTCAAGCGCCTCAATTCCTGTTAGGTAGATCAGCTGAGACACAAGTAACGCCAGAGACAGGTTTCCATGGACAAGAACACGCTCAGTCTTGAACATCCTACAAAAACATAAATCGAAACAACCACCAATCATGTAGATCAAAATGTCTGAACATAACGTGAGTATAAATGACTTTATTTTATTGATAAAATAAAAGACGTTGTTGTTCTGTATCCAATGTATTTTGAACAATTACCACAATATTCTCAGTCGAGTCAAAAATAAATAATGTTATACATGTGAACTTGATTAAAAAAAAATTCAAATACAGTAGTAATATATTTATATATTTCAAAACAAACCTCAGTAACGCAAATATAAAAAGAGTGAGCGTGAGGCAGACGACTGGGAGAGATCTAACGATGACCAAAATAATTTCCAAGGCGTTCTCATCCTCAACTGATAGCGTATCCTGCCGAAAGGGAATTATAACATTCAGCCACATTTTCACAAACATTTTACATGGGAAATGACACTGCAAATAAATATATGAAAATGTAGCTATAGACAATTATATGACAATGTACTCCACAAGTGCGTAAGAAATTGTACACGTAAATCACAACCTCGTCAGGATTCAACATCATCAGAACGGCAAAGTTGGTCAGATGGTTAAAGCTGCACGTGGTGGAACTAGCGCCCTCAGTGATCACTTTACATCCCTCATTAGACCACTCTCCATCAAACGTGTTACTAATAGAAACCGAGAAGCAATGGATAATAAACAAAATAATCAGAACAGTGTTTATAGATCGATCCGACCTGTCAGTCAAATAGGGTTACGCCCTTTGCATGAAAACTGGTGCTACCGCTTTGCAATGTTTAAGGCGGCGCAGGTGGTGTGACCGACAGTTCTCAACATTCGGGATAGAGGGGCAGGCTTAGGGTCAAGTCAGGAGATTTTAAAGTATCAGCGTTATTTATTACAAACGGTCATTTTTGTTTGTTTGGATGAGTCACGATACAGAAACTGATTACTTACTTGTCCAAAACTTTCCAAAAGGAGCAATTTCTTGTGGTTTTCTCTGTCTGATTCTGCACAAAAAAAACACGTCATTTAAGGATGGTGTTAGTACTTTTCTATTCAACTGCAGTCTCCTAGCAGAAGACTTTAAAGTAAGGTTTGTTGAATCGTTGATGATTTCTGGACTTCATTCAAAAACTATATATTAAAAGAAGAATGAACAAATAATACAATTAGTTATTGTTTCTACAATAGTTATGATTGTAGGAAACAGTTTTAGTACTCTTTCTATCCAATTGTAGTATCCACAGCTTTCAATTTGTTTCAACTAAGAAAATAATTTCTACCATAATAATATACTTGATCGTAGAAAAATGGGCCTACGAAAACTATTTCCTTCGGACAAGCTGTATGAAATATTCTGCGCAGCCAGACTACTCTGAATGTGAAAATTAGTTTGTCAATAGAGGGCGCTACACTAACAAGTATACGTATACCTGTAAATGAAACAGCTCCAGCTTGATCGGATAGTCTCGGAAGTTGAACTTTTCATCCCAAGGAACCACGGAGATAGACACTGTGGCCGTTGCTATGAATGGATCATTGCTTCGGTTCTTGTCTGACTGCGAACGAATGCCCAACTTGTTTGATGATACCACAGCTATGGAGGCTTTAAAATTAAGGGAAGTAGATTAATTTCAATGGAAATAGACTCTCTATGAGACATCGTAATGCTTTATCACAGTTGATACTTTTTAATTCAGTTATGGTAAATTAAAAACCAATTTATTCGGTTTATGTCAATTAACAATCCAATTAATTATGTCTGGACAGGGAAGTATCGAAGGGGGCGTGGAAGCCAATTTGACGACTGACGTCAGAGTTAGGGCGCATATATATTTTTGGTAAATTTACCGACACAAACACCAGACAAATTTACCGCAGTTAATAAACAAGTTATTACAAACAAACAACTCGGCAAATCGTTAGTGCTTAGAAACAGGATATACCTTTGTAGTCGGCAAACCCGTAGCTCTAGGTTTGCCGACTGAACCAACCCTTGTTCTAGTACATTTGATGCTTCATTTGCCGACTGAAGGTCTAAATGCCGAATGAAATAAATTATTGGGATGTCACATCACCCCCCCCCCCCACCGCTCGCTTCGGCCATGTTGTCTGGACACACGTTTTTATTCGATTTATGTCAATTAAAAACCAATTAATTATGTCTTCAGTAACTTTATGTTTAAGTACCGCTATCACAGCCTGTCACAGGAATGACTTATTCCAATTTGTGTTAAAATCAATTTAAAAAAAACGGTTGCCATGGCAAACATGATTACCCAACGTCGTTGATTTTGATATGAAGGATTGATAGGGTTTAAGTAATATCAGAGATTATCGATTGTCATGACAACAACCCTTTTTATTGCAACAGTTGATCACACAGATTTAACCAAATAAGCTACATAGAGAACTTAGGCAGTTACTATATTGAAAGATCTGCGGCGAAGATCGGTCTTTTTGCTATTATAGTCTACCACTTGTTGAAACGTGAGCAACGTAATCAATATACAAATAAAGGTTTTGGAGATTACCGAATGCTGTTGACATGGGTAATAGGTCTGATGAATTATGTGAACGGTGATTATATTATACTCACCATTTATGCCACCCAGCGTCTCCGATTGTATTTCTACATTGACAGACGTCAGTGCTATCTCGGTTTTAGCTTTCCGGTTGTAGAGAGAACGCACTGCGATTTCTGTAACGGTCATCAAGCAATCAATGTTTTAATTTGGCACGAAAGTATGTGGAAATCGACGGCAAATATTGAGTTTTGTTTAAATCAGCTATACTATTAAATAGCATTACCAATTTTTGGTAATCATTCTGTCTTCAGAAGATGATGGTTTCGATAGCATGGGCTTAATACTGAATACTTGAATACAGTTTAAAACACTATTGTCGATTATCTGAAATTTGATCAGCATTCATATCAGCAACCAATGACATGCTTATCAGAGAAAAAAAGAAATAACAAGATAATGCAATTTTTACGGTTTAGCCAGCTTGTTTTTCTGCCGTATAAATCCACTTGATTAAGCCGAGGTGGCCCAGGAAAATGTACTGGTCTATTTAATATAAGTACAAAGAATCAGTCTATGAATAGAAATCTGATATAGAAGGCAGCAGCACGATAGTAGTGGCATGATAGTTAAATGAAAGATGCAATATTGGTATTTAGGACCGAACATTCATTTCAACCCTCTATTTCAAGAATTATGCATACCACGAGCATGTTTTTGAGAGAAAAACCTGCCACATGTCCTTTATAATGTGTTAACAAAAATTAACAAGATTCAACATAACAATTCCTGTTTCATCTAAGATGAAAGCAATTTATCAGGATAACTGATATTTGTATCAACAACAAATATGGCTTTTAGATAATAATAATTCGGTAATGTTATGATCTGGTAATTACTAATATCGTACCTTTGTTTTAACGAGATTGGGACAATGTTTGTCTCCATTTCAATTAAATTGGATCACTGGAGTCACTTTAAAACAACGCAAATTAAATAAAAAATTACTAAAATCGTTTTCATCGGTGAATAAAGTGTCGTTGATGTCTTTGCCGCTCGCGCTCAACATGGCGAGCTTCATGGACAGTGTGTCTGTTTCTCTGTTGATCTCTTTTACTGGAGACTGAATACAAAATGAGAAAATACAATGAATGTAGCATAGTATTTGTCACAGCGTTTCAGCCCACAAAGAATTGCACTAACATTCAAACTAGAACGGCGAATCGCCATGACTCGCTGCTAGATGCGTATCAGTCTCCTTTCGTTGTTGAATATACAAGTGAAAATGCACCATGGATTATAAATTTTAACATCAGCAAAGAACAACTGCGCAGCTTAATATTGCTATGGAGTGCCATGATCGAGCGGTTTAGTGCATCGGATTTGTGTTCTGGTGGCTGAGTCGTCAGAATGTGGGTTCGAATCCCGTCCGTGACTGTGGTACTTGTGTCCTTGAGCAAGACACTTTACCATAATTGCTTCTCTCCACCCAGGAGTAAATGGTACCAGTGAGGGCAGAGTTGGTTATTGTGTTTGATTACCCTATATGCGCCGAAATGGCAGCAATTGAGCTGTATACTCCCCAGGGAGCTGAGATGGTTTCAGGAATGATTTATGCGCCTGATGAGCAGGGGTAATAATGTACAGCGCTCTGATACCTTGTTTAAGAGCGCTTTAAAATGCCCGATATTATTATCAAATAATTTTTAGCAACAAGGTGTATATGCATTGCCACAGTTTGTTCTACATGTGGGTAATACATGTAAATTAAATTAAAACATAGAGGCTCAGACCTAGAGGCTCAGACCAAAAGTAATGTTTACCTACAAAGACTGGCAAAGTTATTTGAAGTAGATTATATAATCCACAAATACTGCTTCAAATGGGATTATGTCATCCAAAAACAATATTTAAATATCAAAGAGAAACCTAGGTATTAGAATCAGAATGAAAGGAAGCAGGAACAAAGGCAGCATCAAGAGGAACACAGTGAACTGACCATGCTTACACTTGAGATTGGCCGTACCGTTATTTGTCTATGGGGATCATTATCATCACTATCAGACATTTGTAGAGCGCCGTCATTCTAGTTGCCTATTCTGAGGCGCTTGGGTGCGCGCCGTTCATAGCGTGCAGTGTGAATTATAGCACATAACTACCTCGATCCCATTGTATTACATACGGTACTTGCCATTGGCAGTGAATCACCATGAGGACGAGGGTGCGTCAAAATCTGACAACTTGAATAAGTGGTTTTGCGTTTGTACACGGCCTATGGCAATTTCTCCAGAAAATAATCTGATTTGTCAAATTCCCCAAATATAGGAATATTCGTGACACACATGATACGTTCAGCGGATTGTAAATATGTCATGCATATGTACGTGTACAACAATCTGTTCTCGAAGTGCCATCCGACTTGTTGAAATCATGAGATAATTTATCTCATTATATCGACATCCTAAAAGTAGGATGTCGTGTTCCCGAGATAATGTATCTCGGGCTATTGACATCCAGAAAGTAGGATGTCATCTTCCCGAGATAATTTATCTATGGATGATGTCATACTGAATGTATGATTTCGTCTTCCCGAGATAATTTATCTCGGAATGACGACATCCTAAACTTATCTCGTGAAGACGACATCCTATTTTCAGGATGTCGACATCCTAAGATAAATAATCTCGGGAAAACGACTAACTACTTTCAGGATGTCGTCATCTCAGGACCTCAATAAGTTGGATGGCACTACCATAACTCCGTCATTCAGATTGTAGGTGATTTTGCAGTGTATTTGTAAAATGTAAGTATTCTAACGCAATGTTGATAATTGTGCATTTCGCCATAGAAAGTTTTAACATAGTAGAGTTTTAACCTAGTGTCTACCAATGTTTTAGGGGCTCTCTCACTGGCGATCCCTGCGGCAACTCAAACGCAGGCGGGCTGCGTTCTTGAATATGTGAACAATCGATGTTTTCTTACTTACGAAAGTCTTTATACTAAGGGCCATGGAAGAGACTAGGAGAGGGACCAGAACTTACAAAAAGACAACAGGCAAACTCATTGAAAGATGGACGGACAAACAAACGTTGATATATACCGTATAGCAACATGGGAGCAATGACTAAAAGCATTTAAAACGGGAAAAATTCTCTACTCACAGGTCTGAAGAAAAAAAATGAGAGAGGGTATAGGCGTGAACAATTACTCCTCTGAGGATAGGGAGATAGGCGTGAGGAATTTTCCCACGCCTGCTTCGATAGTTTGATTTTATGGTTTATTTGCCTACTGAGGCTTTAAATGCCGAATGAGAAAATCAGTTGGGTGTGTCACACTCCTCCTCCCCTTTGGCTATTGCCCTGTCTACTAATATGTGATGACCCTAACATATCCTTGGGAAGGTCTGATGTTACCATAGATTGTCATGTTGATTCCACAGATGTGGGAGTATCGCTGGGGCTAGGTGAAGTTGACTGTGAATCACCAGGACCGGGAGCAGAACCTGAAGTACTTACTGTTGATGTAGATTGCCATGTTGATTCCACAGATGTGGGAGTATCGCTGGGGCTGGCTGAAGTTGACTGTGCATCACCAGGACTGGGAGCAGAACCTGAATTACTTACTGTTGATGTAGTTTGCCATGTTGATTCCACAGATGTGGGAGTATCGCTGGGGCTGGCTGAAGATGACTGTGCATCACCAGAACCGAAAGCTGGTGAAGTACCGATAGTTTGGCTGGTTGAGCTCATACGTGTCGAAGTTTCAGATGTTAGCGGTGTTTCAAGTACTGAAAACGTAAACAGTTTCATAAATGAAATGATGAATCGCAATGAATACTGTTTAGCACATAGCGCCTGCAAGCGTAGTCTTGCATTTTGAGTTTTAACAAAATGACGAAAAAGCTTTGCGATGAGTAAAATCATTGATTATAGTCACAATGATACACTGTAAAAAATGAAGTGCTGAATATAGCACCTCGGGTGCAGTCACTATACTAGCTCCTAAAAGTACTAAAATTAGCACTTGAGGTGCTATATTCAGCACTTAGTTTTTAGAGTACATGTACAAAGTACACTCGAAGTGCTGAATGAGCACCTCAAGTGCTAATTTTAGGACTTTTTAGGAGCTTGTATAGTGACTGCACTAGGTGCTATATTCAGCACTTCGTTTTTTGAGTGAAGAAATACCTTAATAATAATTAATAATAATAATTGAAATTTATATTGCGCCCTTTCCATGTGGATGATCAAGGGCGCATTACAGAATTAGCATATACCGTATATAATTAATTTACTAGAATTAATGATATTTAAAAATCTAATTAAGTTAAAGTACTGCTAAAAAATCTAATTAAACTAAAATACTGCTAAAAAACTGACATGTAAATTAAAATACGACTAAGTTAAAAACATAATAAGAACTATCTTAAAAATGATTATTGATCCTTAAAAGCGAGTTTAAAAAGATAAGTCTTCAGCTTTCTTTTAAAAACTGAGAGATTGTTCTCCTTTGCGATTTCTAATGGTAAGACGTTCCAAAGACTTGGGGCTGCAGCTGCAAAAGCCCTATCTCCTAAAGTACTTAATAGTTCCAGTTTGGTGTTATTATCACCCCTAAGGTTATATTTTGACTTCTTCTTAACAGTTACTAGTTTGCATATATAATTTGGAGCGATATTATGAATAGCCTTAAATGTAATAACTAATATCTTAAATTGTATTCTAAACTTAACTGGGAGCCAGTGTAGCTCACGCAAAACGGGCGTAATTCTATTAAATTTCGGAATATTAAATATAAGTCTAGCTGCAGCGTTTTGGACTCTTTGGACTTTAGAGCAAGGAATATCGTCAACTTCAACCATAGAGCAAGGACTCTATTTTTAACAGGTTGATTGTATGTATATCTCTGCACCTTCCCTTCAAGCAATCTCCTGTTTTCTTATTTGTATACGATTCTGTGTTGTACTTGGTTCTGGTAGGGTGAATGACAGACCAAATTGTGTGACTGCAATTGCAATGCAGATCAACCTGCAAATGTTCTTCTGTATGTCCTTCCAAATCTAATTGATCTTATACGAGGGTAGATATCGTTAGCTCACCTTTTCTGCAAATGTGATGTGCGTAGTCTGTCAAACTAACACAGTCATCTAGCATATTAATAAATAAATAAAGACAAACTAAAAACGCAGAAAACTCAATAACAGCTGTGTTTTGTTTTATCATGATCAATCCAAATTTAATACGTTGTTCGACGGAAGTGGCATTAAGGAAGCACCCTTCCAGTGGTAGCAGTTTATTCTGTACCAGATATGAATTGTGCAACCGTTGCCGACTAAGGGACCTTGGCCAATCTCGCCCACTAACTCCACCCAGAACAATCTAAATCCTCACCCACAAACTTTCTCAACCTCCTATACCAGACCTTTAGAAAAACCTTAACAATAGGAGCTGCCCACACTAGATTGATGTAACCGCTTTGTTATTTTCGCTTTCGGTTTTGGGCAATTAATATCATCATCAGAGTATTTGAGTATCGCCCTGGTACTCTTAAAACTGAAGTGTAGCATCAACATATAAATAGTTCGGTCAGTGACAACTCTTTATAAAGTTGGATTTAACTTATAAAAGTGTTGAATTAACATTAATAAAGATAGACTTAACTTGACTCCGTGTTAATTCAACACTTTCTTTGAGTTGAATTTAACTTTGTAAAGTGTTGTCACTCACCAAACTTTTAAAAGGTTGATTCAAAACATTGCTTTTAAGAGTTTAGCAAATTTCAGAGATTTTCCCGATAATTAAAAAAAAAAAAACAAGAGTGGTACAGCTTTAATGTTTACAACGTCATCATGATCTTACCTTCTTGTATTGGACATACTCCAAGTACATACTCGTTGACCGTCACCTCAGCAAGCTGCAGAATAGCCTTGGTAACACCAGGGCTAGAAGGATCTATGTCCACGGTGACATACCTGGCTAACACTGGTGGATCACAAAGGAATTCATTGACTGATCCTTTACCGGACTGCTCTACTGTGGCCGGTAAGCCACATTGCTGATTCATTGAGTAGTTGGAGCTCATGCCAGCTCGCACTACCGCAGCGAAGAAACGGTTTTGTCCTACGTTTTTTCCGAGTATAACAAAATTAAACTTCATGAGTCATGAAAATAATACCAGATAACTCTGTTACTTTAAACTAAAAAGGTATATTGGTATTTGGTAATGTACGTTCATTTCAACCCTTTATGTGTTCCAGAAATATACCGTATCATAATACAAACCTGCGAAAATTTCATCACAATAGGTGCTCACGTTTTAAATGAAACGAAGAAAAACGGTTACATTTATTTTATGCTTTTATGTTTTACAAAAGGTTGCTGTCCCGGCAACTTGTTGTCAAATTCAACATAACAACATATACTTCTCTTCAAATGTAATAACTTCTCATGGTTATTGATATGTGTACCAACTTAAGACCTACATCAAGTCAGCTTGAAGTTAATAATTCGTTAATTAAAAAACATGATCCTGATCTTGACTGCACTTTCCTGACAAATTGTCGGATAGTCAAACTCAATTTGTCGATTCACTGACCTTGGATCCATTGGCGGACCCAGGGGAGGGGGCTAAGCGGGCTGTATCCCCCCTAAAATCGTTAAAAAAAGAGAGAAAAAGAGAGAGGGGGAGGGGAGAACGCACTCTCATTTCCCCCTCACTGTGCTTTGTTTTTGTCTCCCTTTGATTATTTGATTATAATTTTTGTAGTACTGAAAAATAATTGTTTTTGATTCTCAGCCCCCCCCCCCCCCCCCCCCTAAAAAATGTTCTGGATCCGCACATGAGATCGGTGTTTTGTTTAGGACAAATGAAATGGTATCATCTTTCTCTGTCTTCCCGATACACATTACCTTTACCAGAGCAACTTTCTCTGAGTGTGACAGTGATTTTACCCAACCGGTGTTCGTGACCCAAGTCTAGTTGCCACCATGGATGCGAATCGTCGACAGCTAGAAATTCAGAGAGAAGAAACAAACACCAAATTTTACAAATTAAATAAATGTGTATTTTGTTTAATGTTATCATTGTGTGATGTCATAATGAATTTTGCCAACGATTTTTTATTTGTTTGGTTTTAACATAATATGCGCATCCATTCGTAGCACAAAACAACATTAGATAGTTCCTTGAGTAGTAGTGTATATTTTCACGGCTGGAATATTATTCCAGTAATTTAACGTCGCTGTTGCTATGCTTTTAATTTGTTTTTTAAATGCCAAAAATAAAGAATAAAAAATGTTGATCATAACTATATGGCAACGCTAATGACGAGGGTGACAATGATTTTCAAATCAAACAAACACAAGCAAGTTTTCTGTGTCTTTCTCTGTCCATATTTTTGGTGGAATTTGCTACATATTTTGCTCATCAGCATGCACGTTTTTCTTGGATATACTTGGATGTCCAAAAGTGAATTAATATTGTTCCCATTAGAATTCTAGGCATTTTAAATTAAAAAGTTACAAAGTATTTCAATTTTGAATGACCCATTAAACAGTTCAGCTACATCATAAAACCATTTAGCCAAAACTGATGTCAACACATAAGGCCTACATATAAGATGTGACATGGGTGAGTAATTTGTGTCAAGGATGCACATGGGTAATCGAAAAAAAAACAAATTTGTAACATTTCTAAAAACCGTTTGTTTTATAAACAGTTAAATAATCACTTCTAAAAGAAGTTACACTATTTCTTTCTTATGAATTAAATATGTGATTTTGGTGTATTTTGTAATATGTACTTGAACCATTTGACAATGAATTCACGAAATATAAATAAATAAATGATTATTTGTTTTACGTTTACGTAGTGAGCACGCAGAACATACAATCACTAATGCACGCACAGTGCCAGGGGCCGCTTAATTAAGAATGGTAGGTTTCCAGTTAGTTAACCGCATTGTGGGTCAAGGATATGTACATGTAACGCAGAGAGGAATTAATTACAAATGAAGAGGGGACAATGTTTTTTTCATTACTTTTTATTTTAATTTTATTTTGTTGCCCCTCATATCACATTGGATTAAATGAACAACATCGTCACGATCAGAGAGACTTTTGATAGGGCACGCAATCAGTGTGACTGAAAATAATAACCCACAAACGCCGATCAGATCATATTATCGTGGCTTCTGCATAAATGATGAGGCAATGCTGCATAATAAGGACATTTATGTAGCAGTCACGGTAACTGTTTTTATCACGGTTTGTGATCTAGGTAAGCGTGTGCCCGTGGGTTATTATTTTCAGTCACTGAGGTTTATCTAAAACTAGGACACCGATTCCATACCCTGCCAAAAGTCTGCTTTGATTGTGACGACATTGTCCTTTAAATAAATGGTTTTGTTACATTGTGAACGCTTTCGAAATAAAATACATTATGGGTCACCTTTGACATGACATTAATGGGCTACCTCCAATTGGCCGGATCACAGGAGTTCCGATTGCTATGCATAAATATATCTGAAATACCACAGATTCGTTTCGTTTAGGCCTTTTATACAGAGTTGGATTCCATAATTGGGTACGGTATTCCCCCAAAAAATTCAGTTTCAACTAAAACAAAAACCCTCCCTTTTTCAGACCAGCGTATGAGCCAAGTTTTAGGTTATTGCCTATAAACAATTATTACAACATGAATAATAGGCTCTAATGGTATATGGGACTATCGGCCTAGAAGGGCTGTCGGAATAAACCCATTATTCCTTACCGATGTGTGAGAATGTAAACACGTTGCCGTCAACTGCTTTCTCGGCAGGGTGTAATTTGTCTCTATAAATGGTACTTTGTGATACAGGCTTGCCAATGACAGGTAGATCTGCAAAGTAAATAAATAAGTGTATTTCTAAGTCATGGTCAGACAAAGATGACGACATGTGATAGCTGACATTTAAGTGTCGTTTCTACATGACGGCGGACTTAACTTGACAGTAATTCTGGGATAAAATATTTGAAAGGGGAAAAATTGAAGTAAAAGGAGAAGAATTTGAGGAGGATTGGAGCTGGAGAAATAAAGAGAAAATATGGAGATGGAGAGAAGATTATAACAAAAGAAGTATAAATGCTTCGTGTATGGTCACTGTTATGAATACTGTCGCTAAAACATAAGCACAAATTGTCTTGATATTTGTCCAATTGTGAGTTATTTCTTACAAGCTTCTAAAAGCGCGTAACAGGGCTAATTCTAAATAAACGTAATACTGACAATATTATAGTGTCAGAGTACTTAATAACAATCAAATCGCTTTTTGTATGAAGTAATTCATATCTGATGAATTACATGAACTTATGTGTGTTTATACGTACTGTACGGTAAGGTATGTGGTTGGTAATTCAATTTGGTATAACCAAATGCATGGTCTAATTGTATTGTAAAATGTATAAAGCTGATAGTTTATACACTTCAAAAACAGAGGTGTTAAAACTACACCAGTGGTGTTCAAAAAGTCAACACATTGAAATTAGCTAATTCGCGAATTATTCTGAATACAAAATAAAACCTATAAAAGGTTCGTATAATCACGATATTTGTATTGTTAGAAGTACATACGGTACCGGTAGTTCCCGTTCCTATTCACATGACCTTTTAGCTCGTCTGTGATAATATGAAGAGCAGGAAAATTTTTGGTCACAGACAGTGGGGGGGGGGGAGGGGGCACTAGGGGTGCACCATTTGTTGTATCCTGTAGCCTCAAATGGGGACTATTTTTCAGAATCCTGAATGGGGCACCCTGGGGCACAGACCTCTGCTGGGAGGCACGTCCTGTCTTGTATACCCCATTAATGGTATCCCACTAAATCACCTACAATAATCGCGTGGTAATCTGTCAGATTAAGTAAAACTAATATCTACAACGAAGAATTACAGAAAAGGACATCAATTAAATTTAAAAAAAATTGATTTCTTCAAGAAGATGGGTTTGTTATTATATATCAATAACATAAGGGAGAGTTCACGTGGCCACAATTATATATCGTTACACACATCCGAGGTCCTATTGTTCCCCTCTTCCCCCTTTTTTCACATTTGATTTCTACACGTTTTTCAAATCAAGACATCTCCAAACTATTCGTGTCGATCGATGGCCTATTGATTTCTTTTTTTTATTCGTCCTCGATATACACGGTAAATATATCCATGTATGTGATTGATTAGTTGAACACATATCACATGTTTCGCCTCGTGAAAATGGAACAGTTCAGATGTTACCTTGTGATATAATAAAAGCTCCCATACTATGATAACTTGATTATAATTTGTATAGGTCCGAGTAGCATCGTCGACAATTTAAAACCAGTCTCGAGTTGATGGTTGTTCTGCTGATCTCATGTTTTTTTCCAAACTTTAACTTTAGCAAGGAACCGTTCATTGACGATTTGTGTTTTTAAGCAGAGATGTACAGAGCACGAGCACTGTCAAATAGTGAGCGACCATTTTGCAACCACAAGTCAGCACTTGAACTTGCCCCGAGTTAGCTACTAGTTATTGTGACATTTGGTGCAGTGAGAGGTGGCAAAATGACAATTCAACATTGAAATACAAGATTATAAAATGATCTCACCTGTATAATAATAACCAGCAATCTAAACGGGGGAAATGAAATAAAAAAATTCTTGTGAAATAAAATTCATTTAGTACATTAAACAGTTATTTATTCTCTTTTTTCTTTTTTTTCTTTTTCACTCTTCAGCATAGATTCTTGTTTGTCATGTTGATGTTACGTGTGAATGTACAGTTAGGAAACCGACCAGACGCATGAGTCATGGTAACCGTATTCAGCTCGGGAAGGACAAGCCCGAAATCATTCATTATATTAATTCGTACGAGGAAGTAAATTGACAGAGGTTTCACCAGGACTGAAACCAGGACTGAACTCATCTTGGAATACGATTCCAAGCATTTATATCTGAAAATTATCACTCGTGGACAAGCTCCCATAAACTAGAATTCCCTTATTATTGATTTTATCATCATGGATGGTATACCTTGATTGTTTCATTAAGACCAATCCAAACTCTGCAACATCTCTGTGGATGATCACGTCTCCTCATGATGAAGTTCAAATCTTCTACAGTGGAGATATTGAAGATTGTACTTCCAGGGTACCTTCTGTTACATGCTTCACTGTCGTTGTACTTGCTTGCCTTAGCAAGTTTGTAGGTAAACGATCCATTTGTGATCTCCCATTCACGGCAATTACCCTACAAGAGCGTGACATATTCAAGGTTGAGAACAACAACTTGAACAGTTATTTGAAAATATTGTTTAAGATGATCTAAAATGTCAAATCATATAGAAACACACATGGGGTTTCAAAAGCCATATTGTACCTGTATAAATGAACATTCTAAATTTCCCAGTACAGGCACCATTCTGTGTAGCGAAGTGTATAGAGTGTAAGGAGTTTGAGTTTGTTGAGTAAATCTTCATTATGACAGGTCTTTGAAACCAGCGACCATCTCGATAGCCTTATGATGTACCGTGTTAAATTGATCCATGATTAATTAATACTCAATTAAGTGGAAGTAAAGGAAGGCCTACGGTCTTTTTAGGGCCTATCAGGAGATGACGGCTAGAGCAGACTAGTCGAAACGTTAAGAACAAACCAACCGGCTCTTCTCAGAGCCATCACTTTTCCAAGAAGAGATCATTACATGGTGTACCCAAAATAACTCAATTATATCTATTTCCACCGTTCAAAGCCTCAAATCCTACACCCTTAATAGCCATTTTGTCTGACCCAGGAGGGCCAGTTCGGTTGGGTGCATCCAAGCATTGAACAAACTGTCATCTCAATTGTTCGACCATTGAATCGTCTTTCAATAGTTAATAACGATTGCTCAATGGGCCCTATAAGGACCGTTGGCCTTAGGTCGGGACTGAACAACCAATCCACATTGTGAGATTCGAACCAGGTTCTGCAGCAGTGAAAGGTGATAAAAGTATCGCTACGCTAACCTAATCATGTTGGAATCCTAGCCACACCCTTTAGACACCCCATATTTGGCTCTCGTATTTAGCTCTCTGGTTGTCATTTGTTTAAAATCATGATATCGGTACCGATTTCCATTTCATTTTACTAATAATTTAAGATTCAGATTTTTGGAAAGTTGTTAACTCACCTCCCATGTACAATGTGCTAGGCAACGAGTAACAAATATTGCCATCAAGACCGTCATTAATTTGGTCGTAGCCATTACAAGTTGCGAATGTAGAACGCAATGCAGAAAAGCTTAGCTTTTCTTCTGTAATGAATATAAGGTGATGCATTTGGTTTAATCATTATGTTCAGGCATTGGGGGATTATTTTGTTAGAGATTTCAATAATATCACAATGACAGCCGAGTTATAAATTACTTGATCATCACGTTACGATTTGTATTAAAGTTTTGTGTTGATTATGTTAATAAACAACTTAAATGTATTGAATAAATGTTTCCATGGTTTTCTGAAAGTTAATTTTTACATTTCTGAAACTAGGATTCTATAAAATCTATGGAATATTCAGTTTGTATATAGGGCAGACGGAAATTCCACAACGAATATTAAAACGCCTGAAAAAGGACCACGCACGAGCGCCTGTTCCGAGGACTGAATTATTCATAAACCTACAGAAAAAAATGATTATCTATTAGGTATGCAGATTTATTTACACAAATCACAGTATGAATAAGTGATATAAAAATTAGTTACCGAATGGATTATGACTTAACAAAACCCTACCGGTAGAGAAATATAAAGAAAAACACAAGACACGGAACAACGAACTGGTAAATGCGCTCGTGGCGTCGCGTTCCGTGCTTTGTGTTCCGGGTTGCCCCGTAAGCTTCGAATTTAAGCAACATTTACAAGGGAAATTAACAGATAAAAGCAAAATTACTGGTGACATATCGAAAACACAGAATGTGCATCTTTAATATTCCAAATATGACTGAGTGCGGGAGTCGATACAAATATGAAAGATGATTATACAAAAAACGCTCGTCGACAGAGTAATTCTTTGAAGAAATAAAATATGTCTAAAGCAAATGCAATTACTTTCTGCTATAATTCTAAGCTGAAAAGAAGCAAGTAATTTAAAGAAACGTAAAATCACAGAGACTTTGAAATGTTTGCAATAAAGTTGATGCACGCAAAAATGTTTATTTTGGCATAGCATCTGTTACATTGTTACTTAATATTTCTCATTGTTCATTGTCAATTTAGCAGCCAATCCAGATTGGTGAGAATAATTTCTTTTAATTCCCATTTTGCGAAATTGATTGCCTGTAAACGAAATTGAGAGCAAATCCTCATTCAAGCCAATCTGACAAAATGTAATGACGGATGTGCACCACTAAAACAAATGACGCAAGTCAGAAATTTAATGTCTGAAAACGAAATTGATTGCCTGAATTATTACTTCGAACCGTGGTAGCAACAAGATTAGCAAATTAGCTTATTAATACGAACGCACGAAAACGTATTTGAATGCTAAATTGATGGAAATTGGCCTATAAAATGCATTTCCATTGCAAATAGAACAGCCGCTTATTAGCGTGTAATTGTATAAACAGAGACTATTCATTCATGTCATGCTTGCATTTATATACAAAGTTCATCAGCTATCTACTGATGATCGTAAACGTTTGCCGTTTAATAGCGCCACGAGGCGCAAATAATGGTGGACCCAACAATACGGGTAATGTGTCCCAAATGCAACCTGATTCCATATTCCTGATCTGAACGAAAAATCTTGGGACACTTAAACCCCCCCCCCCCCGCCCCCAATTTCCAAATACAGTATTGAGTGCTAGTTGTGTATTTAACCTTTTTTTGGTAAAACTGTAACAAATTCGATGTGTGGACCTAAAAATCATGTAAAAACAAAATGGAAACAGAAACACAGAAATGAACTGCTTAAACTGGGTAAATATTATTCAGGACAAAATAAATAATAAATAAATAATATAAAAGTATCCACAATAATTTGAGAAATGAAATTAAATAAATTTAAAAAAACAAAACTCTCATATTGTTTAAAGCATTGAAAACAAAACAATTCAACAAAATCAATAAAAACAATCCCAACAAAATCAGTACAGGACTATATATTTTTTATGCAGTTGACTAAGGAATCTTACCTCTTATTAGTCACAGGACATGCCTATCCAGACTCTGGTCATCACGATTTCATATAAGTGGTTGAAAACAAAACTTCTGTTGGATCAAGGAACAGACTTCAATGTTTCTAACGGTTTTTTGTACGAATATGGCTGTAACAAATGTTGATGAAATAGACGTGTTCACCTAGATCCCATTGGTTTCTCGAATAGTGTTTTCCCGTCAATTCCATATAACAAGGAGAGAGTAACCTGGCTACACGAGCATGCCTGCATTCACCACATGGGAGTAATGATTGAAACTGATGACTTGTTATAATGATATTGGGCTGATACAAGCTGTAACAAAAGAAAACTAATTACTGGACACAACTGTTGCTTTCGATCAGGCTTGCTTACCGATTTGTCAGTTTCAGCCCACCGCGCAGTACGACACTTTCAATTAACTAGAACAACGAAGCCGCCGTCACTCGCTGCTGGATGCGTATCAAACTCATTTGATAAATATACATATGTAAATGCACCATATATACTGTGGGGCACAGGGTGGGTGGGGGCCAGGGAAAGACTAGGATGTGGAACAGAAACGGGGAGGGGAGAGGTAAACCAGTTTCCAGAAATACATGTCTGTTTGCATTGGTTTACTTTACAAAGATTTGGTTTAATTGGGAGGGGCTTAGGTCAGGGTGGGGGTGGGTAGGGGTGGGTAGGGCTTTTATGAGGGGGACATGTAGTAATTGGTATGATTAAAGCGTTGGTATGATTAAAGACTTCCATAGAGCAGCATAGTTTGAACTCTATGATCTGGGCTGTGATATATCTCCAAAACGTCTCAATACAAAATATGTCCTTTGACCTCAGTGTGACTAAATTCCATCCAAATCAAGTCAAAACTTTAAATGCTAAAACACAGGCATCAATGTTTTGTTACAAACTTTAACATTTCTTAACAATAAAAACAAATTAAACATAATTCCAAAAACTTTATTCTTTATAAAAACAAAGTTGGTTAGGTACCTCAAAATATGATTGCATGGTCACAATAACTCATTTGGGCTTCCACACCCCCAAAGAAAATACCTTTGCTACGCCCCTGACCACCATTGACCTCCTATTATCCCTTTTCTTTAGAATTTATCTTGAGTGGTAGGACTACACGGAAACAAAGATAAACTTGGAGTTACCATTGTCCCCATTGTGTCAGTACCCTACAAGTGGCCTCCTGCGCCCCCCCCCACACATTGTATTAAATATCTCGGGTTTCATAATTTCACAGTCCTAACCCATGATATTTTGAGTGACCAATATTAGCCCAAAATAATAGACATATATTTCGTTAGTTACGATTATAAATACACAGCAGTGTCAGGAAAAGACTGCCTGCTTATCACCGACCATGCGTGGCACGCGCGTTTCGTTATGTTGCCCTTAATAACTCATCAATTTAAAGGGAAGGTAAAACATTAACAATTTGACCAAATTATCAAATTATGAAATTATTATGTAAAAACATGAATGTAAAGTTGGTGCATGTTCCAATCATTCTGAGAAATGTGGCCTGCTGTCGAAACATGTTCGGTATTTTCCGGTAAACAAAGAGTCCCTTTACTCGCAGGCTGTGTTGTTTGAAAATCGGTCCAGCTGATTTCAAACGATGCGAAAAAGAAATTTTCGACATCAAGATATTCCTGAGGAAAAACTTCATAATTATGAATCAAATCGAATAAACCATTCTAGAGTTGTGGTAGAAAATGTGTTATTTTTTTAGCATTCTTTTAGTGCCACTGTCTATGTTATCAAAAATATAAGATAACCTTTGAACTTGACTTGAAAACCGCTCGGTCAATATTTTTACATTGTTAGATTGCTTAAGACCTGTTCTGTCATCTCAGCTATGAATTGCAGCTGAAAGGAAGAAATAAAAAATCACCTGAATGTCTATATTAAGACACAATTAAATCCAGCCATCATTTTCCTTGACCATGCATATTGTGAAAATAACCTTTATTGTATACTACAAAGTCTCGTCTATTATGATTCCAATTGATTTATATCATAGCATCATTATTATTGCTAATAATTAAGATTCGGTTTCATTATGATGCCCTTAATAACTCATCAGTTTAAAGGGAAGGTACAACATTGGCAATGACCAGATTATCAAATTAACAAATTAGTGTCTAAAAACTAAGTCAAGTTGGTACATATTTCAATCATTCTGAGAAATGATTTCGTCTGTAGTGCTTTCATCTTTGTTATATCGAATTTACATAAACACATTTTAAAAACATGTAACAGTTAGTAATTTTTTTCTCAAAGTTGAATACAATGTTTTCATATAACAATTTCTTGTCAAAAAGCTGACGTTAGTATCGATCGTCAAATAGTTTTGTATGAGGCGCAGCTGTTATTTGAAAGAACATTCTAATAATTTCCGGTCTGAATTGAGGACAGATAACTCTTTCCTAAATTCAGTACTGTTCACTTTGGGTATTATGCCTCTTTTGACAAGCGCTGTAAAACAAAATATACAATTTGAAAATGAATGTTTCAAATGTTTACAGGTTGGCTGTTAAATGTAGGCCTATATCTTGATTCCAAAATATTTAATTTATTTATAGAAGCAGTGGATGTCAACATAACCAATTATATACCCTTTAAGTGACTGAATTTTGTTCTCGGTATATTTGATGTATTCTATCCCCCATACATCATCCAACAGTGCCAGCGCCAATGACAGGATAACAAATATTATCTATTATTAAAATGGACAAGCACCGATCGGGTTGCAACAAATAAGTAGGTTTTTGTCCAAATTCATTTCCCCATAATTATAATTTATAAGCCTAATTAATCTACCTGGCGTGGACTAAAGCAAGTGTATATTATTTACGCATCTTTGGTGATTACTCGATATTACACATAATTTGTATCTCTTATGTCTACTGTGTAAAGGCAACGGTCATCTTAATAATCATCCATTTTATTCTATATGAAGTGTTTTCATCGCATCGATAAAACGAAAAACATATTTAATTTACAAAATTCTAATTTTAGCGGTATTCGGCAAGTTCTACCTGTTATCCTGTAAGCTAAATTGCTCAAAGATTGATTTCTTAAAAAAAAACATTAACCCTAACGACCCCAAACCCATCAATCTCCAAGGGTTGTGTTTTATTTTGATGGACTCTGTGCTGTATAGCTCAGCCAGGGATACTTATAATGTATAGGACATACTGAGTAAACATATAAGTAAAGCACACAAAGTCTGTATTCATAATACCAAAGTCTTTTAAAAAGTCTCTCCGATGCGACTGATTCGAGCATGAATTATTCAAGGGCTGCATAATTATCCATAAAAATGGCCAAGGAATGCAATTGTATATACATACACATTTTGTGAAGAAGCAATTCAATAGGTTGAACAATAACCATGCAAATCAATATAAACAAGTCATTTTGTGTTTGTGCGAAATCATTTTTTTATTGTGATTGTTTAAATACACTTTACGTAAATTCTAAAAGTTAAGATGTTGGTGCTTGAAATATACTATATAATAAAAACTTGTTTGAATAATTATTCAACAGCTCCGGATAAATGATTCAATGTGGGTTGCTCTCATTACAAAATAAAGTGTTCCAACATGTTCAAATTGATTTAGAAGCTTACAGTAAATATGTGACAAACGTAATCACGCTAACAAAACACAATAATCCTTCTAATCAAAAGAACTTTTAAACACAGCAATAAATCGAGTAACAATCAATAAAACAAGTGGAACTAATACTTAAGTAAGACTAATTGCGGTGACACCATGTGAAATGCTCAATTGAGTAGTAATTAGTTCTGAAAAGAACTGGAGGTACAACTCGACGTTTCGATCAGTATGCTCTGATCGTCCTCAGGAGCATACTGATCGAAACGTCGAGTTGTACCTCCAGTTCTTTTCAGAACTAATTACTACTCTATTGAGCATTTCACATGGTGTCACCGTAATTAGTCTTAATTATCCTCTTCACCATGCAAAGCTACAAGTTTTACCAAACTAATACTTAGTTAAAATTTAAGTGCATTAAATATAAACATATAGGTCGAAATACACTACACATATCTTTCATAAGAAATATACAACAAACAGTAGGCGTCGGAAGTGAAATGGGAGTGACAGGACGTTTAGTTAAGTAATTATAACACTGCATCAACGAGAAGGACCATGCTTGTTTTGAACAACCAACCTTTGACATTTCGATGTGTCGTTAACGAGAATCTTTTTAAAATGCCTTCAGATTTTTGGTATTAATTCTAGCGTCAATTTATTGACTGTGATGTTATTCTTCTTTACAACATCTTATACAAAACCATTTTAAGGAAGATTTGATACCATCATCAGATTCACATTAAGTATGTTTGAGAATTACATTCGGTTATTTGGCTTACTTTGATTTATTTTTGAATTACTAATTCTATACGTGTCAACCAATTAATGAGGAGATACCAAACGCTTTCATAGCGTGAAGAACATTATTTGTATAAAGAATATTTTTCATATTAATATATTGACTATGGTGTTTCTCTATTTAACAATGTAACGACGACGACGACGACGACGACGACGACGACGACGACGACGACGACGACGACGACGACGACGACGACGACGACGACGACGACGACGACGACGACGACGACAACAACGACAACGACAACGACAACGACAACAACAACAACAACAACAACATACAATATACAATATACAATATACAATAACAATAACAATAATAATAATAACTAGACATTAGGTGTTTGTCCTATGGACGAACACCAAGCTGTTCCGTTGTTGTTGGACTATGATTATGACGTGACCCTCAACCTAAGTTGTAGGCCTAGGCCTACACACACACACGGTTTGTGTATGCATACAGAACATTATGCGAGATTTCACATGTAACCCGATATACCTTCAACTCCAGCACACTCGTAAATGTAGAGGGGGTCGAAGGTGATAAAGTCAAGTGGTATCTGTTTTTTTGGTCGAGTATTAAAGGGGCAGTGCAAAAAAAAGCGTTTTTTAAGAACTGGAGTACATCAGGTCCCTCCTAGCAGGGTTAAAACATTAAAACATAAAATATTATTTGGTGTCCTGATTCATAATTATTTGTTCACTATTTGAGGCCAACAAGTTAAGCACAGGTTCACTCTGCAGCTTCCGTGTACAAACGAATGCTTAAATAAAAAAATTATATATTTACTGTATTGACGTCTTTTGGGGGATTTGGTACATTATAAAAACCGTTTGGGATCATTAACATCCGAAGTATTACAATTAATTGGTTTAAAAGGATCCTATTGTAACGGTGCTGCACGCTATTTGCGCTACAAACCTCAAAATCTTGACAGTTAATGATTGTCACAATAATAATAATAATAAAACAGAGCATTTATAAGGCGCACAGTATCTGGAGACCCATTCAAAGGCGCCGGTCACTTGAAAATCAGTGTAGGTCAAATGAAAGATTGAAGAGATGTGTCTTAAGATGCCGTTTGAATGATGACAGATCAGTTGTGTCCCTTAACTCGTCTGGCAAGGAGTTCCAGAGACGCGGTGCACAGCTGGAAAAGGCCCGGTCCCCGTAGGTTGCCAGGCGAGTTTTGGGAACAGAAAGTATCTGTGATGAAGAAGATCTGAGGCCTGGTCGCAGGTTGCGAAGTTGTAACAGGTCCTGTATGTAGGATGGAGCTAAACCATGAAGCTCTTGATCAATTTTTTTACCGGTGTTTGTCCTCCGGACGAACACAAAGCTGTTCCGTTCTTGTTGGACTATGAATGTTATGATGCGACCCCCAACCTAAGTTATAGGCCTAACCCTGATCTTGAAATTGACGATTGGGTTGAGACCTTAAAGATGCAGTACCCGATTTTAGGTCGATGTGACGGTCTAAAATGAAATGTGACTTAGACCATTTACAAATAAATACAAGAGAAACTATTATTTCATGTTCCATGTACTTGACTTGCGGCCCCATCAAATTTGCAACAACTGAAGTATAGTAGTCTTTAAGAGGTAAAGAAACCTACAAATATATTGCACTCCTTCCTAAACAAACTTCCTTCTGTGAATGTTGGTATAATGACTCACCCCCAAACTGTTAAAGATAGACTCACAAAAAATGTAGGCCTATCCAAGAAAAATAGTTGAATCATATTTCATCTTATTCCAGATGGTTGTAAAATTGTTTTTGGTTTTGAGAATAAACATATTGTTTTTTATGTGTAAAATAAAAATAGTATAATTTGAAAAAGCTCTCACAACTTTTTATCACTTCTTGAAAGACCAATAAAATACAAGGTGCCCGTAGGACTGCCGGGTATCAGGGTATCCCAATACACGACCGACTGTCATTATTGGGTTCCGTTTTTCGGTTCCGAGTACCCGTAAACGACTTTTTAAATTGGGACTTTTCAGCGGTATGAACAGAAATCTTTAACTATTGAACAATGTAATGTTTACAATTTTGAAATTTTATTGAAGAAAACAGCTTTGAAGTTTTTATTTATTTATTTGGAATTACACTTTTGAAACAGTGGCACACGATGTATGTAAATATCGGTACATCCATCAAAACAATTTCTAAGTACAACAATTAATATTTATAAAAATAACAATAGTTAATAATAAAAATATTAAATAATAGTAATAATTTGGCGAAACAAAGCGAACAACTGAACGAAAGGAAGCATTGACACGCCGGGCCGTCGTATGCCAAATAACCATGTACACTGCACATGTAGACTTACACAATGGCAGGTATAGGTCTACTGAGTTAGGGTGAGCAAAATAACAAAATGCATACAGACCAATGTAGGCCTATATCCCGCAATTCGCATTGCTTCGTCAAATATAAATAATAAATAATATCAAGTAAATCGATATTTACAAAATAAATTGCAAAATAAATTGCACGGTCTTATGTTTAAAGATGATTTGACAACACTGTACACTGTTAGAACGCTGGTCAAAACCTCAACCCAACACGGACCACATGCGAAGCACACAACAGTCGTTTAAAACATTTAACCAACAAGCCTAAACATTTAATCAACGTTTACTAATGTTTAATCTTGTTGGTGAAATTCATCCAACAATTGCGCGTCTGACCCGGCAGTCCGTGCCGGCTAAAGCTCCGACCCACGCTCCAACGGTGTAGGTTTCGGCGGATAGGCTAATACTTGGCTATCTCCTAACACCCCAACGGATCAGTCTTGTAACCCATACGGAAAAGAGAAATGAAAACATGAAAACATGAAAACAATTGATTTAGAAACATGTCAAAGCCACAACAGAATCCCTTCCATGACCAAAAAAACCTGCACCCACGGATTTGAGACGCATGAATTAACACAGGTGATGAACCCGCCGGGGGTAGTTCAAGCTCTGCAAGGGACCACCATCTTTAAACACAATGCCTTTATATTAATGAAACAATACAATAAATAGCTATAAATAATCAACAACAATGGCAGTAAACAAGTACATAAAAATTATATAAACATCACTTACGTAAGTCAGCTCTTAGCTTCCATGCATGCACGCTTGGTGTAAGATTTACAAAAACCATCAAAAATAATAGCAATATTGTCAACATCACATTTGTTTGGATTAATTGATACATCACTACCTAATGTAAGGTTCAATTTAACATCTAAGTTATTTGACATAAATAATTCCCAAACATCAATACGGTTCATGTAGATTAATTTTCTTTCTAACTTAACATATTCATCGGTTCTTATATCATTGAACGCAGTGCAAGTGAACAAAAAATGTTGAATATTTTCAGTACCATTATTACACGTTTTGCAAGTGCTGTCATGGTCCTGAGAGCATCTATTTGTATTTTACCGACATTTTCCATTCACTTTTGTCCAATTCATCCATTATATCCAATCATTAAGACTCAAATAGCCTAGCTGAGGCATGCTACAAACAAGTATCAAACTAGCTGCTCAGGATGGAATGTTTGCCTATATTGTTCACAATACTTGGATTAGTGGAACAATAACTGCTGCTTCATGTCTGCACAGGAGTGTGCACCATGTGTTAATAGAGGGGATTTTATTATAGGGGACTCTCACATTAATTGTTGTCCTAACCAAAAAGTGGTGTTGAAATTGGTTTTGTTGTATAATTGTTTTGATGTGTTACCGACCATGCACCCTCAGCGTATTAGCACCGACATTTACATGTCTTTACCCACCAATCGATACCGAGCTCTTTTGTGTATTAGATTTGCCGAGAAGGTGACAATTTGTTTCAAAAGAAAGACATAAAAAGATAAGTGTTAAGTCGGTCATTGTCTTTTAACCAACAGTAGGATCTATAATTAGTCGCCGGATTTGAAAGGTATTATTGGTTGCGGGTTTGATCCTTTAAATTCGGCAGCTTATTTTTTACAATCACCTAATCTCCTATTAGTTGAAAAGACATTTATGAGGAGCGAAATACGGTTGCTTATGATGAGCTGTGAATTATAGATCGTCAAACATTGATGGAGGGGACAAATGCGCTCAATACTAATTTAAAACACGATGCCACATTCAACAGGAAATAGTACAGCCAAGTTTGGTCCCATTTTGAGAAGAGAAAAAATACCCAAATTGGTGAAGTTCATTCTTTCAAGAAACAAGGTTTATTGACAAGTTTATTGACATTTAAATAAACTTCATTATAATAGAAACATATTAATATTCAAGTTCTGATTTTAGATTCGCTAATGATCATTGCAGCTTGTTAGTTTCATAAATATTATTTTAGTACACAAATTATGTCCTCATCCAAAGCTAACATGAATGATACGGAATATCATTATTTAGAAGGCAGGGGCGAAACAAGGAGCAAACACATGAATTTTGATTGTTTTCCCAAAACGAGTTAGTTCCACCCATATCGCCTTTGAGCAATGACATTATTCAACACGTGTTTTGTGACATTCTTTTGTAGCTTTCTTGTGTAAAATAGGTTATTAAAGACACTTTTCTAGCAATTTGTACGATTTTATTTGAGAAATAACATTCCGTAAATACAATGTTTTGTCACCAAATCGAATTAAATATGCTATTTTCTGCATTATAAAGGTAAATTTTGTTAACATTTACATGTGTTTGTACACCCAAGGAAGCATGTTTTTAACACGAATAAAAACAGGTATCCAGGTATGATCGAAACTTTTCTGTCCGATTCCAAAAATATCTAAAAATGCAAAGCCCAGCGGCATAGCCACGGGGGGGGGGGCCATGGGGGGGGGGCACGTGCCCCCCACAAATTTCCATTGCCCCTCCAGGTGCCCCCTCACGAAAATTCCTCATAGTGCCCCAAAAAACAGAAAAGAAAAAGAAAAGGAAAAAACCGATACCTCCTGGGCCCCCCCACTGAAAAGCAACGCCCCCCCCGTGCCCCCCCCCCCCACTGAAAAAGTCCTGGGTACGCCGCTGGGCCACAGCCCTAACAGGTGATGAACATTTTTGAAAAAAATATACTTTACAACTTTAAAACATGTAAAAGTACTGTTAACATTTTGTAAAATAAAATATTTCTTGTCATAACCATGATATTAATGTTTCATTTTCTCAATAATTTTGCACTACCGTCAAAATAAACACGAACGAATTAAGTAGTCTTCGTTCGCTCGCTTTTTTTATAAGGAATGTGTCCATTTTGAGGATCATTATTTCTTTAAAAAATCATTGCAAATGCAAAGCATTCATATATTTTGGTTTACACAGACAACAGCTTGTTCACGGCACAGAACAATCAAATCACAGATGTTCATGGAAACAAAATTAGGTCAATGTAAATCTCTGACTATTTGCATGGAGGAAGGAATTTGCATCTAGTAAAATCAGTGGTTAAACAACTTTGTCCACTTTCAAAAACACTAAATTTCCAGTAAATCATACAATTTCACTAAAATTTGTATGTCTGTAACATGTATGACTTCGATAAGTTTGTACAACCAGTAATACACCATAGTTTTGTAAAGTTTCCGTGAACTGCTGAGTTACGAGTACGGTGAATTACGTATATGGACGATACAAAACTCTCCCATATGTTACGTAATCAAAACTACACCACGCAGTCCAATTCTGTGTGTGTGCGCATGCGTGCGCGTCCGTGTACGGACATGCGCGTGCGCGTGCATGCGTACACGATACAGACTAGACTAGACATACGTAGACGACTAGACAAAATTAAACTAGAACGTTTAATTTTCTGTGTATTAAGTACAGTCTGCAAGTACAGTCGTCACGTCGAGATCTATATCTAGCACATGTGTAACCCTGAGTGATATCTTGACTGAGCCTTTGATCGACAATTACTCCTCTGTATTCAATTGCAAGGTACAGTAAATACAATCTTTTCTCCTATAATATTGATATGCTAAAAAAAGACTACAATAGTATGGTATTTTAGATTAACATTACTAGCCGATTGTAGTCAAAATGAACAGTTCTTCTGTGTGTGAATATACACTAACTTAACTAGTCATTTAGTCATTGCTAGCAATAGAGCATAAAGCTTTGAATAAGTTTCATTTCAAGTTTCACTTCAGTATGCAAGTGTTACACAATGTACATAATATTTACATCCATGTTTTGTAAAGGTACAACAACAAAATGGAAGACCACACTGAAGGTAATTTAACTTAAAATACACAACTAAGGTTCCTACATGTACATGTAGGTCAAAATCAGAAAAAAGAAAAAAGTGTAGAAAATTTGGCCCTATAATTGCACATTTTACAATGAGTAGAATGTCATATCCAACCACAAGCTTATCTCATTCAATGTAACCAATAATGTTAATATTGTAAATAATGCTGTCTTCTTGGGAGTAAAATATCATATTCAACTGCTACTTTTTCTGGTCTTATATTAATAAAAACCAACAACTCACACCAATTTACAACAACTGACAATTCACAACAACATGTTTTAAATGCACTGAAAACTCAAAAATAAACTTACAAATATGTTTATAAGGGACAATAGCATACATAGTGTTTCAGTTTGTGAAAATGTGGTTTTAATTAGCAATAAAAAATGATTTTCTTTGCTGCAGTGCTGCCATCTTGCTTGCGCAATTTGTGGGCCCATACTACTGCCAGTAGTATGGGCCCACAAATTGCGCAAGCAAGATGGCAGCCAATACTAACACGTTACTGCAGCAAATTTTTTTATTTTTTATTGCTAGTTAAAACCACATTTTCCAAAACTGAAACTCTGTAGTCTTTTATGTATCCCACTGCCTCTTAATCTTACAAACATATTTAAAACTTTATTTTTGAGTTTTCAGTGCATTTAGAACATTTTGGTTATCATCAGTTGTCATGAGTTGGCATCAGTTGTCGGTTTTTACTAGGACCAAAAAGAAGATCATATCTGGCCACCACTTTTTAAGGTTTTTTTGCATTTTGTTTGCAACCACTAACCAGTTAAAAAATCATTATATCGATTTTTGGTGGTACAGAAAGCAAAAACCATCTTTAAAATCCAATTTTATGATGGTTTTTGGACTTGATTTCCATTCTAAAAAGATCCTTCCCTTCAGAAAATAGAAGGATCCTATAAGTATTAGGGTAGAATGTCGTATCTGGCTGCCACTATTTGTCATTAAATATAACCAATAATGTAATCTTACCTACCTGGTAAGGTGGAGAACATATGGATGATGACTTCAAATTACTCCAGGATATTTATTTCATGAAAAATCAGGCATTTTTGGTATACGATGACTTCCTCAGTCATGTCAGTCTGATCTTGTAAACTCCACAATTAGTGACCAATACAGTCATTGTACATGCACAGTGGCAACTATAATAGGATCCTTTTATTTTCTGAAGGGGAGTAATTTTTTTAGAAGGGAAATCAAGTCTGAAAACCATCATAAAAGTGGATTTTAAAGATAGTTTTGCGCTTTCTGTAGCACCAAAAATCAATAGAATGATTTTTTAACTGGTTAGTGGTTGCAAAAAAACCCTTAAAAAGTGGCGGCCACATACAACATTCTGTCCAAGTATAGTTAGTTGCCACTACACATGTACAATGACTGTGTTGGTCACTAATTGTGAAGTTTACAAGATCAGACTGACATGACTGAGGAAGTCATCGTATACCAAAAATGCCTGATTTTTCATGAAATAAATATCCTGGAATGATTTGAAGTATATGTCCATCATCATCCATATATTCTCCACCTTACCAAGTAGGTAAGATTACATTATTAGTTATATTTAATGAAAAATAGTGGTGGCCAGATAAGACATTCTACCTGTAGGACCAACTTTTTTCTCATTACAAATTCGAGTGAACTTGTACCCCAACCAAATTATACTCATAGTAGAAGCAAAATGAATCTTGGTGTCATTTTGCGTAAAATGTTGTATCCAACCGCCACTTTTTCTCATTCAATATAACCGATAATGCAATCTTACCTACACTGTCCGCAGTGAAAAATTAGGCAGTTTGGTATACAATGACTTCCTCAGTCATGTCAATCTCATCTTCTAAACTTCCCAATTTGTGACGAACACAGTCATTGTACATGCACAGTACCAACTATAATAGGATACTTCTATTTTCTGAAGGCAAGGATTTTTTAGAAGGGAAATAAAGTCCAAAAAACATCATAAAAGTGGATTTTAAAGATAGTTTTCACTTTCTGTACCACCAACAATCGATAGAATCATTTTTTAACTAGTTTGTGGTTGCAAAACAAATCCAAAAACCCCTTAAAAAGTGGCAGTCGGATACAATATTCTTGCTGTCAATTTTTTTACCCATGGCATAAATGTTGACAATCTTGAATATTATTAGAATAAATTAAGTGGAGTTTCCCAGACTTTAAAATTATGTGAATTTCAAAACTTTCAAGAAAATCAAATTTAAAACAAAATATCAAGAATTTTAGTTTATCATTTTTACCCATAACCTTTAAAAACTTTGATATTATTTGAACCAGCTACCCAATTGTGGGATCTTCATCTTGAAAATAATGAACCGCCAACCTGCAATCGCAATTACATGTATGTCCAGTTAGCAAATGAACAAAGTTAGGGTAAACCTTAGAACAAATTATTACAATAAATTAAGTAAGTTGAAGTAAACCCCTGAATGAGCTGCTAATGACTGATAACTTTAACATCGGAATACAAATTTCTTGGAGTAAGAGTTAACCTGTTTCCCACTATAACCAATAATATAATCTTACCTACCCAATAAAGGTAAAGGAATAAAATGTCATATCCAACCACCACTTTTTCTCATTCAATTTAACCAATAAAGTAATCTATTGTCTTACCTACCTTGTAACGTGTAGAACATGAATGTTAACCCTTCTACTGTTTGACCATTTGAAACCATTGAAAATTTGCACTTACCAAAATGTTCCTTTTGTACACACATGGTGATACCATTTGAACAGTGTTGGTAGCAAGCTTTACTACCATTCTAATCCATTCAAATGCATAGACAGTCCATTGATTCACCACTTAGAAGTGTATATATTAACCTTTGACTTCCGGTTTGGACAGGAAGTAAAGGTCAAATTGGGGTCACCTGTTTATAAATATTATTTGACAATTAACGATCTCTACAATGGTGAAAGAATTGTGAATTTATCTTGTGTGGTTGTTGAGATATGATTTTTTTAAATATTAAACTTTGACTTCTGGTTTGGACAGGAAGTAAGGTCAAATTGGGGTCACTCACAACTTGTGTTTCATCTACTTGTTAAGTTCTAAGTACATGCCAAGTTTCAAGTTCATGTGAAGTTTGCAAGTATGTGTTTGTTACTGGAAACCTATTGGGGAGAAGAAGAAGAAGTAAAAAAAAAAACGTACAAAAACAATAGGTGTTTCGGGTACATACCCGAACACCTAAAAAATTAAAAAAATTAAAAAAAACGAACAAAAACAAGAGGTGTTTCCGGCACATACCCGAACACCTAAAAAAAAAAAACGAACAAAAACAATAGCTGTTTTGGGTACATACCTGAATACCTAATGAGTAGTGTAGGCGTAGTACCAGGAGTAGGCAATAATTGTGTGAACGATGTTGTTGGAGTTGTTAAAATTTGGAAAGAATGTTTTGTAGAACCTGCACTTTGTCATCATCATATTTAATAAAAAATATCTGAAATTATGTGGTAACGTTGTGTTAATTTTAAGAGTGACAAATGGATTGAAATGTGTTTGAATATTGTTGATTTATGTTGTAGGAGTTTTGTAGGTGGCATGGTTAGTTTAGTTGTAAAATCAGGCAGATGACAATGTTATTGAAGTGTTTCTTTGTGTTGTGTCAGTGGTATAGGCCTAAATGCATATTTGTTTATGTGTTGTTTTTTTATAGATGACATCCATTGTGTTCAAGACAATTGGAGAGTTAGAGCAACGAGGAATGTCCAAATGCATAGATGTTCTGACCAGTGATCACCTTATTCGGCAGTTGTATACAGATGTTGAGGGACATTATGTCCTTTTGCAGCAAGGGCAGTTTTTAAAGGCATCAAAGGCAAATGTTAGCTGCACAAAGGATGGACAATTGATCATTAGATTGACGACCCAGTCAGTGGTGAGAATGATTATGTGTATTTGTGTTAAATGAATTATGTTGTGGTTGGTTTGGTTGGATGGGAGATAGTATTTGAGAAAGACACCATATACATGTATGATAAACATGTCTCCCTCACTGGCTGAGGTCTCCAGAATGTCTGGAACGATTATCTATGGTAACTGATAGCCTTTGATAAGCCATGTAGCCGCTGAAGTCAATGGCCTTGTGTTGACAGATAGGATTAGGATTTGTACACAGTCCTATGGACCATGCTTTGTGCAGTAGAATTTTGGGTCAAGGGTTCTTAGCAGACTAAGGGCAGTTAACCATGCTATTTCGGTATACTTCAACAGGGAACTTATGCGATTAGAAAAATTTCGGGTAAAAATCAATGGAGTAATTAGGTTTTGTTTACAAACATACTTACAAAATAAGTGCCATGGTGCGTCTTAACCCTCTCAGTACCGAATTGTTTGACCACTCAAGCGTGAAGCACACATTTTTACATAACAGAAAGCTTGTGTTCAAAGGCCAATTTTACAAACTCTATTATCACCTTGAAGATATCGTTTTACATCAAAATAAATAATAACAGATATCTTATTTACTGAATTCCCTTTCATAAAATTCAAAAACCATTAAGATCGGTTAATAAATGTCCAAGTTCTTGGTCTTTGTTTCCTCAGTGTGGTCTGTAAACTCAAACACTTTTGTGTACACAAACACATGGCGCTCCTTAGGTATTTGGCATTTTGGATCTTTCCACTCCAGTTTGAAGGGATTGCATAATAGCAAGCTTATTTTATTTCACCATCAATGGAAAGATCAGATCTTGCTCTTTCAAACCATTGTAAGCTTGGGTATGGAGGGTGAACATGGACAAAACTACAGCTTTATAACAAATGGCCTTTGTGCTCAGGCTTGATTGCTTTTTTGTGTGAAAGATTGGTCGACTAAAGTCGCCTATGGTAAGGAAAGGGTTAAATAAAAAAATAATCGTAGACAATATGCCACGTATAATTTATGTGATATTTTTTCTTCAGGTATACAGAGGTCGTGTATTTGACACCCAGTGTGATGCATTGGACGCATTTGTAAATGCAGCAACAGTGAGCGTTTGTGATGCTTTGAAGAAAGAACCATATGAGAGGTTTTCGATCAAAGGAACTGTAGTAAATGTAAGTTTTTCATGTGGTTATTGGTTTTGTTAAATGCAGAGTAGTGTTTGTAATTGTATGATAAATATTGTGTGTGGGTTTGTTATCATGCACAAGTTAGTGTATTGGAGTGAGAAATAGATATTTAGAATGAGAGATTAAAGAAAGAGAACAAAAATTATGTAGATTGTACAGTATAGGATTTAGGAAATATGAAGTTAGTGTTTGACTAGGCTTATAGTTGACTGAGTGAGTGAATGTATGTTTGTTTGATTGATCTATTGAGTAGTTGTTTGATTATTATTTATTTGAAAGAGTTGTGCCATAAGTGAATGTTGTTGCAGTTATAATGTTTATGTAGACATCTGTTGCCTGTTTGATGTTGCCTGTTTGATGTAGAGTATTGTGGCCGAGTGGTCTAGTGCACCAAACTCAAGTTCTGGTGTTGCCAGCAGCAGGGTGTGGGTTTGAGCCCCGGTCGTGACACTTATGTTGTTGAGCAAGGTACTTAACCATAATTGGTTTGTCCTTTGGATGGGACGTAAAGCCGTAGGTCCCGTGTGTTGTGTAATGCACGTCAAAAGAGAATGCACCTTGAGCACCACTTAGTTGGTGGATACGTACGCTATATAAGTCCACACATTATTATTATTATTATTGTTTAATTTGCTGATGTCCGTTTTCCTTGATATAGAATTGTTGATATTAATTGGTTGTTTGAAGCATTGTATGGTCTTGTTGTGATTATTACATGATGATGTATTGATGTGTGTAATCATGAGAAGTTTATGAAGTGTGTGTTACACATCTATAGATGAAGCAGTAGGGATGGTAACATTAAAATAGTTTGTATGATTACTGGTAGTTTGTATTATATAATTTGTGGTTTGTTTGCATGTTGACGTATCAGATTATTAAATTGTGCACAAATCTAAATGCAGGTTTCACCGTTGAAAGAAACACCGAGATCAAAGCGCAAGGAGGTTGAGCTACAAGATGTGAAGGATAGCAACAAAAGAATTTGTGTGACCTTATGGCGAGATAGTGCAGATGTTGAGTCTCCAGTGGTGGATTCTACCATCATAATTAAGAATGTCTACAGCAAATCTTATCAGAATGTGCTTACTTTTAATAGTACACAACAAACAAGAATGGAGGTGAGTCATAATATTTGATATTAGAAGGTTCATTATTGGATATTGTTGTGATTATTGGGATTGGTACTATTTGTATAAATGGATTGAATAATAGATTGATTGATCAATTTATTAATTGGTGGAATTGTTTTGGGTAATTGAATGATAAATGTTGAGCTGGTGAGTATATGTTATGGATATTCTTGATGTTTATGGATAATGAAATATTTTTTGTTAATATAAATTACTGTTGAATTCCAATGGTGTGATTTAAAAGTTGAGTTGTAGTCAGTGTGAGATTATGTATGGTAATGATATGCAATGGAAAGAACATTAAAATCAAGTGTGATTGAAAGTGGGCATTTAGTATTGTGTTTGAATGACAATTGTTTGTAATGTTTGGCAGAATGAAATGCTTAGTGGTTAATTAATTGGCTTTGATAGTATTTGTTGATAATAATTCATTTGGGAAATGTTTGTGTAAAATAAAATTAATTGTTTAATTTTTTGTACATTGTTTGTTTTTTAAAGGTTCTTGACTCTGAGACAACGGACGAGATTATCATTGATGGTTTCATTGAAGGAGATGAGTAAGTAACAGAATGTAAATTGCCAATAAGTGTCTTGTGAAAGTCATGTCTGGGTAATGAGAAAAAACAAGTATTGGAGCACAGAGATGGCATATGAATTCCTTTGTGTTTCCACACCTATGGTGTGTATGTGTGTGGGCTTACACTGCAAACTGTCTGAGGACATATAACAAAGGGAATAATAGGTCCTTGGATGGCGGTTCTTTGTTCTTCGGTGTTGTCGGAAAATGGCGTGTACAAAACCAATGGAGATTGCTTCCAAAAGTTAGAGTCCAAAGAATAGAGCAACAATAGGAGGTCCTCGGACATCGTGAAATTCATGACTGTGTGTGTGTGTGTGTTTTGGTTTGTTATGAGTAGTGCCATGGAATTGGACGTGGCATTTAGGTATGGTTTGACATTGGTGTAGTTTTTTGTTGTTTAATAATTGTATGGTTTAAAAAAGTAGATAAATGTGGTTGAAGTGATTGTGCAATGGAGTGTCTATGAGTTTTTAACATATGTTTGTTTTGTTTTTTGATAGTGGTTTAGTGCATCTTGACACCGACATTGATGTTGGATATAAGGTAGATTGTGGACTACTGTTGGGGGCTTTGGAAATCGAGAGCCTTGATGACCTACAAGCTGCACTGCCCCTGCCTGTTGTGGTTAAGTACATGAATATTACAAAGAGTATTACTGAATTTATTACAGAATAGGAAAGGATGTCAGAGGACATGATAAATTATGTCAATATTTGATGCAACAAATGTGTTTTTTAATAGTCTTTGGGAAGTACATGATTGGCAAATCAAGTGAAATCTGTTGAAATAGAATATTAGTGTATGCAGTTCAGCTGCGGATCCAGGGGAAAAAATAGTTAGTCTACATTGCATTTGGAATGGGTAACCTGAATACAAAATTTTTTGGGGCCCTTAAGTGAGCCTCGGACCCAATGGTGTAAGGGCTTTGTGCTTGCATTTAATAATAATAAGAAGAATAAAGAGTTGCAGTTTGCATACATGTATATCCACCCTGCTGGGTGCTTAAGGTGTAAAAACAAAGGGAAAAAAACATGATTTCAAACAATATACAATGTTAGTATAGGAAAAAACAAATTTGGGTTGGGTGTGGCCCCCATCTAAAAAATTTCTGGATCTGCGCCTGTAGTTGCAAAAGTGCGCACAAGGGGGTGATTTGTAGAGACATAATGCTGCATAAAACTATTATGTAATATTGCAATGTAGTCAAGAATAATGTTTTAGTTAAATGGAAAGATTGATGGCAATTGTGGGTAATTGCAAGTGTTATTTTATATGAGTAGGACATATACAAGTGGGTTTGAAAATTGCATATGTTGTTCAAGTAAAGATGTTGGGTATAAATCATTATGTTTTATTGGCATTTGTTTTTTTATTGGGTATTAGTGTTTGCTAGATATGTAGAAAAAGCATCTAGGTTGATTTAATTGTAGGAATACATTTTATGTAGTAGTAAAGTGATCATGTCATTTAAGTATGTATTTTGTTGTTTTTGGATTAAGGTTTATGTATTATACTTGAGTATATAAGTTTGTTAACCCTAACCCTGCGAGACGCAGCAAAGTGCATCAGGTGGAAAAGTCTGGTGGACTTTGATGTAAAATGTAACCACTAACTGCTGTGAACTTTGTAGCAATACTCATGGAAATTGAGGTCAAACCAGCTACTTGTACCACCACTGATATATACTATACACCCTTGACTGCCACATGCAGCAAAATGCACAGCTGCACTTTGCTGCACTTTGCTGCACTTTGCTGCACTTTGCTACACTCTGCAGCCAAGTCACTTTGACAAACATGCAATCTGATGTGTCTGGCACGGTTTCTAGACAAAATACCCTGGAGGGTTAGGGTTAATGGTGAAAGTTATGAACGCTTATAAGGTTTGTGTTTGTTGCGTAGGGGAGAGTGGGGTAAGGTGGGCCAGTTGTTTGTTTAAATGTGTATACAATTGTTATAATATATTATCAGTACTAGGAGAATAAATATTGCCCAATAGACCAATGCATAATGTATTTACATGTATATGGGCTAAAATAAGTATGTGGTATCACTCTTTGTATGTGAGTGAGGCTAAAAGAGTGATGTCAAATGCCTGAATTTATTCCTTCTATGGGGTAAGTTGAGCCCTTGTATATGGTAAGGTAATCATCTGAATGTAAATAATTCTAGAGTGGAAATACATTAAATTTGACATCGACAGTTTTGAATGATGTTGTTTGTATAATGGCATTAAAGTTTAGATTTATTACACATGTGGACATAATGTATGAGCTCTATTCATGTAGCATTATTTTGTGTTTTCACAAGACACAAAGTTATCATTTTTATGATGTATTATTGACTGGTTGGAAAAATACAATAAAAATACCATTTTAAAAAGATAACAAATTCCTGTGTACACAAGGGGCTTGCAAGTATAGAGCTATAAATGTTATTTAGTTATAAAGCCGTTTGAGTTCATAAGTTATTTAAAATGCATTAAGTTTCCAATGGGATTTGTCACCATGCCATGCTAATTTGTTTGTAGCTGCTAATGTGAAATGAAAATAAAGTAGGTAGGTTGCAGTAGAGGACGGCACAAAGCTGTTGAAAAATCTAGAAGGCATGAACACAAGGTGTGGGTGAACATAGTGTATGGTTCAACTTGCATTGCTCTCCTGTACAAACCATTTGTAGATTTTAGTTTGTACCTATTTGTGATTTATGAATGAAGACTTTATATGATTACAAAGCATGATAGAAATGTTGGAGATAATGGTCGTTATTATTGTGATGTTTCTTTTGTTTGATACATTAATTGTTAAGTTGTTTATTATAATATATGAGAATTGTTTATTCTTGAAAGTATATTCATGGAAGAAAAAAATGCATCATCCCAATATTTTACATATTTTTCAATAGCAGATTATTGCAGTGAGAAATAAGAACATCAGTTAACAATTTATGAGTGCAAATTCTCACATGATACTGACACAATAAAAATGTTATGTACAATTATGGTTTCAATTTATCACTGCATATAAGTTAAACATATTTATTGAGAAATATAAATTGATGTGTTTTTAAATTCCGTGAGTGTATTTTGTAATGTATTTATAAAGTGTTTTTTTTATAATGAGATAAGGGTTGTTATTAGTGTGTTTGTTTTTTGATTGACACATTAGTCAGTAATTAGGTTATTTTGAAATATATATGATCATTGTTTAATGTTTAAAGTGTTATAAAACTTGTTTATAGTAGTTATAAAGTATTTATATATTGTTGTTTTTGTGAATGAGCAGGCCAAAATAGTGATGTCAAATGCATGAATCTATTCCTTTTATGGGGTAATTTGAGCCATTGTATGTCGTAAGGTGATGAACTGAATTCATGTAGCATTATCTTGTGTTTTTAGAAGATACTATGTCTTCTTTCTTATGAAGCATTATTGACTGGTAGAAGAAATATAATAAAAATAGAATTTTAAAAAGGTGACAAATTCCTATGTACAGAAGGGACATGCAAGTATACAGCTATAAATGTCATTCACTTATAAAGCTGTCCGAGTTCATAAGTTAGTTAATATACAGTAAATCTGGTGGGGTACCTGAAATATGCATGGGTCATTTTATATGTATGAGTTATTTAATTAGCATGTAGCATCAATCTTTGTGTGTGAATGATGAGGCAAAAAGAAAGAACAATGTGAAATGCCACACACTACATTATTGGCTTAGTGTACAAAACTGAGACAAATTTAAAGAAGGAAAAACAACTTGTGATAAAAGGCTATTATATCAACTTTATTTAGGAAACATCTTTATTGAAAATGTGATACAAATTGAATGTTTATTCAAGATTCAGTTTTAGAGCTTGCAATGGGATTTGTGTGTGATTGCATTTGCATTGGTCTCCTCTGTAAACCATTTGTAGATGTTAGTTTGTACCTATTGTATGATATATGAATGAAGACTTTATATGATGACAAAGTATGATAGAAATGTCAGAGATAAGGGTTGTCATTTTTGTGGTTGTTTTTTGATTGATACATTGATTTGTAAGTTATTTTAAGATCATTGTTTAATGGTTAAAGTAGTATAAAACTTGTTTATACTAGTTATAAAGTATTTATATATTTTTGTTATGTTGTTTAATAAAGATAAGTATATTCTTAGATGCATTGTGTCAATGTGGTTGTGTGTGCGTTTGGTATATAGGCCTACAAGTAATTGTTTTTATTTGGGAGGTGTACGATTTTACCAAACGGTTAAAATCATGTAGTGGTTGAATAGTTTTTTTCTGTTTTTTCCTGTTTTTTTCTTCTTTTCATTCTTACCATTCTTACTTGTGGGAAACAGATTGTAATTGTTGATAGTAGGCCTTCATTTGATTCGGGGAAAGGGTTAATGGGATGCTTTTAAACAGATAACTGTGGAAGACCTAGGCTTTTGCATAATTGCATCATTAATAATTGTTTTCGAAATCCAAGCAAGAGGACTAAGTGTTGGGAGAGAAATGTCAATGCAGCATGAGGAAGATGTAATATCAGTTCGCGAGTACAATGTGCAGAGCCTAGCCGTAAACGCGGCGTTTGGAACATAAATTATGCGTTCCCGTCCGGAGGCATGGCAGGCCGGCGACGTACTATCAGATGAAAATGGAACAATTCTGCTAGATGCACTTCAAAATTCTGCTAGATTTGACAAAACTCTGTCAGATCACCTAAAATCGCACGAAACACATTATATATACTTAAAACAAACGGGCAGATGTTATAAAATTGACTAATTAAGAAACGCAAGGGCTATTTTGAGAAAAGGTGACGTCATTAGTACGGAGTGCTATACACTACGTTGTGGTAATAAACTGTGCAATAAGACGTCAGGGTCCCAGGGAACGTCGGCGCATTAGACTGGCATGCAAGGGTTTGGTAAACCGTTTATTTAAAAATAATGTTTATTTGTTTTTAACAAAAAATTGTTTAACACAAATCTGCTAGATTTTTCTGCTAGATTCCCCAATTTTCCAGAATTCTGCTTAAAAAAATTATTCTGCTAGATTTTCTGTCAGAGTGGTTTTTTTGAAAAAAATCTGTCAAATCTAGCTGAAAATCGGCTAAAATGGTCAGCTTGATCATATAGTAGTATAGTACTAGTATTCAGACAACAGTATTTTTTTTTAACGAACGCCCAAGTTCGCATATCGACCATTTGTGTCGAGTGTTCGATCTTGGGTGGTAACATGCTTAAAAACATGTGTTGGGTACCAGGCAAGAATGACCGCTACTTGAGAAATGGTCGTTGTGCGAAGTTGGACATGTCACGTCATCAGCAAACTTAAACGTGTGTAAAAACGCATACTTTCATATCACAATAAAACGGTAAGTATGGTGCGTGTACGTGTGTACAATGATGCTGGAAAAATGTAGCAAAGTTGTTTCTATATTTGTTTGAGTGCCCATTAAAATTTATGGAAATAGTTGTGTAGTCACCCTTCAATTTTTGCAGTGTTAAAGCGTTATATTGAACACAAGAATCTTCTAATCTTACTATAAAAAAAAACTTTGAACGTTCGAACGTGTTGTCAATAGACCTTATGCATTGACGTCATCACGCCGCCATCTTAGAGGTAAAACGATGATGAAACAATGGAAAACGCACATCTATACACGCGCGGCGCACAGATTGGGCCAATGAGCAACCTTCTTTTGACCTCTAGCCGAGGGCGCCCTACTCAAATGACGTCATGTGCATAAGGTCTATGTTAGTGTTACTGTAAACGTTACACTTTGTCCAAAGTCATAATGACGATGATGTTAATGACAATTATTTTGTGCTTCGCTGTTTGGCGATTTTAGTATAGGCTAATTTGTAACATTTTTGTAGGCTTTTCAAAGTAAATTATTAATAATTATTGATCAATGCACTAAACATTAACCCGAATTCCCTAGACAACAAAGGCAGTTGGAGGATTTTGAAGGATTGTTATTGTTCACTAACAAAACATTGCAGGGAGTTAGAGTTAAAGATTGTTAAACTATGGAGGTAAGAAGAGACCTTTCTCCATGGTTAAATGTACATTGTTGTTATGTCCTATGTAACAACATTGGCTACAAAGTAATGTACATGTATAACAGAACATGTTGCAATGATACAAAACTGTACTGTAGTAACATTAGTGTGTTGGGGGATGCATAAAATATTTTAAGTTTTTAAATTGTTGGTTTTTAGTTTAATTCTGGTGATATTTGTCAGGGGTTTGTATACATTAAATGAGCAAGGTGTAATGTTGTTCTTGACATCAACATAAATAATGGTGCTTTTGAAGATGTTGACTTTAAAACAAAAAAACAATTTTTGTTTTTTGATTTTGTGTGCATTTGTGATGAAAATATTTGTTAGGAAAGTGTTTTTGTATACGTTTTATAATATTTTATAATAGTTTTATAATAGTTTGAGTATGTTGTCACTAGTATTAGTAGGGTTTTCAGGTGAAATATTATTGCTAAACCAATATGCTAAATTTTTATATCAAATTAACCCTCGTATAGCTTTAACACTCAAAGACACTCAAATTGTTTATGTGTCTCTTAACCCATTGACTTTGTGCGGTGCACGCAAATACAATCAAAATTTATATGTAACTCCCAATCCATTGACTTTGTGCAGTGCACTCAAATAAATGCAAGGACATGTCAAGGGCGCAACCACGTGTTGAAAGTTGGGGGGGGGGGGGGTCCCAAGCAGCCAATAGCCAATAGCAATGTCATGAATGACATTACTAGGATCATGTATACATAAAATACCAAAATGTTCCAGAAGTTGGGGAGGTCCACACAAAAGTAGGGGGGTCGTGACCCCCGGACCCCTCCAGTGGTTGCGCCCTTGGGACATGTGGCTATGAGGTCAAACGAAAACCACTCTACAGTACATACACAGCTCTGTGTGACTCTGTGGTTTGACCTACTAATTGGCAATGCACCCAAAAAGTGACTGTCTGTGAGTACTGTGCTGACTGGGCCAAATTTCAGCCTGGGCATAGGAGGGTTAAAGGTCTTGCTGAAAGAAATACAATACGTTTTAAATCAAGAAAATTGGATGAGTAGTTTGTGAAGCATCCTGTTTTATTTAATCAAGTATACAGCATTCGATGAAGCCCGACTGTCCATACACTGTGTACATTCCTAATGACACCAAAACCGTTGAATCAGTCTACACATACTGTGATACACATGCACAGTGTTTGTGCTCATTTCTTCATAAGAGCTTTTGAAAGGGTCTAAAAAATACACTCTGCTCAAAAGTAAACACAATTACGGCTCAAAACTTTCACATATGATAGAAAAGAGTTGTAAAATTCATTCAGGCACTGTTGTTACTTTCCAACCTAAAGATTTCACCTCGAACAAATGGTGTTTAGTTTTTATCTCTTCGTAACTTCGGTTGTAGAGTAGTTATGGAGATCGAGCAAGTATGGGTATGTAAAGGAGCCCTTTGACTCAATAGGGAAACTCGTTTTCATGTCAATGACAATGTACTTGGGTGTGGAGACAGCTCTGAAGTGGATGGCCTCAGCAGAGTGTGGCAAATGTTATGGGCCGAATACACATGATCTCAGAACACTTTGCGAAAGGTTGGGTGAGACAAGAGTGGTCCATTCATAAAAACCTAGGCATTTGCACGTACTTCTGATTGCTATTTTATGTACATTGTTGGATAGTTGAAACTATAAGTTTCCAATGAGGTATTACATGTAAGATTTTGATAGGTAAATGTAGTAAAATATTTTGATTTAAATTGTGATGTTTTTTGTTGTGGACAATGTGTTATGTGTGTGGAGGGCTTTGGTCAAGCACATATGAACTGAAAACCCTACTATTAGAAGTTTTTTTTTTACATTGTAAAAATTTGTTATGAATACATGAATAAAGTAGCGATGACTATGTGTGTGAAATGGCTTCATGTGTAATATATGTATTGATTGATGCATTCAGAATTTTCTGACTTATACATTTATTTCTCTGGTGTAATGGTATAGAAATTGTGAGTGGTGCAAGTGGTACATGTATGGTTAAAACTAGTACTGCTGAGGTGATGGCCCGAGCATTGCATTTTTGTGTGATAAAGCACAGGGAAAGTGAAATTATTTGTAATGTCTGGTGATCATTGAGGCATCAATAGTTTTAATCATATGTAAAAGCAGTCAATATTTGTTTTGTAGTATCTCATACATTCAATTCTGCAAAGTTAAGTAATGAAATGGAATCAAGAATGATAATGCTGTAATGTTTTCATATTGTCATGTAATTTCATCGTGTGTCAACAGTGTGATGAGGAAAAGCAAATAATCATGCAGTCTGAAGGAGTTATTGTCTATTTTGTTGATCCTCTTGGCTATTTTTATGCACATTTAATATACAGATGAACAATTGATTGGGTTTGATATAGGTTACTGAAGCTTGACAAACATTTTATTTTGTCTACAGACAATGCCAAAATATCGTGTAAAAGTGAAGGTTGCGAGGGAAAGGACGTGGTGCTGCCAGGCCAAGCAGAAGGATGCTCGAAGATGTATGTCTCCCTTGTCTGTTGATGTTCAGTCTGTTATCACATGTATCTCCTTATCCATCTCTACTTCTCATTCTTCCTCTTGTATGTGCTCTCCTGGTACCCATGTTACATCTGACATTTCAACTTCTTCACTGATTGCCTTGGGGTTGGCTCCTCCTCATGGTGATCTGATATGCCAAAAGGATGCATTATGCTCACATGAAACATGCTCACATGAAACATGCTCACGACCAAGTGGAGAAGTGTTGTCCGAATCATGCTGTGAAATTATGCCCAAATCATTCTCTGAAGTTATGCCGGAATTATGCTCTGAAGTTATGCCCAAATTATGCTCTGAAATTATGCCCAAATTATGTATTGAAGTTATGCCTGAATCAATGAATGGTGAGGTTATTGCATCTACATATAGAGATGCAGCAAGGGAAACTGAGGCACAGGGTATATTAGATATTATGAATGTGTGTTTTTATATGCAGGACTTTTATTTGGCTGGTGTATCATCAAAGGATAAGATAAAGACAAAGGTAGATAGATGTGATCAAGCTGCAGACTGTGAAAGATGGGGTAATATTGAAGTTGATGTGATTAAAAGCAGCAATTTTGAAAGAGAAGAAGATTGTAATGACAGCACAGACGGTACTGAAGTGAAAGCAGTAATTAGTGAGCAAAGAAGACAAATGATAAAGCTGAGGAAGTTGAGACTGAACAAGCTGACCAGAAAGAGAGTAAGTAATTCTAAGGCACTGAGTAAGTTGAAGGCAAGGAAACAAACGTGTTGTAGCAGGAGTAATGTACTGGAATGTGTGGTAGAGTATCATGAGAAGAAAGTATCAAAACCAAATAGGAAGAAGATCAGAAGAAATGAACAGAAGAAGTTACTACAAAGGCATAAGAATGGCAAGGTGGTGGAATTTCGTATGAGTAAAGAAGAGAAAAGGAATCATGAGAAGGCACAGAAGAATATTGAAAGTCATACGAGAAGGAGTTTGAGTTGTGTTCTAAACAACAAGCAGAATAAGATGGTATTGCACAGAAACAAGTGTAATGAGAGACTGGGATTATGCAAGAAAAGTTCATGTACAAAGCCAGTAAAGCAGAATAAAAGAGGAAGTACTTTCTATAAGAAGGAAAGCATTGTGGACAGACTGAGATGCGACTTGAAGAAAAGAGAAAGTAATCAATGTTGGATGTGTGATCATGAAGCTAGTCCAATGGAAAGAGTCGTGGAGTGTGATTGTTGTAATATATCATATCATGTACAATGTATGAGATTTCCAAATGTGCAACTGGTAGTAAACAAGCCAGTATCATGGATGTGTTGCAAATGTGGAGGATGTAATTACACTGTGTCTTTGATGTATGATTTTGCAATTCCTACAGATAAGAACATATTTGAAATTCCAGTGTGTGAAGGTAACATGGAAGAAGTAGCAGTTGAGTCATTGTATGCTGATGGTGTTTCTTGTTTTGAAGATTTGAAAATGAAAACAACTGAAGGTGAGGCACAAATTGATGTTGACATGATGGATTATGTAATTGTAGATGAAGGAAGTTGCAGATATGCATGTGTCGGTGTAGCTAGAAAGCAAAGCTTGGTTCAGCAAACTGGAGGGTATTTCTTGTGAACCAAAAAAATAAAGACAAACATGAAAAAAATGATGTGAAGGAGACTGAAGAACAAAGAGACAAAAATAACAGTAAAGTGGCCTTTGCTACAAAATGCAATACACACTGCACTGCACAATCTAGAAAAGTATCTGTACCAATGGTAAATGAAACCGGTGGTGATGACAAAAATATGGCCAAGAGAAAAGCTGAAGAAAACTTTAAGAATTGTAATGAAGGCACAGTTAGTAAGAAAAGATGTACAAAACACAAACAAATAAAACCTAGGTATACTGAATTGAAAGGAAATTTGAGAAATAAAGATGATGATAATGAAGTGGCTGTTGGGAATAGATCTGTAAAATATCAAAGTAATGAAAATTTGGAGATGAAGACAATTACTCAATTAAGACAATTAGATGGAACAGTTTTTGTACAAGGAAGTTTTCATCAAGGAGATCAAAGATTTGGAACAAATTGTGGTAAACAGTGTGTTGCTAATTCTCTAGTGTCAGTGATGTACAGCAAGACAAAAGATGCGAGAGATTGGAAGTGTAGTGATATGGATAATATTCTCATGACTGGGAATGAACTGTATGGTTTCTTACAAGAGAGTACAACAATGAACAATGATTATTTGTTGATTAATGAATTGCCAATTGAATTAGATGTATTTGACACACACTATTATATGAAGTATCATGAATCTGTATCAGGGACATTTGATGAAAATGCTTGTCACTTGGTCGAATTTAACATGGTACCATTGAAAACTGCATTAGAACAAAGTCTTCAGAAATATCATGCATGCTTTATAAGTTTCCATGAAAACACATTTGCGGTAATTGCTCAAGATGGAATATATTATGTATTTGATTCACATTCCAGAAGTATTCAAGGCTGTGTGGTTCAAGATGGATCAAGTATCGTGATGCGTGCAAGAACATGGCAAGGTGTGTACAGGTATTGTACTAAGTTAGCACAATCTATGAATCTATCAAATACTCAACAGTATGAAGTAACTGGTATGTCTATCTGTGTTGATGGGGAGACTGTCACATGTACATGTAGTCATAATGAAATGGAAAGTGAGAATCACAGCATATCAGGAACCATGAACTTGTGTTTTGATGTTGAAGAGTGTGGTCTATCTGATGTATTAGGAGATGGTCATAGAAAGGCACAGAAATATAATAGGTGTGAGCATGGTGCAGACAATGCCAGTGACGAACTTGGTAATATTGAAGGTGATTTAAATGTGACAAACAAGATTGGAAGAGAAGAAGATTGGAATGAATGCACACATGGTGATTGTGATGAAGTCAAAATAGTTGGAGAATCTGGACCTGGTGTTATGAAGTTTTGTCCGTTAAAGTATGAATATAAGAAATCTCTTTGTAAAACACTTGGTTTGGAAGTATCACATTTGAAGTCTGATTTATTTTATACAGACTGTGAAGCAATGGGCAAACCTGATGCTATTTCACACATTAAAGGTGATGGCAATTGTTTCTTCAGAGCTGTGTCATATGCTGTATCAGAGACTGAAGGTAACCATGTACAATTGAGAATTGCTTGTGTTAATCATTTGTTGGAGAATGCTGATAAATTGCAATGTTTTCTGCGAGATGGATTTGTTAATGTGGAGGATTATGTTATGAGACAGAGAATGTTTGATGCAGGTACTTGGGCTACAGAGATTGAAATTATGGCAATGGCACATATGCTTTGCACTGATATATACACATATGATGAGTCTTGTAAGTGGTACCATTTTTCTGCAAAGAATGTTGAGGGAAGTGCTACGACATGTAATATGGGGATTTATCTGAATCATAGACAGAGGGTGCATTATGATGTTGTTCTGTCAGTTCATGAGTTATTACCAGAGACATTGCATATAAATGAAGTACATGAAGAATGTTCAGAGAGAGTTGATGTATGTGATGAATATCCTGCACAAAGCGATCACTGTACAAAGCAGAGTACAAACCCTAAGGATATTAACAGCAAACATAACACAGAATTGCCGAAACGTTGCAAACTGAAGAGAAAAAAACGTGTGAATTTAGTGAAAAAGCGACAAGTAGAAAAAGAACGAATGAGAAAGAAATATAGTGAAATTAAGAGCATGAAAGATAATGTTAAGAAGGGAAAAAGAGGAGAATGTGACAGATATAATACTGATGTAGAATTTAGAGAAGCTAAGAAAGCTAAGAGTAGGCATTATCAAAAGATAAAATATAGAACTGATGAGACATACAGAAAACAAGTTGTGGACTCAAAGAAACATGCCAGCAAAGAAAGATATAATTCAAGTGATAAACATAGAGTGACTAAAATTCAGAGTAGCAAAAGAAAGTACAGGGATAATGAGGAATTCAGGAAAGAAATGATGAATGCAAGTAAAATGAAATATAAGGAAAATGAGGAATTCAGGAAAGAAGTGATGAATGCAAGTAAAGTGAAATATAAGGAACATGAGGAATTCAGGAATGAAGTGATGAACACAAGTAAGATGAAATATAAGGAAAATGAGGAATTTAGGAATGAAGTGATGAACACAAGTAAGGTGAAATATAATGAAAATGAGGAATTTAGGAATGAAGTGATGAACACAAGTAAGGTGAAATATAAGGAAAATGAGGAATTTAGGAATGAAGTGATGAACACAAGTAAGGTAAAATATAAGGAAAATGAGGAATTTAGGAATGAAGTGATGAATGCAAGTAAGGTGAAATATAAGGAAAATGAGGAATTTAGGAATGAAGTGATGCTTGCAAGTAAGGTGAAATATAAGGAAAATGAGGAATTTAGGAATGTTGTGATGAATGCAAGTAAGGTGAAATATAAGGATAATGAGTCTTTCAAGAACAAAGTAATTAATGTCATCAAATTCAAATATCATTACAATCCTAATTACAAGAAAGCAACAATTGACAGTGTTAAGAGAGGTTGTAAATACCATGTTGATATTTGCTATAGGAATAAAGTAATTGATGCTTCAAAATCTAAATATCATGAGAACGAACATTTTCGGAAGAACATTATTGAATTCACCAAAAAAAAATATCAGAGTAGTGCAAGTTTCAGGCAGAATATTACAAAGAAGAATACCAGTCGAGCAATGCTGGAAAAGGTGAAGAAACATGATATCAATAACGTGCTGAGTGATTTCAAGAATGAAATATCAAATGGACCTGAGTATGTCTGTGCTGTGTGTTTGAGACTTTTGTTTCGAAAGCAGGTCATTAAATGTAATCGGAATAAATACCAGAGTAGTGATTGTATCTGTGAGAAGTATCTTCATAAATGTGATGCAAATTGTACATCTAATTGTGTTGTTTCAAAATCAAGCAGGTGTTGTTTGTGGATATGTTACACATGTGACAGGAAGTTATTGAATGATAAGATACCAGCAGAAGCTTCTTATAATAATTTAGACCTGGTAGAAATTCCAGAAGAGTTGGCTGGTTTGAACAAATTAGAAGAACATCTTATTGCATTAAATATTCCATTTGTGAAGTTAATGGCATTGCCAAAAGGTGGACAACATGGTGTACGTGGGCCAGTGGTATGTGTACCATCAAATGTTACAGAAACTGTGAAATCATTACCAAGGCCTGAATGTGAAGATCAGATGATTCATGTTAAGCTGAAGAGGAAGTTGGCTTATAAAGGATATTATCAGTATGAGTTTGTTAATAAAGAACATGTAGAGAGGGCCTTACAGTATCTTAAACAGAATAATAAGTGGTATCGTGATATTGAGATTGATTCAGAGTGGAGTAATTCCTTGTCAGAAGAGACATGTGATGTGAAAGATGAAGATCATAGAAATGAAATCACGGACAAAGTTGAAGATGATTGTGACAATGGCGATGAGGATGAAACAGATGAGGAACGATTACGAGGAATACCATTGGACACTTGTTTACAGCCTGTAAATATTGGACAAGAAATCTTGGATCAGTATTTTGATGATGTGTATTGTGTTGCACCATGTGAAGGGAATAATCCAATCAGACTTTTAATGGAAGAAAGTAATGAAGCCAAATGTTTTCCAGTATTGTTTCCAAGAGGTGAGCCAGTATTTACTGATGATCGTGATGTTAGGTTAACACATTCCAGATATCTTAACAACAGACTGATGAATGTTGATAACAGATTTGCAAAAGAAATCGCATAGTACATATTCTATGCTCAATATTTGTCTGAAATCCAACAAGTTATTTCCAGTGTTTCTATTGCATTACGGAAAGGTTCAGGTAAAATGAAAGATGGTGGAAATGTCACTGCCGGTATGCTTAATGATAAAGAGAAGTTGAAAGATATGTTAAAAATCAGACAGTGGATACAAGTTTTGAAGCCTATAAGAGGAACTCCTCCATATTGGCAATCAACTCAGAAAAATGTGTTGGCAATGATTAGACAACTGGGTATACCAACATGGTTTTGTTCGTTTTCTGCAGCTGACATGAGATGGTCTGAACTTATCAATACACTACTTGAGACAACAAGGTGACTCAAGGAGTATTGATGAATTGGAGTGGAATGAGAAATGTTTGTTGTTGAGAAATAATCCTGTAACTGTGGCTAGAATGTTTGACAAGCGATTTCATACATTTTGAAAGATGTGATAATGTCAAGAGCAGCACCTATTGGGAAAGTGATAGACTATTTTATAGAGTAGAATTCCAGCAAAAGAGGCTCACCACATACGCATTGTCTATTTTGGATTGAAGATGCACCTAAGTTGAGTTCAAACAGTGAGGATGAAGTGACAGAGTTTGTAGATAAGTATGTAAGTTGTAGTCTGCCATCAAAAGAAGAAGATGAAGAGTTGAATGAGATTGTTAGTAGTGTACAGCAACATAGTAAGAGACATTCTAAATCATGTAAGAAGAAGGGTACTGAGTGCCGATTTAATTTTCCCAGGCCACCATCCATGAGAACATTTGTGTCTAATCCACAACCAATGGATATTGATGATTGTGAGGATATGTCAGATAATACACTAACTGAAGACGATGTAAAGGAATTGTTGAAATCAGTATGGAATGCAGTCAGTAATGAGGAAAATCAACACATGTCAACTGATGAACTGTTCACAAAGATCGGAATAACACAGGATGATTTTGAGAAAGCAAATGATGTGTTAACCAAAAAAGTACATTTTGTTTTGAGGAGAGAGCCTCAAGATGCTTGGATTAACCAGTACAATCCTGATTTATTGAGATGCTGGAATGCAAACATGGACATTCAATTTATCAGTGATGTATATGCTTGTGTGGCGTGTAGTTTCTTACATGTCAAAAGCTGAGCGTGAGATGGGATTATTATTGAAGCACGCTGAGTGAGGCAGAAAGTGGAAATCAGATGCTAAGCAGAGTATGAAACAAATTGTAAGTGTTTATCTGCAAAATCGTGAGGTCTCAGCTCAAGAAGCGGTCTATCGCTGTTGTACATTAAGACTTCAAGAGTGTTCTCGAAAAGTAGAGTTTATACCTGTAGGAGAAAATCCTGTTCGAATGAGCTTGCCCTTGAGTGTAATTCAGAATAAATCAACTAATGATGATGATGACAGTGTATGGATGGTTAGTAAAGTTGATCGTTACAAAGCAAGACCAGATACAAGTGCATTTGAACCAATGTGCTTAGCTACATTTAGTTCAGAATACAGAGTCATATACAAAGGAGATATGTGTAAAGTATCTAGTGATAAGAGAAAGTCAGAAGTGTATGCATTGAGGAATGATTTGGGATACATACAGAAACGTTCTAGAAGTGATCCAGCTGTCGTTAGATATCCAAGATTTTCAGTCATGAAGTCTTCTGAGAAGTATTATCATAGTATTCTACAGCTATTTCTTCCATACAAGGTTGATGTTCATTTGAAACCAGCACAATTTGAAACATATGAGGAATTTTATAACAATGGCTTTGTCAGTGTACTGGGTAGGTTACAAACAGTAAAGTCTATTGTGGAAAGTAATCGGACTAGATTTGAAGTTGATATTGGGTCATTGGAGGATGCAGAAGAACATCTTCAGAACTTTGGTCCACAGGAAGATGCATGGGCATTAATCAGTCCAGAAACTGAAATACAAAGAGATGAATGCAAAGACAAACGGCAAGTGCCTGCAGAGGATAGTGATGATGAATGTACTATTCCAGATTTACAACCTGATAGAAAGGAAGAGAAGATATGTGGTGTTGAAGCACACTCATCAAGAGTATCAAAGTCTGATGCATTAAATATGCTGAGATCCTTAAATGAAAAACAGAAAAAGGTATTCTATAAAATTAGACAGTGGTGTTTAGACAAGGCTAATGGTAAAAACCCTGATGCATTTCAAGTGTTTGTTACTGGTGGTGCTGGTACTGGCAAAAGCCTTCTTGTAAAATGTATAGATTATGAAGCAACACGAATACTTGGATCAATGATGAGAAACCCTGATGATGTGTCTGTATTGCTAACTGCTCCTACAGGTGTAGCTGCATTTAATATCAATGGTGCTACAATACACAGTGCATTGTCTATATCAACGGATATGTCATTACCATATCAACCACTTGGTGAAGAAAAAATCAGTACACTTCGTAATAAACTTGGTCAGCTGCAGATTTTGATTATAGATGAGATTTCAATGGTTGGTCAGAAATTACTGTGTTATATCCATGGACGTCTAAGACAGATCAAACAATGTCGGAGTCATACCCCTTTTGGAAATGTCAGTATATTAGCTGTTGGAGATTTCTATCAGTTGCCCCCTGTGAAAGCGAAATCTTTGTATCGGAGTAATATTACAGCTGATCTGTGGAATGATAATTTCAAAATTGCTGAATTGAATGAAATTATGAGACAAAAGGAAGATGCACAGTTTGCAGAAACACTGAACAGATTACGAGTGAGAAGGAAGCATGAAGCATTACAGGATGATGATATAAAAATGTTGAAAGGTCGTGAAACAGGACAAGAGTGGAATGATGCAGTCCATATATTTCCATGTAATAAACAAGTAGATAAACAAAATATAAAGATTCTACATTCAAAGTGTTCTGATTGTGTATATATTGAAGCAAAGGATTATGAGACGGACTCCAGAAATGCTAAAATTAAACGAAGCAAACCCCTAAAGAAGTGTAATGGAAGTTTACCACAATCCCTGTTACTTGGTGTTGGTGCTAGAGTTATGCTTACTAAAAACATTGATGTGTCTGATGGACTTGTTAATGGTGTCTTTGGAACTGTAACAAAAATAGTAATGTCACAGGATAAATCTGATGAACCCAAGTGTATCAGAATTAAGTTTGATAATAACAAGGTTGGATTCAAATTGAAGAAGCAGTGTGCATCATCTGCAAGTGATGAATACAGTGTACCCATTGAGATTCAGGAAGAAAACATTGGTAAAAAATGTGTACGACATCAGTTTCCATTGAAGTTAGCTTGGGCCTGTACAGCTCACAAAGTACAAGGAATGACAACAAATAAAGCCGTTGTATGTCTTGATCGTACATTTGCACCTGGACAAGCATATGTGAGTCTGAGCCGTGTTACATCACTTGATGGTCTTGTCATTGAAGGGTTTCATGAGAAGTACATATATTGTAATGAAGCTGTAGCTGATGCTTTGAATAGTATGTCACCATTTATTAAGGATGAAGGTACATCTATGGATACTACAGAATCATCTGTCGGTATGACTATCATGATGCATAACATACAGGGATTACATACACATTATACAGACTTGAAATGCAACAGTGAAATGATGAAAGCAGATTTTATTTGTTTGACGGAAACATGGACTGAACATCAAATACAGTATGACATGCAATTGAATGATTTCAAAAGCTATCATCAACCAAGATGTCTTTCATATGATGATTATAGTGAATTAACTGAAATGTTAAAGCATCAGTGTCATGGAGGTGTAGCAGCCTATGGTAAAACTAACAGATCAATGAGCAGACTTATTTTGCCAGTCCAAAATATAGAATATATTGCTTTCCAGATCATTTCCAATGTGTCATTAGTAGTTGTTGTCATTTATCGACCAGTGTCTTATGTGTTTCGAGAGTTTATATCTAATATGAAAATCCTTGTGAATGAACTGCATAAAGTATCAAGTAAATGTATAATAATGGGAGACTTTAATGAAGACATTCTTAATAGTGTAAAAGACTATGTGTCCTTCAAGTATTGTAAATATGATGCGTTACCATGATTTACAAGCAGTGTGTTGTAGATGCCACAACTATGAAAGGAACATTGATTGATCACGTGTATGTGAGAGGTTTAGAATCTGTTCAAAGTCAAGTAATCCCTACTTATTATAGCTATCACCAGGCTGTAAAAGTTGAATTTTGAAGTAATAGAGATGTTATCCTGAAATGGTTAATTAACATGTTTTAAGAAATGTACATGTATACTTTGTATAGTAATTGGATATACGTGTGTTGGTAACATGCACCCATCTTTACCTCCATTTGTATGTTTTTTCATAATTAATATAGTTGGTTCTTAAGTGGGAGTGTCAAATGTATGGTCATGATGTTAAAAACAGAAGCTGTTGACTAAATAAGTGAACATTCAGTTAAGTTGTATACACAAACCAAGTTGAAGAAATAATATAACAGTGAGAAGTTTAGTGTGAAACACAAGTGTTATTAAAGTTTAAACTGAAATAGTATGTAAATTATACTCATGCTACATTGGAGAAAATAACTATGGGGAAAGTATTAAAATAAAATGTGAGATTATAATGTAATAAGTAAACAGTTGTTACTATACAGTATGCAAAATTTATTATAATAGTTGAAGAAAAAAAGAAGAAAAAAAAACAATAAGAAAACAGCAAGATTATAACAGTAAGGAAACAGTGTCATTATAACAGTAAGTAAACAGTGTGGTTGTTAAAGTAAGTAAACAGTGAGATTATAACAGTAAGGAAACAGTGAGATTGTAACAGTAAGAACAGTGTGATTATAAAAGTAAGAACAGAGTAAGAAAACAGTGTGATTGTAAAAGTAAGAAAATGGTGAGATTACAATGGTAAGAAAACAGTGAGGTTACAACGATAAGAAAACAGTGAGATTACAACGATAAGAAAACAGTGTCATTATAACAGTAAGAAAACAGTGTCATTATAACAGTAAGAAAATAGTGAGATTTGTACTATAAGACATCTTTATAGATTATAACTCCATAATGGAATTAGAGCAAAAGTAACGAAATGTTAAAGAGGAGAGTAAATACATGTCAAATTATAAGTTTTGATATGATCACAAAGCACATAAGGATATATATTTTGAACCTGATTCTAGTAAATGTAAAAAGGAAACATTATTTACCAGTAACATACTAAACAATTCAATGTGATATCCATACTTATGATGAATGTGAATTAAAGTAGTATTTTGTAATTCATTGACACACAGATAATGATGAAAAGTATTCAAATATCAGATGATGTAGATGCACAAGCTGCAATATCTTCACACTGGATAGAGACAACACCCCTACTCAACTGGGACATCTCCCATCATCTAGTATGTCTTCTGTTGGCAAGTAGTAGAGACACAATGATGTAACTGAACTGGGTTGTCCATCACAGTGTGTTGTGAACTCAATTGGGGTGACTCAATACCCCTACTCCAACTGGGACATATTGTGTCATCTAGTATATCTTCTGCTGGCAAGTAGGAGGACACAACGACCAAAATATACAGGATGTCCATCACAGAGTGTCTTCTGAACTCAATTGGGGTGACTCAATGCCCCTACTCAACTGGGACATCTTGTCATCTAGTATGTCCTCTGCTGGCAAATAGGAGGACACAACGGCCAAACTCTACAGGGATGTCCATCACAGGTGTCTTCTGAACTCAATTGGGCTGACTCAATACCCTACTCAACTGGGACATCTCGTGTCATCTAGTATGTCTTCTGCTGGCAAGTAGGACACAATAGCCTAAACCAACTGGGATATGTCAACCACAAAGTGTGTTCTTTCATCTCAAGTAACTGAACACTCAAGCCCACTGTGTCGGTCATTTATTATGTCTTCTGATGTTAGTGGGAGAACACAATGCCCTATGTCAACTGAGTTGTTGATAATCTAGTCTCCACAGCTGGGGTTCACAATCTGAATGCTAAGGTAATCCACTGAATTGCATTGCCATTTAAAAAGAATTGTATTGGTTATTTTAAACTTTAGATGTAAAGATGTGTATTGAGGTCATGATTCTTTTGTCAGCAATTTCGTTCTGAAAAGTTAATGTCACATAATGTACATATGTATTCATTACCTTTTTGTATCCTATAGATAATACAAGTATTGCAATGTGACATGCACATTTGTTATACAAAGTGCATGGGCAATAATGTTAGTATTATATACATGTACTTATCAGAAATGTTTATACGTTTTGTGTTTACATAGTTCCCTGACCCTCAGTGTACTACTGAACTGGATTTGGAGCAGTGTGGCTCATCCATATTGTACTGATGACGTTACTCGGTACAGTGTCCTGCCCCAGTATACAAGTGAACTGGTTTGGAGCAGTATGGCCCCTGACCCATATTATACTGTTGACATAAGTTGCTTCTGTGTCACTGCTCCCAAATGTACAACTGAACTGGTTTGGTGCAGTGTGGCATCACATATATAGCACTGGTTACATCAATTCCTAGTGTCATAGTGCCAGCCTAAGTGTACTACAGTTGTGATCCACCATGGGTGTGCTGCTAAACTGTGGGGGTACAATGGTACAACTTAAAAATACTAGGGTCATGATACAGTATTTTGTTAATGTGTGTAGTGTAAATTTTGATAAATTGTTCTTTGTATAAATGTGAATGGACACATAGGCACTGCTGTGAAATAGCACTGTTTGTGTTCAGGTGTGTGCAAACTGACTTGCATATTGTTTTTGCATAAGTGTGTACACACAGATACTGCTATATAGATGGTGTAAACTTATCATTATCTGTGATGGGGGGAGTGGGTATAGCAAAGTTTTTAAGTGTATGATACTACTGTATATATACTGTGTTAAAAGATTGTTTTTATGAAGGTATTGAAAACTTACTTCCATATTGCTTTTGGTAGGTGTGTTTAAAAAGGTGTGCAAAGCATGGTGATGGCGGATGGCTATTAAAAACTTATTTGCATATTGGTTGTTTGTATAAGCATAGTATAAGTGTGTACATATGAACAGTGCTGTATTGGGCACGCATGCCCCTCCTCAGCTGAGGTCTATGCCTGCTGGGTGCCACCCCATTCACAATGTTGAAAAAAAGACATCCCCATTTCACATTACAGGATACAAAATGTTCAAGTATTGACGGTTAACCCCCAATTTTCCCCTTGAAAATTGGAGTCTACTTACCCCACTGCAAGACTAAGTATAAAGCATTGTTTGTAGTCAGAGATGGTGGAGGTATTGGATAGTGGAGGCATTGACATCTTTTGGGGGATTTAGTACATTATAAACTATCAACATTAATATTAATAATTATAGTTTGGGTACAAACTAATTGGGCTAGCAAATTTGACATAACTTTAAAAACTTTGGAAAACAGCATTTTATGTGTTTGTCCCTAGAAGTCGATATATAGGAGTGTCGTGGCCAAGCGGTCTAGCTTACCGGATTCAAGTTCTGGTGTTAGCAGCAGAATGTGGGTTCGAATCCCGGCCGTGACACTTGTGTCATAAAACAAGACACTTAACCATAATTGCTTCTCTCCACCCAGGGGTTAAATGGGTACCTGTGAGGCAGAGTTGGTTGATTAGCCCATTAATTTTCAGGAGTTTATGACCTTATAATTAAATGCACATTATTATTGGTGGATGCTCCTATGTAAGTCCCAAAGGGAAAATCTCGTCACAGTTCATGGAATGGTTTTTGTTTGGATTAACTCGGTGACTGAAATAATTTCCATGATAAGGTCATATTTCCATTTTCATATATAAAGCCAGTAATTCGCAGTCATCTTTAAATGAAGAATAATGATTCCATGTCCTGCTGAAAGTCTGCTCTGATCATGACGATACTTCTCCTTTAATAACTCTGTCATACTCGTTCCTAAGAAAATGTGTTTTTTGATGCATATTGCATAATAGTGCTGATGATTTTCACCAACCTATATAATGCCGATGATGTTGGTTCCAGTATTATCGCAAAATAAATAAAATTAAAAAGTACAACATTGATGTCTCTTATTGTTTTCTGCTGTAAGAAGACATTTCAGTTTGATAAAACTCTTTCTGGGATGGGCACTTTTTAATAAAAGAAGAATAAAATTTCTATTTTTTTTTCAAACTGCAACGGATGTAAATCAAATTTTCACTGATGTTATCAGATTTGACTGTACAGTTATCTTGTACTACAATGTCCTGTAAGGCGATGAACAAAAATAGTTCCTTCTTTATTGAAATGTGCCAATTATCCTAAGAAATCATTTTCATTTAGGAAAGTTATTTTGTCAATACCAAGGTTTTTCAACCCACTGCTTCCTTAAAACAACAGCTTCTGCCTTCTGTATGTCTTCTTATGAAGTCCCTGGTTCATCAGGTCGCTTCTGCTGGAGACGATGCTGCCTTTCAACGACTGGAGGTTGAACCTTCTGTATGTCTTCTTATGAAGTCCCTGGTTCATCAAGGTCGCTTCCGCTGGGGACACCTATATAATGCCGATGATGTTGGTTCAGTTTATCATAAAATAAATACCCCCCTCAGCTGGGGTCTATGCCTGCCTGGGTGCCCCCCCCCCCCATTCAGAATGTTGAAAAAAAGACATCCCATTTCCATTATAGGATACAAAATTTCAAGTATTGACATGCCCCCCTCCTAGAAAGTGGTGAACTCCCAATTTCCCCGCTTGAAATTGGGTCTAGTTACCTACTGAAAGACTAAGTATAAAGCATTGTTTGTAGTCGGGGATGGTGGAGGTATTGGATGGTATTGACATCTTTTGGGGTTGGTACATTATAAACTATCAACATTAATAATTAATAATTATGGTTTGGGTACAAACTAATTGGGCTAACAAATTATTCATTCAAGAAACCGTAGGAATTCAATTAATTGGTTTAAAACAAGCCTAAATAAATAGAGAAAACTATTATTTCATGTACAATCATGACTTAAAGTCTTTATTAGAAAACCTCGGATCCAATCATGACATCAACTTCAAATATATTCTTGATAAAGATTCATCTTCAATGGTATTTGACATAACTTTAAAAACTTTGAAAAACAACATTTTATGTGTTGTTCCCTAGAAGTCGATATAAAAATCTACCGTCACAGTTCATGGAATCATAAGTGTTTGTTTTGGATTAACTCAGTGACTGGAAAATAAATTCCCACATGATAAGGTCATATTACCGTTTCTGCTATATAAAGGCCAGTAATTTGCAGTCATCTTTAAATGAAGAATAATGATTCCATGTCCTGCTGAAAGTCTGCTCTGATCATGACGATACTTCTCCTTTAATAACTCTCATACTCGTTCCTAAGAAAATGTGTTTTTGATGCATATTGCATAATAATTGCCAATGATTTTCACCAACCTATAATGCCGATGATGTTGGTTCCAGTGTTGTGCAAAATAAATAAAATTAAAAAGTACAACATTGTTGCTGTCTCTTCTTGTTTTTTGCTATAAGACATTTAAGTTTTGTCCTGCTGAAAGTCTGCTCTGATCATGATGATACTTTTCCTTTAATAACTCCGTCATACTCGTTCCTAAGAAAATGTGTTTTTTGATGAATATTGCATAATAGTGCCGATGATTTTCACCAACCTATATAATGCCGATAATGTTGGTTCAGTGTTGTTACCAGAAATAAATAAAATTAAAAAGTACAACATTGTTGCTGTCTCTTCTTGTTTTCTGCTGTAAGACATTTAAGTTTGATAAAAACTCTTTCTGGGATGGGCACTTTTAATAAAGAAGAATAAAATTTCTAGATTTTTTTTCAAACTGCAACGGATGTAAATCAAATTGTTCACTGATATTATCAGATTCAACTGTACAGTTATCTTGTCTAATGTCTGTAGGAGATGACAAAAATAGTTCCTTCTTTATTGAAATATTGCCAATTATCCTAACAATTATTTTCATTTAGGACAGTTATTTTTGTCAATACCGGGTTTTCAACCCTTTAGCTTCTCTTAAAACAACAGTTTCACCTTCTGTATGTCTTCTTATGAAGTCCCTGGTTCATCAGATCGCTTCCACTGGGGACGATGCTGCTTTTTCAATGACTGGAGGTTGAACCTTCTGTATGTCTTCTTATGAAGTTTCCTGGTTCATCAGGTCGCTTCCGCTGGGGACGATGCCGCCTTTCAACAACTGGAGGTTGAACCTGCAGTAGAAATTATTGGAAAATAATAGATTTAGTATTATGTTTTAATGAACAAATTGTACCACAAACATTTTTCAGAAATAGATGTTTATCTGTAAATCTTTTAACAGAGAACACAGACCAATTCTTGCTTGTTTTACCATGGAGATGATTTTACTTTGTGGACACACAAGTCAATGACAATTTATGAAGGGTTACTTAAATGAGAAGAACTTTAAAATGACACAACATTCTCTTTCACTGTCACTTCTGACAAAGGAAGCAAAATATATGCAACAAAAGATTTTTCAAATTACCCTTTCGGGTTACTGTAATATGCTGGGCGTTGTCCTCACTAACCACGTGATTTGATTTACGAAGTCCCAAATTGTCACGAACCCAAAATAAGCTCTGCAAAGTGAAATGCCGTCGTGGAGGGTACCAGATGTTGTCCTTCAGGGGTGAGGCCGACTTGGGTGCCGGCTGTTGGGATGGAACCTCGTTGGATGACTCTGTGTCCATAGGGGAGACTGAGGGTCTTTTGGAGTTCAGGGTCTAGTCTGTAAGTGAAAAAGAAAGCACACTTCCTTGTTAAAATTTTAAAATTCTAATAGAGTATCCTAAAAGATAATTACAATGCTATTTTTGTAGATATGTTCGCTGCTCTCTTGATTTAATGCTATAACGCTGAAAGGAGTTTGTTTGAAACTTTAAATTAAAACCTTTAAATTTGAGTATGCTGATCACAGAATGTTTCTATCCAAATGGAATTACTCTTGAGTAAATATTGTGATTGAAATTTCTGAAACATGTATAATGCTTGACCTCAGTTTTTCACCAAATACTAGTGTTAACATTAAGTTTACTTTATGTTTCATTAATATTTTGGACTTTTTATGTCAAATAATTGTCCAGAAAGATTTAATTTAATTTGATTGTTATCTGAGAAGGGTCCTACTAAAAAAAAAAAGCAAAAATGACGACAACTCTACAACAACACGTTCTAAATGCTGGAAACTCAAAAATAAGTTATAAATATGTTTATAAGGGACAGTGGCATACATACAGGCTTTCAGTTTTTGAAAATGTGGTTGTCGTGAGTTGTCGTGAGTTTGGGTTTTTAGGACCGGGTCTACTAAAAACCGACCTTTCCACAACTGACAAACTGACAGACAACCGACGACTGCTCACAACAAGTTGTCGTGAGTTGTAAATGATTGTCGTGATTGGTGAGTTGTCGTCGGTTTAAGTCAATGGACCGTCTGAGGGTCTAAACCGACAACGGCGCTGACATGACTGATGACAATGTTAATGGATGGCGCTCATCAAATTTCATTCCACGCGGTCTTCTAAAGTTTCCCCTGCCAACTAATATATAAAAGTTTAAACCATCATATGTTATGTATAAGGGACGGTGGCATAAATCTGTGACTAGGCTTTTCATTTTTTGCCTAAATGTGTTGTCGTGGGGTTGACTATAATTCGTGAGGTTTGGGTTTTTTAGTAATGCACGAGGGGTCCTACTAAAACCGTACAACTATTTCCGACATTTTGCAACAACAAAATTCACCACCAACTGACGAGCAACTCACCAACAAGTTGTCGTGGCTGTTTTGTAAAATCAGTCGGTGTCTGTATACTAAAACAAATTGTACATATTGTGTTGTGGGTTTTAGTGGGACCGTCTGAAATGACCTAAATTTTGAGGTTATATGATCAACTGATAGACTTAATGTTGTTAAAGCGGATGGCAAACTCACTTCTTATTCATTCCGGGATCGGTTCTTGTTTCCCCCCCAAACTCGTTATACAAAACGTTGTATACCACCCAACGTTATCTTACATCACTCAAATATGTGACTATGTTCCTTCGACGTGCTCCGTAGCCTGCATGGTGACACGTCCATGGGTGCGCGGTGCGAGATGAAGGTACGAAGTTGACCTCAGATGCAGGTACGAGTTGGTGAATTTTGCAACATGACAACAGGTGAGAATTCTACTACACCATGAACGATTGGTTGAGTTAACGTTACACATAGTCCGCCAACTTTGACAAACAAATTACTACACCAGGGTGGTTTCTCACACTAATGTGGTTTGGGTCATAAAGACACTTACAAAAAAAAAATTATTGAGGATTTATGAGGTCAACTTTAAAAAAAGACCGTTCTTTTTAGTACCTACCTTTTCATAGTGCGTCACTCCTGCGGTTTTGGGAAAAAGCCCAGTGATGCGTCAGACTCACAGTGAACGTTCCTTAGTGTTTCAAACCACCTTGCCACATTATGGTGAAGGACTCAAACGTCCCAACATGCAGTGGGGTTTGAAATGCGCTGGAGACTCAAAAGAGTCCGGCGGTAAACAAAGGTTCGCGGTGATTGTCTTTAACCGCCACCGAATATTTTTCGCGCAATAACGTTACGACAATAATCTAAAAGTATGACATGCCGGACAGGGTACATCCCGTGCATCACCACGCAGTCACGGGGCAAACCGCTGGTGCGTAGGTTACCGAAAGGAAAAAATCCAATAACGAAAACTAACGTTCAGACATCGTTTTTTAAGCGTTGAGACTCGCACAACCCCACCGTGATGTTGTGTTTGCGTGTACTATGTACAAAGACATGCGCAGAGACGCCGCATGATTAATGAAGCGACTCAGTCACACAATTACGTGTGTTTTGTGCAGATACAAACGCGCTATAATGATAATAGTGATGACACGACATTTTCTAGGCAAAAGCCAAGCCATCTACAGTACCCACAAAATGTATAACTGAAAAAGTTTGATGATCGGATTGTATACTTCTTGAGCTATGGTTTATTAAAAGTGGTGCTAATTAAATATTCATTGACTATAACTAAGCTAATTAATTAAGAATGTTGGTCTAATGACGTTTAGAAACTAAGTCAAGTGCATAAGCTTCCTTATGGTACATTTTATGACTTGACTCTTTCTGACTCAATCTTAAAAAAGGCCATTGCCGCCAAGTGTGTACGTGTTAAAACAATGGGGTTCTGCGAGAAGAAAATATAATAATAATAATAATAATAATAATAATAATAATAATTATAATAATTATAAAAAAAAAAAAAAAAATCTTGACAGAAACAATAGCTGTTCCGACCTGTTGAGAACAGCTAATAATAACTCTGAAAGATTTATAATAATACAGAAGATTTACAATACTTACATATCCACCAAAGTTAAGTGCTCAAGGCGCTTTACAGTAAGCCAAGAAATCTTACATAACATTTGTAACAATACAATAACAAATGCAATATAATACCAAAAAAAAAGATTTTTTTAAATGCATAAATGAATGTTGAAGTAGTCATAGGCAATATACACATAAGATGATTTTTAAGGTTTTCTTGAAGGAGTAAACAGTTTGAAATTCACGAATAATGAAGAATCATTCAAAAGGCATGGAGCCACAACTTCAAAATATCTGTCACCCCAAGAATGTTTGAACTTTTGTTCAGCCAGCAGAATTTTTTGGACCGTAACTTGCGAGAGAGGGGCTTAACATTCAACAAGTCAGATATGTATAATGGTTTACAATCATTCAAGATTTGAAACGATAAGCAATATTTTATAAATAATACGATATATGATATTGGCGACCAATGCAGATCTTTCAGGATGGGGGTATATGACATGATTTTTAAAGAGTCTAGCCGATGCAACAGTGTTTTGAATCTTTGAAGCCGTCGTAAGTAAAGATTGATACCATCGTCACATTAAAGTGGTTGACGAGATTTTGTTCAGCGGAGGCGCCGGGTTAATGCTTATATAATTGCAGTACTTTCATTATTATTCATTAAACGTAATGATTGCAAAAGAAAACATAGTTCTAACTGGTTTTCTAATGCATGACCTAACTAATAGTCTTCCGACGCCTTTACGTTTAAAGGTTAACTTGACTATATATATAAGCCTGCCACAAAAGGTCAAAGAAACTGGTTTTGTTCCTCACCCCTTGTCAGAGTAATTCTGCGTCTGTGCTTTTCTTTGTAAAACACACACCTATGATGATCAATAATTAAAAAACCTATGGATTCCAATAGAAGAAGAAATATGAATAAAATCCATGCAAACCAGAATAACTTTGTTGGCCCTTTTAAAATATTAATTTAACAATAATAATTTAATCCCATCAAACATTCCTTCTTAAATCCTTTCTATGCATGTTACAATTCGTCTGGATCCCAGGAAAACTACTAATCGAGAGTTTGTTACATAAGCTCTTTGCATGCGGTCAACTTGACTCCAGACTATATCATATCGAGACGACATGCTTACGCATGAAACACCATTTTTCACGGTTCCTTAAATGACACTACATTATTACAATATGAAATATATAAATATCAAGCCTCACTATTAATGACCAATATTGCTGGAATAATCACATATTTTCTCTCAAAATCTTTCTCAAAAAAAATCAATTATATAAAACCGTGTGCTCAACGAACCACTGTTGACCCGTCGCGGCAACCAACTCAAGTGAAAGCGCGTTGTTTTGCTTCCATGGTTGAACTTTCTTGATAACTGTTAATAGATAATAATAAGTAAATTAAATCGAATTTTGCTTTTACACGAATTTTAAAATTCGACAAATGAAAAAAGATATTGAAAATCGGCGAAGGTGAGATGGTTTATATGGCCCAGCCCTTAATATTCCGATGATACATGATATACCGGCCTAGTTAGATATATGCTGTGACGACCGTGCAGCTACTAGCTTCCGCATATGCTCTTACCAACACCGCTAATGGCATTCATCGAAACGTTTTCTGTTTCAGCTCAACTCGGGCAGTGGCTCTCTTGCAGAAGCGTTTGAGTGAACGCAGCTTTGAATTTCTGTAACAATACCATTCATTAGACAAATGTCATTAAATAATGTATTCATCCTCTTTGAGTGATTCTCAACTGCGGCCTCACAGGTTTAGTAGCACTATGGGTATTATTTATCTTTTGTTCGCTTCCATAATATTCACAATTCTTCATTTCTTCATACTGGGAATCTAAAGAGAATTTGACTAATCACAGAATTTCGAAAACTCTGAAATTGAAATGTATTAAATCCGAGAGAGGAAATGAACAGATATACTATCATGAAACATTTATGGGAGTTTTGAGGCTGTACATGGTCACAATTATTGTTTTCTGTTAGAAGCTTACCTCTTCCGTGAGCACACAGTAAATAACGAAAATGAAAACTCCCTGAAAAACAAATAAAAAACAAATAAAAGACAAAACAGTTAAAAACCTAGGTTATAAACCATTGTCGTATTTTTTTTTTTTTTTCATTTTTTTTTTAGAAAACATTATGTTAATTAAACATTAATAACAAATTGCCACATTTTGACGATTGAGTGAAATTGAAATTGTGTAAAAATAATTAAAGGGAGAGTACACCATTGGTTAAAGTTAATGCAAATGCATCCATACTCAAAATGAAGAGATTGCATGAACCATCAAATCTTATATTGTAGAAAACATAATGTGGTCACTAAGGGAACAGGGGATATGTGATAATATGGCCTCAAAGCTATAAATAACTGTGGACATTCATATACAGTTTTCAATTTATAACAAAACAAACAGCTTAATCGTCATTATGAGCGATCGATTGAAAGTGATATTCAGGTGAGAAACCAAGAAGTAAGCTAATGCCATTTAAAGGAGTGTACGCCATTGGTTGAAAGCGTCTGTAAATCCATGCATAATGTAGAAACCAACATGCTTAAAGTGAGCTTATTTGTTGCACGACGTCGTTGAAACAAAGCTGTACCAAATGTGTTCAGGTTTTGTGCACACTTATGTGGTAAATGGATCACGACGGTACCCCGATTTCAAATTTGCAGTATATATGTTGTTCTCTCAATAATTACAGCATATCACACGGAATAATTTCTCTCAAGTAATTTTGTTAAATTTTAATGTAATTATGTTGTCGATTAATTACCAAACGTATAAACTCCCTTAATATATGTGATGTGTTCTACCGAAATCAGACAGAATTGGGCAGAGCTCAGAACTGAGAAATAGTAAAAAATATATATATATATATAAAAAAATGAATGTATATAAAACCCTTAATAAGGCAATATTATTATTCTGTAATGCCTGTTACTAGGGAAAATGAAGTACCTTTGTAAGAAGTTAATTACATAATTATATAATGAGCTTTAAGAACAATAACTCCGTTTTGAGTTTTCGTAAAAACTTAAAATAATGACGTAATTCCCCTTTTACACTTCAATTAATATAGAGAAAGATATCATTGTGAAAGCTGAAGATCTCCTACTTTCATTATCAATAACCAACTCCATTTTGATTCTTGCCCAAATATTAATCTGATTTCGGTGAAACATACATATTTGTTCTTCTAGATTGTTGTTTATCAATCTAAAAAAAGAAAATACAAATAAAAGATATATTTGATTTGAGTTGATTTAGATACCTGCAGAGTGTTCAGGATGACGAAAAGAAATGAAAAGGCTTACCGTCTCGTTGAGGGGTTCACACCGAGTCCAAAGATCCAAGGTGATGCCGATCAATGGCTGGATTATCAACAGCGCGCGCTCATGATGGACCTGAGATGAAACAAACCATGCCACAGATTGAATTTATTGTTCCATGGGATTGGCGGTGGAAGATGGTGAATTATTCATCTGCAATTACTTTTCAAAGGAAACATAGATATATTATTATGAAACGAAAATTGCCATTCCACAAAAATCAAGACATCGTTTTTTGTGTTTTTGTTTTGTTTTGTTTCTGTTTTGTTTGTTTTTTTGGTTGGTGTGGCGTATTCGGGAATAAATGACACGTACATGCGATCAAGGATTGTATTCAAAATTCCGTCTAACGCATGTTCTCACGTCTTGCATATGCTTGTACGCCTTTTCTAAAACATGGCGTCCTCACCTTTTACGCTTGGGGCGCTAACCATTATGCCCAGACACAACTTTGGGGGTGGTGTTGTTTTGTTTACGTGGTTTACATGCCAACAACAGAACCCTGACCCTAGGATTCTGTTCTGTTGCTAACAAAAATACTGGTTGCAGAATGGTTTCATTGTCAACCACAACATGTTAACAGTACTTCCTTATTATCGGTGGCTTCTGTTTCTTGAACAAAATAATTAATTTTAGGTTTTTCACAAAACAACAATATACTTATAATTTTGTCGAATTCTGTTTTGCTTTTGGTGGCTTTCAGTCGAAGGAACCGACAAGAACGAATAAATACCCAGGTTCACCTGTAAAAAAAACCGCTTTCTATCACCAAAACATGGAACATGTAAAGAAATCCTTAATTATTGTGTCCTGCAAAACAACGTAGAAATTTTCAAAATCATGGCTACCTTCATAAAATTTCTATCACACAGCATTGCTTTAAATTACCAAAATGTCCTTACATTTTTTAAAAAAAAAAAAATAAAATGTTTTACCGTAACAACAAGATGACAGGCTAACGAATGCCCATACAGCTCGAAGCCAGCACCTTATGAAAGAAACGATAATAACGATGAGGCAACAACATAACCGGCACATCATTAACATGAAATATTTTAATAAAATAACATAAAGGATGTATGTGTTCTATGTTTTCCAGCTGTTTTGAACAAGGATCCCAAAACTCATGACCAGTCACTGTTTTTTGGAGGGTGTGAACTCGTCGTATTAATCACAAACTGTGGTGTTAAAATAAATAGTTGGGTTATCTTCATTCTTGCATTGATTTTGCTCAATATGAACACCATAGTGTAAAGTTTTCGGTTTTTTGTCAATGTGGCGCGTGGTTCCTGCTAATTGGCCTCGAGTTTATTGTCATGACAGCTACCTCTTGGATTATGTTTCATTAAAAGCAAACATTGGACCGCAAACTCGGATCTATTTTTTACCCGTAAGGCCTTGGTGAAACTTACACTTTACTAGTACCATATCCATCAAGAGCTGCTGCAAGCGTCGCCTTACCAGAACATACCTGATAAACGGGTAAAAAAAGGGGTGATGATATTTCTGTCATCTTATCAAAGAACATCAGCAACATCAGCTTACTATGTCAATTGTTATGCCTTAAAACCCAAAATGGTTTGAAATATAAAGGCCCCTTTGATTTACCTAAAGCTAATGGCCAAACACAGAAATACAAGTATTATATAGCTATTTCAAAAAACGGACAAAAATGCGTGTTCAGTGAAATATAATGTGGGTTAAACAAAGAATCTGCAAAGGAAGCGTTATACAGCCAACTTACTCCAGCCTATCGGCAAGCATGAGCTTGAGTGGGTGGTCTTTCGATGAAAAAACAAACGGAAAAGCGGCGCCCTCTGTCTTATCCAGGCGAAGGGGCAAAAAGTGGTAATTAAAACGGCTATGGTGGTACAATGTACATACGGTTTCCTGCGAAAAGTAGTGGCAGGAGTGGGATCTGTTTAGTAATGGTTGTGTCCGTACAATATCATATTGGCTAAAAGTTCCATTCATTAAGACTCCATCCACCCAAACTGTCTGCATGACTTTAAATCCGCACAGGTAGGTCAAGTGAGGTGCTCATGACTAGCCCACTGGTTGGTCCTTTGCGTGGTCATTTTAAAATTGAGCCCCCAAACGGAACATGCCTCGTTGATTTAAATGGAAACAAAACACTGTTCTGGTCAAGGCTCTTGGACTGTCTCTCACTACTCAAAAGGAATCCATGGGGTTGGGGCAGGAGGAAAACTGGGATATATGTCTATGTAAGAAAATTAACACAGATTTGACATGGTAGATGAGTAGATCATATACTCTGACAGTTGTTTATTGCTAGTATAAAATTATAACTTTCTTGAAGATGTTGGCCATTTGTCATATAAACGTGTGTTACAGCCAGTGCCTGATTTGCAACAAGCGTCATAAAGGCAAAGTCCCAATTCATATTGTGGGGTTATATTTTGGGGTATATTCTTTCAGATCCTCTAAGGCACGTTGTCACCCTTTCCAGGTTGGACTCCCTCTTCAAACACTACGACAAGTACGAAGGTGAGCTGGAGTATTCACCAAATACAACGCGTGATAGGTTTCCGCTTAATGACACAGCGTATACATACATCACGCCTTGTGAAGAGTTTTCCTTGTACAAACTTACGTTCTCGACCGCCTCAATTCCTGTTAGGAAGATGAGCTGAGACACAAGTAACGCAAAAGACAGGTTTCCATGGACAAGAACACGCTCATTCTTGAACATCCTAAAAAACAAATCGAAACAACCACCAATAGATCATAATGTCTGAACATAACGTAAGTACAAATGACTTTATTTTCTTGATAAATTAAAAAGAAACAAAATAAAAGACGTTGTTGTTCTGTAGCCAATGTATTTTTAACAATTTTATTACCACCATATTCTCAGTCCAGATAAAATATATAAACATGTGAACTTGATTTTTTAAATTAAAATACAGTAGGAATATATTTATGTATTTCAAAACAAACCTCAGTAACGCGAAGATAAAAAGAGTGAGCGTGAGGCAGACAACTGAGAGCGATCCACCGATGACCGAAAGAATATCCAAGGCGTTCTTATCCTCAACTGATAGCGAATCCTGCCGAAAGGGAATAAATATAACACTCGTTTAAAAAAAAAAGCACTTTGAGTTGAGAATGTCTGAAACTGTTTTGTTAGGTACAAAATTTATCTGAAACTTCACCATATAGAGATTATACATAATTCTGAAACATACAGTTTCAGACATCGTAAAATGTCTACTGTGAAAATACATCAGCTGTAGTTGAACTGATGACTCGTGTTTTATTTATCTCATGTTTTATTTAATAAACAACATCCTAGGTCGATATTATTCAGGTGCAAGTTATTTGTGAACTTATTTACACAATTAATTCACATGTATCGCTGTGAGTCAACGTATCTGAGGCAACAGTCTATTTCGAACATTACCCAAGGGAAATGACACTGCAAATATAATTATGACAATGTAGTTATGTGCAATTATATGACAGTGTACTCCACAAATACGAAAGAAATTGTACACGTAAATCACAACCTCATCAGGATCCAACTTCATCAGAACGGCAAAGTTGGTCAGATGGTTACAGCTGCACGTGGTGGAACTAGCGCCCTCAGTGATCACTTTACACCCCTCATTAGACCACTCTCCGTCAAAAGTGTTACTAATAGAAACCGAGAAACAATGGGTAATATACAACATAATCAGAACAGTGTTTATAGATCGATCCAACCTGTCAGTCAAATAGGGTTACGCCCTTTCCATTACCATGGCAACTGGTGCAACCGCTTGCAATGTTCAATGTAGCCTTGACCAAGGCTGTTGTCGTAGTGCGCACTCACCACGGTATTTCCAATCCCAGCCCGTACCGATTGCTAGACCGAGAAATTCAGAACACACACTGTGCGCCGTCCCCAGCCCTGAGCACGTACACTGTACAGCGAGATCAATAACTAAAGTCGTGGATACGTTGTGCATTGCGACTTCGTACACGTTCGAACTAAAACATCAGCCTTGATCATTCTGTAACTGAAAGCTTACGTGTTTCTTTATTTTCCCAGTGGAATTCCAATGGAAAGTCGTATGCAAGATGTTGACCAGTCACAGGCCCTTAGCTTTGACCCCGTTTGATCCCACACACAGCACAATGCATGCAAACATTAGCCCAAATATGGACTCCGTCTCTGTATCACTGATTTCTATACTAACTGGATAGGAGATCGCGCCGATTGGCTGAAGGTCGTTGTTCGCCATTGTTGTTCCCCAAGAAAGAAGGCGCATGCGTGACGGACGGACAGGTTTACTGCTACCCGACCAACGACAATGCCGAGTGCTGCTTAACTGGTTGTCGTTATTGTTTGTATGCTTACGTGACATTTGTACCTTGACGTTTTGGGGAACCAACATGGCGGCCGGTTACTTCAATTTTTTATAGGCCAATCAGCGCCCATCTCCTATCCAGTTAGTATAGAGATTAGTGCTCTGTATACATGCGAAATGGAGTGCACGAAGGTCAAAGTCCAACCTGGGCTAGTTGTACATGTACAGTACAATTATGTACATGGCGCACAGTGAGCATGCTGTTGCTGGGCTAACCAGTTACCAATGAGAATACGTTTTTGGTTTTTGAATTTGTTATATTACCATTAATGAGCTCCGCATTAAATTTTGGTGTGTGCAGAAGCAGCAAGGAGCAACGACGAATAGTCGCTGTATGTACAGTAATGCACAGTATTCTAAATACATTATGTACATGTAGATGTACACGTATACAGTATCTATAAGAGTCAGTACAATGTGTGAATGTGCATTGGAGTTCGGATAGCTAAGTTAGTCTGTGGGCTGGAGGGGTCTACCGTGCACCCCTCCGCCCCTCCATAACCCACCGCCACCGATATTTTTTGGTTCCTTTGGATGACCTAAACACGAAAAAAATAATGTTAACATTGAAAATTTTGGGTTGCACTATCTGTTCTGGCCCACTATTGTTTACCCTTATAATGAGCTTACGCTGATAAGTCTTAGCACTAGGGGTGGAAGAAGATCAAACATCTCGCCATTACTCCATCGTGTATTCACCTATTGTCATGTTACTTGGTACAATTAATGATGATGATGACGTCATCGGTTCTCATAAAACGACCGCTAGAGGGCACTATAATTGCACGTATATTATGCATATTTTAATTATTGAGATTTTCAGAAAAGTATCTCATTATAAGACATTTAGTTTTTATAGTTGCCACCAAGAAAACAATATTAATTAATTTATGTCTTAAATGGGTTTGTCTCTGTCTAATGTAACCACAAAAATGTGTTAACTTAGAAGATTTTTGGATTTTCTTTTTTAGCCCCATGGTATTAAGCTTAGTTGGACGTCCATATCACTACATATTGAATAATCCTTTATTTCTCGAACATGCTTTCACCTACATTAATCAAACTTGGCACAATAAATGTTCATTCACATGTCGTCATGATGATATCATTGGTTGTCATGGAAACTACCTCTAGAGGGCGCTGTACTTGGATGCATATCATACGCACATGAATTACTGGATACAATTATTTCTTATTTTTAGCCATTGTAGTACACTAGCTATCACTATGGTGATAAAGTATCATTAAGTTTTACTTGACAAGGATGTAATGTAAAGAAAAACGAAAGATAAATTTGAAAATGTTTTGTTAAGGGGTCTCTGGAGGTCATTGTTTAAGCCCCTATCATGTCAAATTCAGCCGGGAATCCTTAGCATTTGGGGTGGTGGAAAGGATTACAAAACCTCCATTACTCCGGCATGCTTTGACTTACATTAATAAAACTTGACACATTAATGTTAATGTATATGTCGTCAGGATGACGTCATTGATTGCCATAGAAACTACCTCTAGAGGGCGTTGTATTTTGATAAATATTATGCGCAAATGAATAAATGGTTAAATATATTTCTTATTTTTCACCATTATAGTACACTATAGGGACAATGTACCATTAATTTTTAACTGGATGTGATATGTCAACTCTAGTCTAAGAAAAAACGATACATTTGAAAATCTTGGGTTAAGTTGTCTCTGGAGATCAGTGTTAAAAGCCCCTATCGGCCCCTTGTTCAGCGAAGAATCCTTAGCCATATGGGATGAGAGGGATTAAACAGACCTCCATTACTCCGGTATGCTTTGACTTACATTCATACAATTTGGCACATTTAAAGTTCATGTATATGTTGTCATGATGTCATCATTGGTTTCCATGGAAACTTCTATGTTGTACTACATCTTCTGGTTCATTGCTGACTAGGTCCTTGTCTGTAAGAAGAAGCTTCCTGTTTGGGATGGTGAGTCCACCTTTATAAGGAAGCCTCATTCGAGGCTGTATGGGAGCACCAAATCAATATGAAACTTCCTGAAAGGAGCTCCTGAAAGGAACTCTTGAAAGGATACAGTATCCTCACAAAGTCAGACAATTCAACAGTGTTAGAATATAGGCCAGCACTGCGGCACTTATTCCGAAATGTGGCTTTCCCCAACATGAGGACTGCTGTGATATATGGCCAAGGCATCTGCCTGTCAGCAATTCATCTGCCATCCAAACTCAGTGACACACGAAGGGATAATGGAAGGTCACTCTGGCCTGGTTTTAGGCACAGGAAATCATCAACCGGCTTGAAAGGGTTCACATGGGCTACATGGTTCTCTCCAAACATGAATGCATTTTACCCACAGACTTTGCCTACAGATGTGCTCAATTCATCACCTTGAGTTGGTCCAGCTTAATTCACTGCTTTCCTGCGAGGCTGTGTGGGCTGGAGTACTTCTAGGGGTGGGTCGAAGGCACCCGGTGACTGTGCGCAAAGTATTGTTCAGGCTCCTGTCCACCACACAGAAGAACATAATTCAGCAGAAATGTAAACAAAAACTGTATTGAAAGTGCATAGGATGACACTGGCTCTCCTAGTTCTGGCCATACAGCACAATGGAGGCACAAAGACACTCCGAGGAGCACCATATCCTTTTGGAGGATATTTGAAAAGTCCTGAGCCTTAATGATTTTTATACATGGGTGTTACCAACAGATTACTTTTTAAAATTACGATTGGTTTGTTCACCGTCATTAGTTTGTGCCAGCCTGTGCCATCCTGTGCTGTGTGGCCAGAACTAGGAGAGCCAGTGCCATCCTATGCACTTTCAATATAGTTTTGTTTACATTTCTGCTGAGTTCTGCTTTTCTGTGTGGTGCAGTAGCTAACATACTCCTGTGGTGGACAGCAGCCGGAACAATACCCATATGCACAGTCACCGGGTGCCTTCGACTCATCCCTAGAAGAGGTATACAGCCTACAGAGCCCCACAGGCAGGCTGTAGTGAATCGATCCACTAAGCAGTGAATCTAAGATCGCATTTGAATGGAACATCTGTGGATGAAATACATTCATGTTTGGAGAGAACCATATACCGTAGCCCATGTGAACCCTTTCAAGCCGGTTGATGATTTCCTGTGCCTAAAACCAGGCCGGAGTGACCTTCCATTGGATAACCCATTGGATAAAAACGTGTGTCACTGAGTATGGATGGCAGATGAATTGCTGACAGGCAGATGCCTTGGCTCATACATCACAGCAGTCCCCATGTTAGGGGAAGCCACATTTCGGGATGGGATGCGGAACAAGTGCTACAGTGCTGGCCTATATTCCAATACTGTTGTATTGTCCGATATTGTGAGGATACTGCATCCTTTCAGGAGTCCCTTTCAGGAGGTTTCATAACTCCAACATATTGATTTGGTGCTCCTATACAACGTGGATCCACAATGAGGCTTCCTTGAAAAGGTGGATGCAGCTTCCTTTTAAAGGTGGACTCATGCCAAACAGGAAGCTTCTTCTCACAGACAAGGACTTGGTCAGCAATGAATCAGAACATGTAGGACAACACAGAAGAGGTTTCCATCGAAACCAATTATGTCATCTTGACAACATATACGTGATCATTAAATATACCAAATTTTATGAATGTAAGTCAAAGCATGCCGGAGTAATGGAGGTTTGTAATCCCTCCCACCCCATATGATAAAGATTCTTGGCTGAACAAGTGGCTGATAGGGGCTTTAACATTGATCTCCAGAGACAACGTAAGCCAACCTTTTCAAATTTATCCTTTGTTTTTTTCTTATACTAGAGTTAACATATCACATCCAGTTAAAGATTAATGATACATTATCCCTATAGTGTACTACAATGGCTAAAAATAAGAAATACTTTAAACCATTTATTCATTTGCGCATAATCTTCATCCAAATACAGCGCCCTCTAAAGGTAGTTTCCATTGGAACCAATGACATTATCCTGGCAACATATAAATTAACATTTAATATGTCAAGTGTTATTAATGTAAGTCAAAGCATGCCAGAATAATGGAGGTTTGTGTAATCCCCTCCCACCCCAAATGCTAAGGATTCCCGGCTGAATTTGACATAATAGGGGTTTAAACAATGAGCTCCAGAGATCCCTTAACAAATTATTTTCAAATTTATCTTTCGTTTTTCTTTACATTACAGTTGACAAAACCTTGCCAAGTAAAATTTAATGATACGTTATCCCCATAGTGCTATAAAGTGCTAAACATAAGAAATAATTATATCCATTAATTCATGTGCGTATGATATGCATCCAAGTACAGCGCCCTCTAGAGGTAGTTTCCATGACAACCAATGACATTATCTTGACGACATGTGAATTAACATTTATTGTGCCAAGTTTGATTAATGTAGGTGAAAGCATGTTCGAGAAATAAAGGATTATTCAATATGTAGTGATATGGACGTCCAACTAAGCTTAATACCATGGGGGCTAAAAAAGTGCCCCCAGAAAATCAAAAAACTTGCATAATATGTTTGATCTTCTTCCACCCCTAGTGCTAAGAATTATCAGCGTAAGCTCATTATAAGGGCAAAAAATAGTGGGCCAGAACAGATAGTGCAACCCAAAATTGTCAACGTTAACATCATTTTTCGTGTTTAGGACATCTAAAGGAACAAACAAAATATCGGTGGCGGTGGGTTATGGGGGGGTGCACGGTAGACCCCTCCAGCCCACAGACTAAGTGGGGTAACATTATGTGACCAAGGCTACAATGTTCAAGGCGGCACAGGTGGTGTGACCGACAGTTCTCAATGTTCAGGACTAAGGTGGGGGAGTGGGGGGGGGGGAGGCGGGGGCTTAGGGTCAAGTCTGGAAATTTAAAAGTGTCAATGTTATTTATTATCAACGGTCATTTGTTTCTGTTTGGATGGGCCATGATACAAAAACTGCTTATACTTACTTGTCCAAAACTTTCCAAAAGGAGCAATTTCTATTTGTTTTCTCTGTATGATCCTGCAAAAGAAACGTCGTTGAAGGATGACGTTAGTGCTTTTCTATTCAATTGCAGTCTCCTAGCATAAGACTTTAGAGAAATGTTATTTGAATCGTTTTCTGGATTTCCTTCTATAATTTCCATTCTTAAACCATATATTGAAAGAAGAATCAACAAGTAATACATTAGTTATTGTTTCTACAATAATTATATATTTGATTGTAGGAAACTGAAGAATATAGTTTTAGTACTCTTTCTATCCAATTACAGTATCCTAACACAGCTTACAATTAGTTTTAACTAACAAAATAATTTCTACCATAATAATATACTTGATTTTAGAAAAGTGGGCCTACTATTTCCTTCGGACAAGCTGTATGGAATATTCTGTATAGCCAGACTACCCTGATTGCACAATTAGTTTGTCAATAGAGGGCGCCACACTTGTTAACAAGTATACGTGTACCTGTAAATGAAATAGCTCCAGCTTGATCGGATAGTCTCGGAAGTTGAACTTTCCACCTTCATCCCACGGAACCATGGAGATAGACACTGTGGCTGTTGCTATGAATGGATCATAGCTTCGGTTATTGTCTGACTGCGAACGAATGCCCAACTTGTTTGATGATACCACAGCTATGGAGGCTTTAAAATCAAGAGAACATACATGAATTATATGCTGATTTCCCATAGAAACAGTACGAAGCCCAGGAAGGGACAGTGGTAAGAAAACAAATCCAATGGAGTAATCCGTTCGCACGGATTAGGAATCCGTTCGCACGGATTAGTAATCCGTTCGCACGGATTAGTAATCCGTTCGCACGGTTTAGTAATCCGTTCGCACGGATTAGTAATCCGTTCGCACGGTTTAGCAATCCGTTCGCACGGTTTAGTAATCTGTTCGCACGGATTAGTAATCCGTTCGCACGGATTAGTAATCCGTTCGCACGGTTTAGCAATCCGTGCGCACGGTTTAGCAATCCGCCGCACGCATGCGTTACACACGAACGTTAGGTGATTCAAGATGGCAGAGGTCAATGGAAGTTAGTTGTTCTGATGATGACCTTATTGGATTGCTAAACCGTGCGAACGGATTATTAAACCGTGCGAACGGATTAGTAATCCATGCGAACGGATTACTAATCCGTGCGAACGGATTACATGAACTAGGCCTATTTGCATTTAACACTAAGCCTGGGCCTTTTTTGTGTTCTCAAGCAGTAGGGGTGGGGGAAGGCACATTATGCCCCTCATATTTACATGAAACTTCGTGTAGTATGTAAAGTTGAACAATATATATCGGATGACCGCTAAATCCATTATAAATGTTGTTGTTGACAACAAACCCCAAAACACATAAATGTCGTACAACATCAAAAATTTAGAATTTACTACAAAAATTGAAAATTCATTTGGACCAGTTCTAAATAAATGGTTCCTATGGCAAACATGATTACCCAACGTCGTTGATTCTGGTATGAAGGGGGTCCTAAAGAATAGTTAGGATTAGTCCCAAAATTTGAGTGTGAATGGTCGAAGCGTTCTGGCACGTACATTGTGCCCCCAGGATTGACAGGGTTGAAGTAATATCAGAGATTATCGATTACCATGACAACAATCCTTTTTGTTGCAACAGTTGATAACATAGATTTAACCAAATAAGCTACACAGATAACTTAAGCAATTACTATGTTGCAAGACAGCTGCAAATAAGGCTTTTGAAGATTACCGAAAGCTGGTGACATGGGTTATAGGTACGATGCATTATATGAACAGTTATTATATTATACTCACCATTTATGCCACCCAGTGCCCCTGATTGTATTTCTACATTGACAGACGTCAGTGCTATCTCGATTTTACCTTTCCGGTTGTAGAGAGGACGCAATGCGATTTCTGTAATGGACATCAAGCAAGCGAGGTTTTAATTTGGCAAGAAAGTAATTGGAAATCGAGGGCAAAAATTGAGTTTGCTTTATTATTTGGTAACCCTTCTATCTTCAGAAGACGATGGTTTCGACTGTATGGACATAACTAAATATTCTACATAAGTTTAAAACACTGTGGCTGATTATTTGAAACGTGATCACCATTCATGTCACCGACCAATGACATGCTTATCAGAGAAATAAATAAATAACAAGGTAATAAACTTCATCATGGTTCAGCCAGCTTGTTTTTTGCCGTATAAATCCACTTGATCAAGCCGAGGTGGCCGAGACAAATGTACTGATCCATTTAATATAAGTATAGAGAATTAGAATCAGTGCTATGAATAGAAATCTGATACGGATGGCAGCAGCACGATAAAGTGGCATGTTAATTAAATGGAAGATACGACATAGGTATTTAGAACCGTAAATTCATTTCAAAGTTTTTGAGAAAAAGACGAAAACCTGCCACATGTCCTTAATGTATGTTTCAAGATTCGACATAACACTTCTTGTTTCCTCTAAGATGAAAAATAATATTTCGGTAATTACTAATATTGTACGTTTGCTTTAAAGTGACTAATAACGGATTCACTGATACCAATGTGATGTTTGTCTGTATTCCAGTTAAATTGGATCACTGGAGTATTTAAGACAATGTAATTTAAGCCAAACTTGAGTCCTTACCGGACTCAAGTTCTGGTGTTAGCAGCAGAATGTGGGTTCGAATCCCGGCCGTGACACTTGTGTCCTTGAGCAAGACACTTAACCATAATTGCTTCTCTCCACCCAGGGGTTAAATGGGTACCTGTGAGGGCAGAGTTGGTTGATTAGCCCTATATGCGCTGTAATGGCAGCAATTGAACTGTATACTCCCCAGGGAGCTGAGATGGTTTCAGGAATGATTTATGAGCCTTATGAGCCTTATGAGCAGGGGTAATGATATAATGCGCCTTGAGTCCACACTAAATAATCTATCTATCTATGTCCCATAGCCCTGGAGGCCGTTTTGGGCGACACCTTGATGGCTCATACTCGTTGATGTGGGTGATACTACTGCACTTGGTGGCACCCATCTCCTCTCCAAGTGTTGCTTAATTAGCTACCAGAGACACCGGGGTAAACCCCTACTAATAATATTCAGTAATAATACCTCCAGTTCTTTTCAGAACTAATTACTACTCAATTGAGCATTTCATATGGTGTCACCGCAATTACTCTTACTTAAACCCCTACTCTTGCACGATAAGTGTCATTATGGGGTCTTTAACGTGCACTGATGTTTATAGTACAAAGGACTTACGGCTTAACGTCCCATCCGAAGGACGAAGCAAGTATCTTGCTCAAAGACACAAGCGACCGGCCAGGCCGGGATTTGAACCCACATTCTGCTGCCACCAGAACTTGAATCCGATGCACTAGACCGCTCGGCCACAACACTCCATTAATATAATTTAATTTAATAATTAAATAAAGAATACCAAAAATACCAAAATCGTTCTCATCGGTGAATAAATTGCAGTTGATGTATGTGCCTCTCGCCCTCCACATAGCTAGATTCATGGACAGTGCGTCTGTTTTTCTGTTGATCTCGTTTACTGCAGACTGAAGAGATAACGATAAAATATCATGAATGTAGCATAGTATTTGGTCACATGGTTTCAGCCCACAAAGAATTGCACTAAACTTGTCCAAACTGGAACGGCGAAACGCAATGGCTCGCAGCTGGATGCGTATCAAAATATACAGGTGTACATTTAAAAAAATAAATTTAACATCAATAAAGAACAACTGGGGCAGCTTAATAATGCTATCAAATCATTGTTTGCAACAATCTGTATATGCATTGCCACATTTTAAATAATACCATGATATTTTGTTCTACACGTGGGTATTACAAATAATTTAAATTACAGAGGCTCAGACCAAAAAGTATGTTTATCACAAAAGACTGGCAAACAAAATAGGTTTGCATTCTGCTACGCGGTAGCTCGCCAATAAATCGAATGACAGATTGAAATGTTTACATATAAACATGGTAATTATATAAAACTTTTGTAATTATATAAAACCGCTGTATGACAATTTGCAAATGTATATTGGTAACAAAAGAAAATTCATGTTTAGAATTAGAGCTCATGCAGCTAAAAAAATGTATCCGAGTTTTGATTGTTTATACGTTTTAATTTTTTTATTTTATTTATTTTTTACCAATACAATAATGTAGGGACTTTAAACATGACCTATTTGCGCTTTTTTGATAAATGTAATAATTGTTGGTTCTGAGATGAACTGGTGGTGAGAAAATCGACGTTGAATATAATGTTCAATATACTGATAATGAAAATACTAATTATACTATGAACTGAAATATAAGGTGCAAACAATTGAAACTTTTTGTTTTTCGAGATTTTTAATAGTGCATAGGGACATAACTATTTGCGCCCTGTTTGATAAATATAGTTCAGTTCATGGACAAATAATCACCGGTGACAAAGACGTACAAACAAATAGATAACGTAACTCACAAACAGATGGGCAAACAGACAACAGACAAACTTACTGAATGATAGACAGACAAACAGACGTTGACACAATTTGTATAACAACATGGTAACAATAAAGATAATTAAGTAGGATTTGAAGCTTTGCATGGTGGAACTACAATGGAAGTAAAGTTTGCCGTAGCACCATTAAAACAATCTCTTAGGATATGTAATAATTGTTGGTTTTGAGAAGAACTGGTGGTGAGAAACTCGACGTTTCGGTAAAGATAATTTTGAATATACTGATAATAATCAACGCATCTTACGACGGACTAAATGTTCTATACTCACATGTGATGTTGTTTCCATAGATAGGGATGTGGGAGTATCGCTGGGGCTGGCTGAAGTTGACTGTTCATAATCATAAACAGAAACATAACCTGAAGCACTTGCTGTCGATGTAGTCTGGCTGGTTGAGCTCATACCGGTCCAAGTTTCAGATGTTAGCGGTGTTGTCGGGCTAACCGACGTTGCCGACATACTTGATGTGATTTTTGAATTCTGTTTGTTGGGAGGGGGCAACCATAATAGTTAGTGAATCGCATCTCCAATCCAAAATATTTGCCAATCACGTAGGTCTATGACTTAAAACAGAACGTTCAAAGAACAATGCTATATGCAGGAAAATACTTAATTATGAACTGAAATATAAGTAAGACTAATTGCGGTGGAGGTAACCTCCAGTTCTTTCTCAGAACTAATTACTACTCAATAGAGAATTTCACATGGTGTCACCGCAATTAGTCTTACTTATCCTCTTCACCATGCAAAGCTACAAGTTTTAACGAACTGAAGTATAAGGTGCAAAATTGAAAAACTTTTGTTTTCGAGATTTTTAATAGTGTATAGGGACATAACTATTTGCGTCCTGTTTGATAAATATAGTTCAATTCATGGACAAATAATGACCGGTGACAAAGACGTACAAACAAATAGATAACGGAATGGGCAAATAGACAACAGACAAACTTACTGAATGATAGACAGACAAACAGACGTTGACACAATCTGTATAACAACATTGTAACAATGAAGATAATTAAGTAGGATTTGAAGCTTTGCATGGTGGAAGTACGGTGTAAGTAAAGTTTGCGGTAGCAACATTAAAACAATCTCTTAGGATATGTAATAATTGTTTGTTTTGAGAAGAACTGGTGGTGAGAAACTCGACGTTTCGGTAAAGATAATTTTGAATATACTGATAATAATCAACGCATCTTACGACGGACTAAATGTTGATGTTGTTTCCATAGATAGGAATGTGGGAGTATCGCTGGGTCTTGCTGAAGTTGACTGTGCATCATCAGACACGGAAGCAGAACCTGGAGCACTTGGTGGTGATGTAGTTTGGCTGGTTGAGCTCATACCGGTCCAAGTTTTAGATGTTAGCGGAGTTGTCGGTCTGACCGACATTGACGGAATGCCGGTACTGGTAAGCGTAGTTTCTGTTGTGCAAATGGAAGATTAGGAATAATGTTGGTAAAACAAATAATAAATAAGTAGATTATAAATCTATTATAACAAACAATACTTATCAGTATGTGAAAATCATTTGTCGATGCCATATTCTGTGTTATTTAATTTTATCTATAGAAGTGTTCGTAGCATTGTAATTTGTAAATTGTAATGTATAGGCGTTTGTTTGACCAACCATGATTAAACCGTCACCACTGTTTTCAGAACGTGACAAAACCGTCAAAGTACACATTATACGTCAGATAGTTTTGTTATCTTGTCAAAATTTCTTGCAAGTTTCAAGTCCTGAAAACGTAAATAGTTTCATAATTAAACGTTTTCGTGACGAAACGATATTCGTCACTTCATAATGCCAAAGCAAATTGTAATGCTGTTCCGTTTTCATGAAGTAACCAATCCTGTGACCATACAATGTGCCTATTCGTTTAACTTTTCACGAAGTACGGTGCAAGCGTGGTCTTTCATTTTGCGTTTTCTGTAAGTTACGAAAAAGCTTAAAGTAGAAAGTTTAAAGAACAACGCTATATGCAACGCTATATTTCATGAAGTAACCAATCCTGTGACCATACAATGTGCCTATTCGTTTAGCTTTTCACGAAGTACGGTGCAAGCGTGGTCTTTAATTTTGCGGTTTCTGTAAGTTACGAAAAAGCTTTGCGATGAATAAATCATTGAAAAAATATAATCAACAATGATAGAGACACCATAAACCAAGGAATACCGTCAGGTTAAACCACAGAGCAAGGACTCTATGTTTAACAGGTTGATTGCATATATATATATCTGCACCTTCCTCCCTGTAAGCAATTAGAAACATTATTAGAATATTTATCTCTTGTTTTCCTGTTTGTATACATTCTGTATTGTACTTGGTTCTGGTAGGGTGAATGACATACCAATCTTGTGTGGCTGCATTTGCAATGCGGATCGACCTGCAAAAGTTAACCTAGCAGAAATATAGGCCTATAGACTAAATTTAGTTAAACAAAATAAGCTGTTTTCTTCTTTTGTATGTGCTTCCAAGTCTAACTGATCTAGTACAAGGGTAGATATCGTTAACTCACCTTCTCTGCAAATGTGATATGTGGGCCTCAAGGAAAAACAGTCATCTAGAATATTAAAAAAATAATAATGACAAATTAAAAAAAAACAGACTAAACTCAATATAAACAATTGGTTTTGTTTTCTCCAAATTTAATACGTTGTTAGACGGAAATTAATGTGTCATTCAGGAAGCACCCCAGTGGTACAAGTTTATTTTACAACAATTGTGTAGCCGTTGCCAACTAAACTAAAAGAGTGTTATTTTACGCGATACAAGTACACTAGCATAGGCGGCGATCTGATGGCGTGCGGACATGTCCTCCCCATTTTTTAATGTGGGGGGGGGGGGGGGGAGCGGGGAGGACATAGTATTTTTACCTTGTGCATAGGCCTATTTATTTTTGCCAAATGTTCTACACATAATCTTAAAATGTATCTAGATGAATATTTACATGCAGCAATGTGTGATCAATTCCAAATGATTAAGACACATCAATTTATAATATGTTCAATTTGAACTTCCTGTTGAGATCTTGTCCTCTTTCGGCTGCTCCCGTTTCGGCTACCCCGTTAGGGGTCGTCGCATATTTTTGATTTGGCATAGGTTTTACGCCGGATGCCCTTCCTGACGCAACCCTCCCATTTATCCGGGCTTGGGACCGGCACTAAGCATGCACAAGCTTGTACATCCCCAGTGGCTGGGTTCAACTCGGCCCTCGTAGCAATTATGGTAAAGTGTCTTGCTCAAGGACACAAGCGCCATGGTCGCGGCAAGTCTTCGAACCCACACACTCTGACGACTCGGCCATCAGAACACAAATCCGATGCACTAAACCACTCGACCATGGCACCCCACGAACTTCCTATTGAGATAAATGTTAGATATTTCATTGTTATTACAAATCATGAACAAATTTAGATTTTATCTGTTTTGGTTCAGGCGTTATGATTTTTCGTAATATTTGATAAAGTTTAAAATATAAATATGAATTCTCTAAACCGTAACTTCAGTCAGGTTATTGCATTCATTGTTTACAATGTTATTGTATGTAATGTGATTGTTCACTGTGCCTAATAGTACAGACAAAACGTGTAGGTCCCGTGACAAATACGCGGGGACCAAAGGTTTGAAGGTGGTTTCTATACAATTGAAGGGTGCTGAATAAAATGAGCGGGGTTGACCCTCGTGAAAATGTCAGCATTTCGCGCAAACGGCCAACAACTAATATGGCCGCCATTTACACATAAATTGGCCTATCAGGGCAAGAGGTTGTCTCTGAAAATTCCAAACTATAAAACGCCAACCGAGGGCCCATTGATTCCTTTTGTTAAACGTCCTCGATTTAGTCGATAAAAATACGCATGTAGAGCTATTTGATTGGTGGAACACACATCACAAGTTTCGCCTCGTGAAAATGTTCTCGCCTTGTGAAAATGTTCTCGCCTCGTGAGCATGTTCGACATTTTAAAACCAGCCTGGAGCTTATGGTTGTTATGCTGATCTCATGTTTTGTTCCAAACTTTAACACGGCAAGCCACTCATTGACGATTTGTGTTTTTCTTTAAGCAAAAAGGTACAGAGCACAAACAAGCATTGTGAAATAGTGAGTTACCATTTTACAACTCAAAATTGCCCCGAGTTAGCTACTAGTTTTTGACATTTGGTGCAATGAGAGGTGGTAAAATGAAAGTTAAACATTGAAATACAAGAATATTAAATGATCTCACCTGTATCGTTTGTATAATAAACAGCAGCAATATTCTAAACGGGGAAAATGAAATAAAAGAACGTATTGTTACTTATTAGTGAAATTAGTCATTTAGTAGGCCTACATTAAATATTTTTTCACTCTTCGTCATAGATTATTTTTTATCTTATTGAAGTCACGTGCGAATGTACAGTAAAGAAACCGACCAGATACATGAGTTATAATAATCATATTCAGCTCGGCAAGGACAAGCTCAAAAACGCGCAGTATCTCAATTCTTACGGGGAAATAAATTGACAGAGGTTTCGCCAGGACTGAAACCAATAAAACTCATATTCAATGATAATAATACGATCCCAAGCATTAATAGGCGAAAAGGGACCGAGCCGAAGGTGATGTCCATTATCACCCGTGGACACGCCCTCATAAACTTATATTCCCTTATTATTGCTTTTTATTGCTTTTTATTATTGTTGATGGTATACCTTGATTGTTTCATAAAGATCTATCCAAACTCTACAACATCTTTCTGTATGATTACGTTCCCCCATGATGAAGTTCAAATCTTCTACAGTGGAGATGTTGAAGATGGTACTTCCAGGGTACGTTCTGTTACATGCTTCACTGTCGTTGTACGTGCTTGCATTAGCAAGTCTGTAGGTAAACGAGCCATTTGTGATGTTCCATTGACTGCAAGTATCCTACAAGAGCATAACAATTCAGGGTTAAGAACATCAAATTGATCAGTTATTTGAAAATGTTGTCTAAGATTACCTAAAAAGTCAAAACATAGACAAACACATGGGGTTTCAAAAGCCACAGTATACGTGTAATGAACATTCAACATTTCCTAATAATGGCACCATTCTGTGTTTTAGGACTCTTTTACCCTGTTGTAGTCCAAGTGTAGGCTATCGAGTGTAAGGAGTTTGAGTTTGTTGAGTAAATCTTTGCTGTGACACGTCTTTGAAGCCAGGGACCATCTTGATAGCCTTATGATGGACCATGTTCAATTGATCCACGACGTATTAATAGTCAGTTTAGTGAAAATAAAATCCCTGACAAATAATCTATGAAACACTTACTTAATCAGGTATGGACTGAACACCCTATCCACATTGTGAGATTGTAGGGATTGAAAACCCAGGTTCCACAGCAGGTATATATATATATATATATATATATATATATATATATATATATATATATATATATATATATATATATATATATATATATATATATATATATATATATATATATATATATATATATATATATATATATATATATATATATATATATATATATATATATATAAATATAAACGGCTGATGCCGGACCCGCGACCTCTCGATTACTGTACGAGCGCTCTACCAACTGAGCTAACCAGCCCCTATGTTGGTGGGCGGTCCACTTATCTATTGCTCTATGGGGCCAGGTCAGAGGCCAAACCATATCTGCCGAGTAGCCAAGGATCAAGCCCCGGTCAGATGCAAACAACCCGGGTAACGCAAAGGTACTATTTAGCTCTCTGGTTGTCATTTTTATTTATTTATTTATTTAAAACCATCTTTAACGAGGGTAACCCATCCAGCACAGCTGATCATTTGGGGCCCTCATATAATATAAAAATATATCAATATTATACAAAAATTGTTACAGGAGGTACAGATGAATTAATAATAATAAAAAGTCTTAATGGACAATTACATACAAAATAAAACGTAAAGGACTAAATTGCACAAATAGACCCCCGTCCCAGTCTACCATACTGATTAAAGATAGGACTAAAAGGGAAGATTAAAAATGGAACAAAAAAAAGTAAATTAATTATCAATTGTATACCTACATCTCGGGCAAGACACAAGGTAATCTATGACATAATAATAAAAAAATATTACTTCAAACCTTGCCTTCCTTCAGCAAACGCCTGAATGAAGAATAAGAGTTTGAACGAGTGGTGAAAGGGACACCATTTAAAAAAGAAGGAGCTCTGTAACTAAAACTGTTTTTAAAGATTTCACATTTAGGTTTGGGAATAATAAAGTTACCATGTGTAATTGCCCGAGTTGTTGGTCGATCGCCAGGCTGGATCGGGTTAAGTCTTTGGCAGAGACAGTCCGGAGCAACACCAATGGAGGCCTTAAAAGCCTGGCAGGCAAGTTGGAAGTGAATGCGCTGGGCAACTGTCATTGTATTGAGATTACTAAAAAGTAAGTTGGTGGGTGAAATGGGTGGAAGCTTAAGAACAATGCGAAGTGCTCTATTTTGGAGTTTTTGAATTTTGGAGACAAGAGTGGGTTTGGCACCCCACACCATACAGCAGTAGTCTATGTGGGGTAGAACCATGGCATTATATAATACAAAAGCTGTTGGCTGGTCAACAAATTTTCTTGTTCTGGCGAGCAAAGAAATTGAAGAACTTAATTTATTGCAGACTTTTTTCAGATGTTCAGAGAAATTTAGTTTGTTGTCCATTAGTATCCCTAGGTGTTTATGAGAATCAACTTGTTGTATTTTTTGACCAGAAATAAAAATTTCGAGGGGATTGCTCTTTTTAAGTTTTTGAGCACTACCAACTAGCATAACTTCTGTTTTTTGAGGATTTAAAATAAGTTTGTTAGCCTGCAGCCATTTTGTTAAATTAAGAAGATCCGAGTTCAATTTATTTTCAATGAGACTAGTGTTTTTATCACCATAATAAATAAGTGTATCATCTGCATACATATCAATGTTGCAGTGATCAAGACATTTTGGCAGGTCATTAATGTACAATGAAAAAGTAAGGGCCCCAGGATTGATCCCTGAGGTATTCCAGATGTTACAGGATTAACTACAGAAAGTTTGGATTTATAACAGACTTGCTGCGTCCTTCCAGATAAATAAGATGCTAGCCAATCAACAGCTGAGGTAGATAATCCATAAAAAGAAAGTTTGCGTAAAAGAATATCGTGGTTAACTGTATCAAAGGCTTTCTGTAAATCAATGAATAAAGAACCAATTAAATTACCATTGTTAATGTGATGAAGCCAGTTATCATGAGCATGAGCTACTGCTGCAAGTGTGGAGTACCCAGGTCTAAAACCAAACTGATTAGAAGACAGAAGGTCGTTTGAAGTAAGGTATGAGAGGAATTGTGAGTGGACAGCTTTTTCAATTATTTTAGAAACCAACGGCAAAATCGAAATGGGCCTGTAATTATTGAGCACTTTGCGATTACCTGCTTTAAAAATGGGGATAACTTTGGCCTTTTTCCACGCTTGAGGAATGGTACAGGTGGAAAGGGTTAAATTGAATATATGTGTCAAGGGGAGGGCGATAACAGGCGCCGCCAGCTTAAATAGCCTACCATCGATGTTGTCCAGACCAGCAGACTTCCCAGGATCCAGCCTAGCAATCTCCTTAAAAACAAAATCTGGAGGAATTCTGTAAAAGGAAAAACTAGTTGAGCAATGTGTTAGATAAGAGCACGGATCTTGATTAGCGTCGTTTGAAATGTTGTCCAACAGAACATTGCTGATATTAACATAAACATTATTAAAACTATCGGCTATGGTTTTTGGATCTGAGACATCCTTATTATCAATATTAAAAGTGCCAGGAAGATTATTGTTTTTCTTATTTGGGAGAATCTCTCTTATGCCGGCCCATAACTTTTTGCTGTTATTTTGATTAATACGAACATGATTTTGATAATAACCAATTTTAGCAGTTCTACAAAGTCTAGTGACATCATTTCTCAAAATTTTGGCCCTATCCCAGTCCTCCTTCAATTTAGTTCTCCTAGCTTTAGATTTGGCTACATCCCGTTCATGCATTAAATGAAAAATGTCATTTCTGTTTTCTAGCCATTTAGGAAGGTTAGCTTTAAAACGCTTAGTTACAAAAGGGGCATGTTTATTACAAATATTATTAAACAAATTGTGCCAAATGTTCCAGGCAATGTCAGGATCAGTCACCTCGTCCAAAATTGACCAAGGCATCCCAATAAGGTCATTCAAAAAAGCGTCACAATCAAAATTGTTAAAGCTCCTGAACGTTTTTTCAACGTGTGACTTGTGAGGAATTTTAAATTTGACACGAGTGTAAATAACATCATGGTCACTAATAGCACAAGGAATGACTCTGCAATCAGAGTGAATAGTCAAGTTGTTGGTAATAATCACATCGATTAAAGATGATGAATTAGATGTAACTCTAGTAGCCTCAGGGACAATCTGCTTCAAATTAAAAAGATTCATTGTTTCCTCCAGGCGCGTCAATCGATGAGAAGTTGAATTAAAGTCACAATTCAAATCACCAACAATGATCATGTTATTGGATCTGGAGCTAAATACTTCCAGTGCTGATTCAAGATCATCAAAAAACGAAATTGGCGAAGTTGGCGGTCGATAAACTGTTGAAATGAGCAGAGAATTTCCACTTGGTGTAGAGACAAGTATTGCGATAGTTTCAAGATTCACCAAGCAAGGGTCTTGAATTATAGTGAAGCTGATGTTTTATGGATAAAAAGCTACACCACCTCCTCGTCGAGTTCTGTCTTTTCGAAGTAACATGTAACCATGAATGGTGAGTTCGCTAGAGCAAATAGTGCCACAAAGTTTTGTCTCCGAGAGAGCCAATATATGAATTGGTTGGTGTAGCAACATTACTTTCATCTGGTCCAGTTTTCCATAAAGACCATTGATGTTTAAATGAGCTATTTTTAGCCCAGAACTGCTTTTAACTGTCTCAAAAGTTAATGTACAATCAGGATCAGAATTTTTTCCATGATGTGGTGGCGGTCCAGGGTTTAATTCAACATCGCCATCTAAAAACAATTTGTCTTGAAAAGTGGCAACGTGATTTGCATAATAAATGACCCGCTTGCCTATAAATTTCCTTCTCTGTCCAGGTCTACATACTATAGTTATGTCAGTCAAGTGGCTGATAATAAAATTGTAATTATGTGGCCTGGTGTCTGAAGTTACTGAAGCCATCATACATGTACATAATCCATCAGTTTTACAAAAAGGATACCATACAAATGGTTTCAGATCAAGTTCCAAGGTATAAAACGTAGACTGACGATTGTGACAGCATTCAAAAATGCCGAAGAAGCAGTACAAAAATATTAGTGATGTTATGGTCACCGCCATCTTGTTGCAATCTCCCATATTCCGTATTAATCGCAAAATGAAAGTTCAGTTGGCCCCTCAACTACAGATCATCTCTTGGAGGCTTGATAACAGGGTATCAACAGAAGTCTTGAGGGAGGAAGAGGGGCACTCTTCGGGTGAAACAAGCAAGCAGGAATAAAATCAATAGTAGAAGAATGTCTGACATAAAATCCCAAGATGGCTGACGTGTTCCAAGTCAGAGCATGGCGTTAAATCAAAAATGTCACATAAATATCAAGAAATGCAGGTCAAAAATCCATAGACTACAAATCTTATCTGATACTTGATGTAGAACTGAACACTATGATGACAAAAATAAGCTGAGATGGCACGTAGAAAATGAGGAAATAATTGGATTAAAATCCAAACTGTCAGACAGCTTTAAAAAATCCTCCAACACCCGAAGAGCGCCCTCAATACAACTGTTTGAGATCATGATATCGGTACAAGAAATTGACATTAATTCTGTACATTTTCATAATATACCGATTTCCATGGCATTTTACTTATGATTTCAGATTAAGATTGTTGGAAAGTTGTTAACTCACCTCCCATGTACAATCTGCTAGGCAACGAGTAACAAATATTGACATCAGAACCGTAATTAATTTGGTCGCAGTCATTACCAGTTGCGAATGTAGAACGCAATGCAGAGAAAAGCTTAGCTTGTGTTGATCAAATCACCCTTTCTTCTGTAATGAATATAAGGTAATAATTATATGCATTAATTTGGCTTATTCATTATTTTCAGGCATTAGGCGAAATATAACCCCAAAGGTACAGGGGAATTATTTTGTTAGAGATTTCAATAATGATTACTTTATTATCACGTTACCATTTGTATTAAAGTTTTGGGTTGATTATGTTAAATACACAACTTAAATGTTTATTGAATAAACGTTTTGCATGGCTTTCTGAAACTTTACTTTCAGTTCGTGATATCATTTTGAAGTATAATTTAAATTACCATGTTTACGCTGATGACACGCAGCTTTACATTACTTTTAAATCTTCTCAAGAACCTGCTGATTCCTGCATTAAAACACTGGAGAAATGTATTCAAGAGTTTCGAAGTTGGATGAGACAAAACTTCCTGAAATTGAACGATGAAAAAACAGAATTTGTTCTATTTGGATCACGTCAGCAATTGTCTAAAGTTTCTCTTCCATTTATTACAATTGGTGACTCGCAGATAACTCCCTCATTACATGCACGTAATTTGGGTGTTATATTTGACTCGACAATGACTTTAAAACCACATATCTCCAACATTGTTCGCATATCATCATTTCATATCAGAAATATAAGCCGAATTAGGAAATACTTGAATAAAAGTGCTGCTGAACAAATTATACATGCGTTTGTCACATCACGGCTTGATAACGGGAATGCTCTCCTTTACGGTCTTCCGCAGAATCAAATATCTCGTCTTCAGCACATACAAAACACAGCAGCTCGTGTTGTGACTTTGTCCAGAAAGTCATGCCATATCACGCCAATCTTGAAAGAACTGCACTGGCTTCCTGTTTCACAGAGAATTGTTTTTAAACTTATGCTAATTGTTCACAAATCTTTTAATAACATTGCTCCAATTTATATTTCTGAACTACTTAAAGTCTACACTCCATCACGCAATTTGCGCTCCAGCAACATGTCACTCCTCAAGGAAGCAACTTCAAAACGGAACTGGGGTGATAGGTCGTTTTCTGTCGCAGCTCGAGACTCTGGAATCATCTTCCAACTAAACTCAAATCTTGTCATAGTATAACCAGATTCAAGTCGATGCTTAAAACTCATCTTATGTCACAACTCTTCAAAGATGATGTATATTTGTAATTGCATTGTAGGTACATGTATCTCGGTACATAATTTGTTTTCCCTATGCTATCATTGTATATTGTTTGTATTAATGTTTTTCTTTGTTTCCGCGCCTTGAGCGCCCAGCAGGGTGGATATGTGCGCGCTAAAAATCTTTATTATTATTATTATTATTATTATTTATTCCATAAAATTTCATTGAGGTAGGAAGACTCATATCTACGAACCATGCGAGAAAACCAATAAGGGAAAAATGTTCAGTTTGTCTATAGGGCAGACGAAAATTCCACAGCAAATATTAAAAACGCCCGAAAAAAGACCACGCATGCAAATGGCGAAACCACGAGCGCCTCTACCAGTCTGTTACGAGGACTAAATTATTCATAAACCTACATAAACAAATTATTATCTATTATGTATGCAGATTTATTTACACCAATCACAGTATGAATAAGTTAGTTACCGAATTAGTTACCGAATGGATTATGAATTAACTCTACCGGTAGAGAAATTGTATTTATTTATTACGTTTCTTTACCCAGGGTATGCCCAAACAGTGTAAAACTGGTTTCCATTCGGCCCTGCATACATTACAAATTATTACATACACGTACAGTTATAAATACAATATACATACATATCGTTATTGTTTTCACGAAGAGACGAATCCGTAAAAAATCATTATTTTTGTCAAATTAAGTTTTGTAGATATTTGAGAAGTATTCATTGTCGCCGACATTTCTGCCAAGTTTCAAGTGTTGAAACGTCATAGTAATTACGCTGTTTTCCGTTTTCACGAAGTGACGAATCGGCATTCGCCACTTTATACATTGAAATGCATAGCGATTGGCGAAATGCCAAAGCGGGTATTGTTGATTCTATCTATACGTTTAGCGTTTTCACAAAGTGACGAATCGCTTAATACATTGTTTAATATACAGCGCTCTGCACGCGCGGTCTTGTTTTTACGTTTTCACGAAGTTACGAATATGTTTGGTAAGTCATTCCCCATTAATTATAATCTGTATGATAACGATACCAACATTTCTTTGTAATTAAACTTATTAGCTTTAGTAGGAAGCAAAATCTAAAATAATTAATGCTGAAAAGTCTTTGAAATTGCGATTTCAAAAACAGTTCAACTTCAAATGCGATTATCTCAAAACATGGATTTGCAGCTTTGTGGGCCGATTCGTCGATATGGCCCCGGTCAGATGCAAACAACCTGGGTAACCTCCCTCCCTCCCTCCCAAGTTCTATCAGCTTCTAGAATCTCTAATGGTCGTATTGCGGCATATTTGAGCTCGAAGGAGGCTGTCATCGAGACCGTCCAAACCGGACTGTCCTACGATGACACCTTCATCGAGCTCTCACCACTGGTCCAGCCAACCACCCGGCTCACGCTTTCCAATGTTTATCCAGAGATACCAAACACAGTACTGATACACAATCTGTCATCTTTCTGCAAGGTAGATCTCAGGTAAGATCAATTCTACCTTGTCATCACATCCACTTCGGACTTACATGAGATTACACTTTCCACCGGAGTGATTAGTCACAGTTGAGAGAACATGAAAAGATGTTCTAAGTATAAAAGGGCCCACCATGCCTAATACACCTCAATACATTTTTCTGTGCCGGAGTGAGTACACTGAATTTTATACTTCGTACAATTACGGGTATATATACAGTATAGGCACATATGCACCATGGACAGCATCGGGGAATAAGATTTTCTTGAGTTGATGGCTGGCCCATCAGATGCAATGGAGACCCAGGAAAACCTGGGACAAGAGCAAGATGACATTTAATCAATTGCCATACCTTCGGGAAAACCGAAAGGAAAGGGCCGAAAGCCTAAGCGCTCAACGGCTCCTTCAGACACGGTTTCCCGGCAAGAATTTGCAGAGGTTTCAGAGAAACTTGCATGTATGGCCGACGCCATTGAAACATGCAAACAGTGATCCTCAGTCGACCCGCCAAGCGGCCTAGACTGCCGTCGGATTCAGAATCCGATAGCGAGATCGAGAGTGCCTCTAAGGCCATAGAGGAGCTCTTGCAAGGATCACGAGCCATAGGCCAGGACGACCAGTTGCTGAACAATTTCGAACAACTGTATGCGGAAGACGCACCGACTGCTGAGGCAGTCAATGACAAATTGGCCAAGGTGGTGGACAAAATGGTCCGCCATAAACTGCCAGAGGACAAGGCAGGGGAAAAACTTAAGGCTATCCAAAGACCGACCAACGTCAAGAATTTAGAATGCACACGGGTAAACCCAGAGGTATGGAGCTCATTGAAGCCCAAGACCCGCTCTCAGGACATACAATTCCAGAAGGTGCAACAGGCACTTCTTAAGGGAATTGTGCCTGTAGTCGGGGTAATAAATTCACTTATGTCCCGACCCACCGCCACTGACCCGTCCACTCAGGGAAACATTGATTTCAAGGGTGACATCACTAAGTTGCTGGATGCGGTGGCTATTATTGGATATGCCAACCAAGAACTTAATATGCGAAGACGGGATTTGATTAAACCCGATCTTAACAGACAATTTGCTGGTCTTTGCATGCTCACCACATGTTGCCCATAACGTTTTTTTTAATTTGGTGATGACTTACCCCAACAATGTAAGGATATACAACAGACCAACAAAATTGGGCACAAAGTTGGGTTGTCGACTTTCCGAGGAAACGACAAATACGCTCCTAAACAAAGCCAATTCAGGAGAGGTGGTTATTTAAACTATCAACGCCACACCAAACGCCGAGGCACTCGGTGGAACACAAAACCACGGCAAGATGTGGAGACGGCAAAGTAAGCCCAAATGCTTCTGCAACCACGCTGGTAAGCAAAAAGTGTGCATATATTCAATCTAGCGCAATTGCAGGTAGATTAGCACAATTTGTAACCAAATGGCAAGAGATAACGTCAGATAAGTGGGTTCTAGATGCGATACAGCACTATGAAATAGAATTCGGAAAACAGCCTTTTCAATTGTTCCCACCTAAACAAATTAAATTTGCCTCTAATGAGATTGAAATTATATCAAAGGAAATTGATAAACTTCTCCAAAAAGGAGCAATTACACATGCTACCCATGAATATGGCGAGTTTGTATCAAACATTTTCATCCGTCAAAAGAAAGACGGGTCGTTTCGCACAATTATCAACCTTCGCGAGTTGAATAAATCGGTGACTTATATCCACTTCAAAATGGAAACGATTCACTTTGCACTACAATTAATCCGAACATAGTGCTTTATGGCATCAATCGATCTTAAAGATGCATACGTTACCGTACCAATTGCCAAAAACCACCGCAAATATTTGCGATTTAAGTGGCAGAACAAATTGTTCGAATTCAGCTGCTTGCCATTCGGGTTAGCCTGTGCACCGAGGGTATTCACAAAGATAATGAAACCTCTGGTAGCTTCTTTAAGACTAATTAGGCACGAGTCTTGTGACGACATTGACGATCAATGTAACGGCTCGAGTAGCCCTCACCCAAGAATTAGGATTTATAGTCAATACTACAAAATCTGTCATGCAACCCACGCAGACCATTGTGTTTTTGGGGTTTATGATAAATTCAATCAACATGACAATTACCATTCCTCCAAAGAAAATGAGGAAAGTTAAAACGGCTATTCAAAACATTATTATAGCCCATCATCCAAAAATTCGGGATGTTGCCCGTGTAGTGGGCCTTTTGGTCTCTTGTGACACAGCTGTACCGTACGGCACATTATTCAGAAGATCTATTGAATCTGAGAAAAATGCAGCATTGACTGCAAATCGCAAAGATTTTGAAGCAAGAATGTCATTCTCTAGCCAAACTAAGGCAGACTTAAATTGGTGGCTTACTAATATACAGTATGCTAGTGCCCCCATTCACAGAAACAAGCCCGATTTCATTGTCGAAACTGACGCATCTCACAATGGATGGGGTGCCAATTGTAATGGGCATATGTTAGGGGGACAATAGTCAATTGAAGAAGCCGTTTTGCATATCAATTACCTTGAACTACAGGCTTGAGTGCATTTTTGCTTTACAGTCCCTTTTCAGTAAACATAGGGACATCCACGTACATCTTAAATCGGATAATACAACTGCCGTATCATACATAACATTTTTGGGCGGCACGCACTCCCTGCAGTTAAATGAACTGGCTAGGGAAATTTGGTTTTGGTGTTTGAATAGAAAGATATGGCTGTCCGTCTCTTTCTTACCGGGTATTGAGAACGTGAGTGCTGATTTTGCATCACGTCATTTCCACGATGATATTGACTGGAAATTACACCCAGATGTTTTCCGAAAGATCATTAATATATTTATGAAACCTAATATTGACATGTTTGCGTCAAGATTGAACCATCAGATCCACCCTTTTGTATCGTGGAAACCTGATCCAAGTGCCTTTCACAATGATGCGTTTACGCTAGACTGGTCAAACTATAAAGTCTATGCTTTTCCCCCGTTTTGCCTCATTGGGAAAGTCTTGACGAAGATTGAATATGACGAGTCAACAGCCATACTCGTTGCTCCACTGTGGCATACGCAAGCATGGTATCCCAAGATGCTTAAACTGCTTGTGAAGAAACCAATTATTTTGCCACGAAGATCTGATTTACTCTCACTCTCTTCCTCATGTAGACTACACCCATGGCGAGATCGGCTGCAACTGATAGCATGCCATTTGTAATTGTCAGGAAAACCCTGCAAAGCCAAGGAATTTCGCAGCACGATGCCAACATTATCATCGCATCCTGGCGGACTTCAACCAAGAAGTCTTACCGATCAGCGATCCAAAAATGGGTTCTTTTCTGTAGTCGAACAAAGGGTAATCCACTTCTGGCGACTGTAGCGACGATTCTAGACTGCTTAACCCTTTCGATCCCACGGGCTCTAAAAAGAGCCTTTGTTGTGATACGCTTCGATCCCGTGGGCTCTAAAAGGTGCCGGGAATCGGCATGCCCTTGACTACCACGGCTCCGTATTTCACCGCCTGAAAATGCTTGAGTGGGTTTTTTGGTTGGCGCCCTCTATTGACAGGAATGCAGTTTACGCAAGTTTTATGAAAAGAATGAACACGTCACTTTAGCTTTGCGGTTTCCTGGTGCTAGCGTCCCTGCGTCCAGAACGCGAACGGTCAGTTTTTAGTTGCAATCATGATGGAAACGGACATAAATGATGGCATTTTGGCCGAGATTTTGGCAGACAGTGGCTCAGAATCAGATGACGAAGTAACGGATGACGACAGCACATTATCTATAGTAGAACTTCCAGCGGAATTCGTTCAAGAGGTAGGTAGGCCTAAATCACAGTAAAAATGAATAACTAACATCTAACGTTACTCTTCGGGCCCAATGCAAATTAATGTAATTTACTTATTGTCCTAGGCTATAGCGTAAATATTGGATGCATTTGTTGTATATGCTCAAGGGGGTTGTTGGAGTTGAGGAATGTAAATTTTGAAAATGGATCCCTTGACTGACCAAATCCCCACCCCCTGGACTGGGTCAAAAAAGTCATGCACAAATTACTTGAGTGAAAATGTACAATTTTTAGTAGTTTGTTGGGGGTAATATACCTATTTGTGTTCATTGAAACAGCAAGTTGAAGTATAGATATAGCATAGAAATTTTAGCATCCACCCATAGCCAGTCGTGCTATTTAGCGTCAACAAGCTGAAAATGCACTCTTAGTCTCAAGCTTCCAAAAATATAGCCTCGTATTCGAAAGGCCCTTATAAGTCATATAACACAAGAAGTTGGGGGAATTCACTTTCACAATCCCACATTAAAACGAAAATTTATCGGCAACGAGTTTTGGAGAGTGGATGGAAGCCGCCATATTTCTTTTATCAGCACAATATTCATTTTGTGCATGACCCCCTGTGGCCTGTGCACATGCAGCAAAGTAGCATTGAGATATTGTATAAAGACCGAGATTAATCCTCATTTGCCTTGTTTTTCTGTTGCAGCCTACCTACCAAGGTGATAGCCGGCCGAGATCAAGGACGACAGGAAAGTTAGATTTCCGATCCGATTGGGAACGACGAGACCATTACGACTGTGGGACTGTGCAGTTCATTGGAAATTCTGGCCCCACCGGCGACTTTGCCACACTGTCGGCAGTGGAGATCTTCAAGCTGTATTTTTGTCAACTCGTGTGGAATATGCTCGTCGACGAGACGAATCGCTATGCGCAGCAAACAATAGACTCCAAACCTGATCAACAATTCTCCTGGCACCCAACCAACATTCCAGAAATGATGGCATTTGTGGCACTTCTCATTGCTATGGCCATAAACAAATCCTCTCAATACAAGATGTACTGGTCGACATCTGAAATTCTTCACATCCCATTCTATCCGTCGATCATGTCCCGTAATCGGTTCAGTTCAATTATTCGGTTCCTCTACATCTCAAATAACCAAATTCCTCGTATAGCCTTGCCTAAACGGGACAAACTTTCCAAAGTTCGGCCCTTGATAGAAGTCCTCGTCCCGAAGTTTCTCAACCTGTATAACCCTGTGCAGAATCTGTCTCCAGACGAGAGTATGTTGAAATTCAAGGGACGCTTAAGTTTTGTTCAGTACATGCCTAAAAAAACTATCAAACGGGGTATTAAAGCCTTCTCCCTGAACGAGTCCAAAACAGGATACACGTGTGCTTGGAAACTGTACACAGGAGCCGACGACACCCAAACTGTTTATGATGCAGATGTAGATTCCAAGTCATCAGACTGCCATCCACCAAACCCAACAGTTGCAGGAAAAGTCGTCATTGATCTGGTCCATGGACTTGAGAATAAGGGACACGTAATATATTGTGATAATTACTATACTAGCCCAGCTCTTGTAGCTAAACTTGCTAAACTAGGATTCGGATGTTGTGGAACTGTTCGTTACACTACACAGGAATACCCCAGGCGCGCAAACCCCAAAACCATAAAATGAAGAAAGGAGATGACCCATTTTTTGGGTGAAAGGTGGGCAATTGTGTATTGTTTGGCAAGACAACAAATCTGTAACACTTTTAACTAATGTAGGCAACACTGATTTGTCCAAAAAGCAAATTCGGTGTGTAATAAGAGCACAAGTGATTTTTGTGATGTTATGAAGCCCAATTGTATTGAAGATTACAACAAAAACATGGGTGGAACTGATCTTGCCGACCAATGTTTTCAGTACTACAATCATACACACAGAAGCTTGAAATGGTGGAAAGAGGTTTTTTCCATATGCTGAATATCTGTATTGTCAATAGCAGAGTAATATTCACCAGCATAGCAGGGAACAAAAATGTCAGTAACCTTGATTTTCGTATAGGGATTGTACAGGGCTTGCTGTTAGGTTGGGAACGTAACGCAACAAGTCAGTTGAGATACCATATTCCTATCAAGTTGACAGGGCAACAGCACTATCCTGGCAAAACCCCAACGGAAAGAAACGCGACTGCATTGTTTGCAGTAACCGAAAATTAGGCAGGCGAAACACAACAACGATGATCTGTAAACAATGTACACAACCTATGTGCATAGTTCCTTGCTTTGAGAAATACCACATCACTTGATTGTAAATCTATACTATTTGCCTTCACCCCCCCCCCCCGTTCAATGTTGGGAAAGGTCGGACAAGCCGCAGATTACAGTCCAAACCAACATTGAATTGGGGGGTGGGGGCAGGGGTGTTAGCATGGATTGTGATGTATTTACACTGAATACAAGTAAATGGTTCATTTCCAAGTAGAAAACCAAAAAAAATCCCCCAAAATCTCATCCAAGTTATTGTTTATCACATGGGAAAAAAAATCTTATACCTGTACCGTATTTGCATGAAATATCACCCATTTGTATTACTTTACTTTAGTGTAAATACTGATCCAAATATTTAATTGTTTTGCTTTTGCACTTAAAAAATCTGCAGATTACAGTCCAAACCAACATTGAATTGGGGGGTAGGGGGGTGGGGTGTTAGCATGGATTGTGATGTATTTACACTGAATACAAGTAAATGGTTCATTTCCAAGTAGAAAACCAAAAAAAATCCCCCAAAATCTCATCCAAGTTATTGTTTTTCACATGGAAAAAAAATCTTATACCTGTACCGTATTTGCATGAAATATCACCCATTTGTATTACTTTACTTTAGTGTAAATACTGATCCAAATATTTAATTGTTTTGCTTTTGCACTTAAACAATCTGCAGATTACAGTCCAAACCAACTATTGAATTGGGGGGTAGGGGGGTGGGGTGTTAGCATGGATTGTGATGTATTTACACTGAATACAAGTAAATGGTTCATTTCCAAGTAGAAAACCAAAAAAATCCCCTAAAATCTTATCCAAGTTATTGTTTTTCACATGGAAAACAAATCTTATACTCAGGTGCCTGGACCGCTGCGGGTTCTGGGGGCCCTCGGGCCCTGTCGGGGCCGCCTCTGCGAAGGCTGGACATGCCGCGCCGGTGTCGGAGGGTGCTTCAACTCGAAGCGCCTCACATGCTGGTGCGGGGTCACAGCGCGTCGGCCTCTCGTTCCGGTGGGAGCCCAACAGGGGTTGGGCCCTCGTTCGGGGCGGGAGGCTCGGCTCGGCGGGGTCTGTGGGGCCTTCTTTACCCGCGTTTTCTCCGGCGTTCTGGGGCTCCTGCGCCGTCCGTGGCCCCTGCGTCATCCGCGACCAACTCCTCCCCTTCCCCCTCCCACCCCTCCCACCCCTCCCACCACTCCCACCACTCCTTTCCCTCCCAACCTTCATCCCCTCCCAACCTTTATCCCCTTCAACCTACCCACATCCCTGTCTGGGGATTGCCACCTGCCGTCCAGACTATTTTCCGATGTTGTTTCCAAAAGAAAATCTTCCCCTCAAGCCCCTCCTACAGATACTTCCATTCTCACTCCTCTGAAGACACCCTCTGTCCCACGTAAACTAGCAACGAAGGTGGCGATGCCCATGATGGACAACCCCTCCCTTACCCAAGTCCTAAACTCACAATCCTCTACTGTCTCTACCCCCGGCCTCGTCGACGAACGACCAAGATGACATGTGGGTAGACACTCAGGCTACCGAAGACGAGGCGGTACCTGATTGTTTTTCCAACACAAAAGGTCCTCTGTCTTCTAAAGAGCTCATGAGTTTCTTGGCCTCCGTAAAAAACACGACAAAAGCCTGTTGAGGTGGCCAAGAGATTAACCGCTAATGTGCCCGGACTCGTAAAACAACTTAAACCGCTACGCAGCAACCCACTCATCAACAGAGGCCTACAACAACGCGTAACCAAGCTGATCAAGACTTTAGATAAATAATTTTCTTTTGCTTTTCTTTATGAGGGTCTTGATTAGTTTGGTCGCAGTGACACTATCACTGATTTCCCTGAACACCGGCGGCTGTTCAACTCCCACCAAAAATGCCGCCATCAATGTTTATTTTGAAAATTTCTTTCCTTTTTCCGACATAGTGCTCCTACTTATAACCTCAAGGAAATAAGCTTCTGCTGGAGCCTATGGCCCAATACCCCTTTTTCCTCCCCTTCCTTTTCTTGTGGCTCTGGGGTCACTACACTTATCAATAAAAAAATAGAAATTCTTTCCACATGCAACATTTTCAAAGGCCAAGTCCTTTATTCAAAAATTAAATCCAACAAAACCATTTTTGATATTTATAATATTTTAGTGCCCCAGAGCGACCTTCTTGCTTTTAAAGTCATTACCTCCTTTTCTAATCATTTATCTACATGTAACAGTGACGGTGTCGTTGTGGTCGGAGGTGACTTCAACTGCGCGGAGAATCCCGCCTTAGATCGTCTGCACGCGCCCACCGACCGTAGATCCAAAGTTGCTGCAGCTGTCATGAAAACTGTACGTGCACTCTCTCTGTGTGAAATCTGGCGTAGACTGAATCCCCAGAAACAACAATTTACCTGGCTGCGGAACAACCCCTCCAGGGATTGTGGAGTTTCCAAAGCCAGGTTAGATCGTTTGGATCTTCATCCTGATATCCATTCGTGTGAAATCACCCCTGTTCTCTTTCTGATCACTCCGCTATTTCCTTAAAAATTCGGCTACCCACGGCTAATCACCGGAGTAGCGCCTACTGGCATTTTAATAATTCACTTCTTCAGGATGAAGCATACAAACAAATTATAACTTGTTTCTGGGGAGAATGGCGTCAAAACAGTTCGATTTCCCCAATTTAAATTCTTGGTGGACTTTGGTAAGTCCCACATCAAATCAATAACACAAACATTTTCTATAAAAATTGCTCCTGAAAAACGTGAAGCTCTTCTTAAAATAAATCGAACTATTGACGACCTTCAGTCTGGGCCGGAAATCACACCGGACACCAGGCAGGTCCTTTTAGAACAAAAAGAGAAACTTAACTCTATCCTAAAAAATCGAGCGCAGGGCGCCCTCATTAGGTCGAGATTCAAATATGTCAGCGAGGTTGATACCTCCTCTTCTTACTTTTTCAATCTCGAAAAATCCACCTCTCGCTCTAAAACTATCTCCAGAATCCGTTTGGATTCTGGAGAAATTATTCAAAACATTTCTCTAATAAAAAATCACGTATCTAATTTCTATAAAAATCTTTATTCTAAAGTCTCGACCGATGAGGGCGTCCGCGAAAACATTTTAAAGGACCTGCCTCGTCTTGATCCTCTAGAGGCAGAGGACCTGGAGCGTCCTCTGTCACTGGAGGAACTACAAAATTGCTGTTGGACAACTTGGCAAGGATAAAACGCCCGGCCTGGACGGCCTGTCCGGTGAATTTTATCAAACTTTTTGGCCTATTCTAAAAAATTATCTATTTTCTGTTTTGAATCATTCTTTTCTCACCGGCTCGCTTCCTCGTTCGTTCAGGAGGGCGGTTATCACTCTTTTACCAAAGAAGGGGGATCTGGCAGACATAGCCAATTGGCGGCCAGTCTCCCTTCTAAATAATGATTATAAAATCCTTGCAAGGTTGCTCGGCAACAGACTTAAAGAGTGCATCGGCAGATCGGACCTACTGCGTCCCCGGACGCACAATCCATGACAACGTGGGTCTGATAAGGGACATTATTGACTATGCCAATGAAAATGGTGTCCCTTTAGCCGTGGTCAACCTCGATCAGAAAAAAACTTTCGATAACGTTGATCCCGACTACCTCTTCGACACTATGAGAGCTATGGGTTTCGGAGACCGTTTCCTCGACTATTTAAAATCCTGTGCGGCGGTTCCGCGAGTTTAGTTAAAATCTGCGGTTCTCTGACGGCCCTTCTCCGTCGAGAAGGGCATCCGTCAGGGCTGCCCACTCTCGGGACTGCTGTACTCGATTGCCATTGAACCTTTTTTAAATCGCCTTAGGGGCGAAGTCGGGGACGGAGGTTTCCGAATACTAGGCACTGACGTCTCTTGCTCGGTGTCTGCGTATGCAAATGATGTCTCTGTTTTTGTCACCTCCGAGCGCGGCTTTGACGCGATCAGAGACACTTATGACCTCTGCCGCGCGCCTAAATACGAGAAAAACCCAGGAGTTGTGGGCAGGATCTTGTACCAGACGAAGCGACCGGCCGCTTAATTTTTCGTGGAACGACGATGGCTTGGAAACTGTACACAGGAGCTGACGACACCCAAACTGTTTATGATGCAGATGTAGATTCCAAGTCATCAGACTGCCATCCACCAAACCCAACAGTTGCAGGAAAAGTCGTCATTGATCTGGTCCATGGACTTGAGAATAAGGGACACGTAATATATTGTGATAATTACTATACTAGCCCAGCTCTTTTAGCTAAACTTGCTAAACTAGGATTCAGATGTTGTGGAACTGTTCGTTACACTACACAGGGAATACCCCAGGCCGCAAACCCCAAAAACCATAACATGAAGAAAGGAGATGACCCAAAAAATCTGTAACACTTTTAACTAATGTAGGCAACACCGCTTTGTCCAAAACGCAAATTCGGTGTAATAAGAGCACAAGTGGATTTCGTGATGTTACGAAGCCCAGTATTGAAGATTACAACAAAAACATGGGTGGAACTGATCTTGCTGACCAATGTTTTCAGTACTACAATCATACACACAGAAGCTTGAAATGCTGGAAAAGAGTTGTTTTTCCATATGCTGAATATCTGTATTGTCAATAGCAGAGTAATATTCACTAGCATAGTGCAGGGAACAAAAATGTCAGTAACCTTGATTTTCGTATAGGGATTGTACAGGGTTGGGTTGGGAACGTAACGCAACAAGTCAGTTGAGATACCATATTCCTATCGAGTTGACAGGGCAACAGCACTATCCTGGCAAAAACCCCAATGGAAAGAAACGCGACTGCATTGTTTGCAGTAACCGCAAATTAGGCAGGCGAAAACAAACGAAGATGATCTGTAAACAATGTACACAACCTATGTGCATAGTTCCTTGCTTTGAGAAATACCACATCACTTGATTGTAAATCTGTACTATTTGCCTTCAACCCCCCCCCCCCAATTCAATGTTGGGAAAGGTCGGACAAGCCGCAGATTTACAGTCCAAACCAACATTGAATTGGGGGTGGGGGTGGGGTGTTAGCATGGATCGTGATGTATGTACACTGAATACAAGTAAATGGTTCATTTCCAAGTAGTAAACAAAACAAAAATCCCAAAAAATCTCATCCAAGTTATTGTTTTTCACATGGAAAAGAAATCTTATACATGTACCGTATTTGCATGAAATATCACCCATTTGTATTACTTTTCTTCAGTGTAAATACTGATCTAAATATTTCATTGTTTTGCTTTTACACTTAAAAAATCTGCACAATATTTTCCTCCCTTTGTATACTCATTTTTACCATCAGTTTAACATACAAATATATCTGAGCCATTTGGTATGTACAGTACACATGTAAAAAAAAGTGCCTATTACTGCGAGTGAGGGCGCACTTCAATGAAATTGTGAAAACCCACTGGTGCTGAAGTGACATTGGGCTCCTAATTACTGTGGTAAAGAATGGTATACTCTCTTACATAACTGGCTGGTAATGAAAGGGTTAAAGGAGAGTCTTGATTGCCAACCAGCTAGCCGCATCAAACACATTTCATTGTCTGGCGGCACTCACCCGCCAGACGATTTCCTAAGTGAACTCCAACGGCGGCTGGTTGATTTCGTCTCGTCCAACAAAAGACACTACCTTAAAGAACAAATTCTGTATCAAAAGCCTGACAAAGGGGGGTTCGGCCTTGTTAACCTCCAGGCACGAGTTCTCACCTTCAGATTATCACGTATCTTTCGTTACCTTAAAGGCGATTTTCATCATTCTTTTAATTTTCTTCAATATCATCTCCGCCGCTGCAAAAAATTAAATTATGATTTTCATCTTTTTTATATGAATACGGATCCCCTTTTTGATATCGGTATGCCCTCTTTTTATGGTGAGATTATGCGTGCCTGGAGGTTGTCTGGAGCTCGGTTAGAAATAATACACGACTCAGTCAGCCATGTCCTCAAATTACCCATAAACATCCCTTTATTTCAAAATGCAACTGACGATGGCGCATCCCTCTCTGAGCGGCTCTCGACGCGTGGGGTCGGCCTGGTGAGGACTTTCTGAAATTCACCTCCGGATCGTGGCTCCAGCCTAATGACGTCATCTCTTCTTCCAGTTCATCTCGTCCTCCATCTTCACGGCTTCTTCAAAAACGTCTTTCTTATATGCACACGATTCTCATCACATTGTTCCCCTCTCTATTCGACGAGAGGGGATTTTACCTACCTGTCTCTGCACTACAAAATGTTCCGTCAAAACCAGATCGTCCCCTCAACGTCATCATCAACTTGGACAATGCCATCTCCGCACCATCCAAAGCACTCTACAATGTCATGAACATCAACCTCAACCCACATCCTTCAAACGAAACATCACACTGGCATCACAATGCAATCCTGGACACTAATACAAAAATACAATGGAGCAACATCTACAGTCCCCCAACGTCTAAAAAAGAGGGGGACCTACAATATAAACTGCTACACAACATCCTCCCATCACTACAAGTTCTACATCATCTCAACCCGGCCATCTCTTCAACATGTGGATGGTGCGGAGATGAGACAAGGGGACGATCTGCCATCTATTCATCACTTGTCCGTCTGTTCAACCTCTACTCAACTGTCTCCACAGTCTTCTTCACCGGCTTCTTCCTGACCTGCTTCTGAACTTTGGCCTCTACTGGGCCTTGATCCCATGTGCTAAGGGCCGCAATAAAGAGGCGGTGCGCCTGTCAAACTACCTTATCGTCAGTTGCAAATTTGTCATTTACAATATTTACAGAACCTCTAATTTCGTAGACCCACTTTTAATTTTCACTCATCGTATTAAAAACAAAATTATTTTGAATACAACTATTTTAAGCTTGTCAATTATGATGGTGAATTTCTTAAAAAATGGAATATAAATAACACAATGTTCACCATCATTCATGACAAGCTGACATGGCTGATTTAAACCCGGTTAAAATTTACTTTTTTTGCTCCTTTCTGATTTCCTCTCTTTTCTTCTTTTCTAACTCTTATCTTTGGAAGCCACTGGAGTGGGATATAAGGCCCACACCAGTAACGCCAGTGGCTTCCCCACCTCAGGGGAACCACGGTTGGTTCGGCTCACGCCAAAAAACGTGTTGCCGCGCCCTCCGCACTGGAACCCCGTTCTTCTTTTTCTCTTTTTCTCACCTTTGAACTTTTTCTTTTTCTAGGGGGGCTTTATACTTATTGGTTTAAGTATTCGTAATAATAATTATTGTTATAAATGTGTATCTCTACACTAAATATTAGTACTGTTTTATTGTTTCAATAAAATGTACCGAATTTGTGTTCTTCTTGTTTACTTATAAATGTATTATTGTTTACCAAATTTGTTAAATGCTCTGTATTTATTCACTATTCTTGTATTGTATATTTTGACTTGTTTTTGAATTTGTAAATAAAGTTGTCATTGAAAGTCAAAAGTCTCTCTCTCTCTGACTGAAGGTTTTACGAAGTTCAAATTTAAATTATGTCAGAGAAGTCAAAGTTCTCACTTGTACATGCAAATTATTCCATATAATTGTACCAGTTACAGCATAGCTTGTGGCATAACATTCTTTTTTTGCAAAAGGAATCTTAAGCGCCATAAGACCACGGAACAACAGACTGGTAAAGGCGCTCGTGGCGTCGCGTTCCGTGCTTTGTGGTCCAGGTTGCCGCGCAATCCTCGACTTTTACAACATTTACAAGGGAAAATTAAAAGTTAAAAGCAAAATTACCAGTGAAATATCGAAAACACAGAATGTGCATCTTTAATATTCAGATTTGATTTGCCAAATACGATTAAACGCAAGAGTCAATTATTGAACGACGGATGTGCACCACTAAAATGAATGATGCAAATCCAACATTTAATGTCTGAAAACGAAATTGCATGTCTGAATTTAGCAAAGACAACAGGCGCTTATTAGTGTGTAATTGTATAGAGACTTTTCATTCATGTCATGCATTCATTTATGTACGGATGATGATCGTACTGATGATCGGAAACGTTTGGCATAGCGCCACGGGGCGCAAATGGTGAAATAACCAAGCGCTGGACCCAACAATACAGGAAATGTGTAACAAATGCAACATACTTCCATATTCCTGAACGTATAAGCAACTTAACTTTTCAATCCAGACAAAATCGGTTGCTTCCAACACGGACACAATTCTTGGGACACTTAAACCCCGCCCCAATTTTCAAATACAGCGTTGAGTGCTACTTGTGTATTTAACTTGTGTTTGGTAAAACTGTAACAAATTCGATGTGTGGACCAAAAAATCACGTTAAAATAAACAAACACAGAAATGAACTGCTAAATGTGTATCATAAGCAGTTATTGGGTACATATTATTCAGGACAAAATAAATAATAAATAAACAATATAAAAGTATCCACAATAATTTGAGAAATGAAATTAAAGAAATTGAACAAAACAATCTCTCATATTGTTTAAAGCATTGAAAACAAAACAATTCAACAAAATTAACAAAACAACCCCAATCACTATAGGACTATATATTTTTTGATGAGGTTGACGAAATAATCTTACCTCTTATTAGTCACAGGACATGCATATCCGAACTCTGGTCAGCAATATTCCATAGAAGTGGTAGAAAAAAATTATGTTGGATCATGGAACAGACTTCAGTGTTTGTTGTGTTTCGTACGAATAGGGCTATAACAAATGTTGATGAAATGGATGTGTTCACATTAGTTTCTCGGATAGTGTTTTCCAGTCAATTCCGTATAACAATGAGAGAGTAACCTGGCTACACGAGCAGGCCTGCATTCACCACTTGTTATAATGATATTGGGGTGATACAAGCTGTAACAAAAGGAAATTAATTACCGTGGACGACTGTTATTTTCGGTCAGGCTTGCTTTATAATAGGCTACCTATTTGTCAGTTTCAGGCCAACGCACACTACGACATTTTCAATTAGGTCATTGCCCTTTTTTACTCCCGTCATTCATAGGCCTATTTATTAATGAAACTTACCAAATTTCTGTGTATAAAACATAATACGTTTGATTTGTGAAATGTTTCACTTCAAATTTACCGGTACCCAAGACTCAATCTACATGTTTTCAAATCGAATGGCCCCTCACATGTTTTCCACTGGCTTCGCGCACTGTTTTGTATGTCAACGATTGCGACTCAATCTACACGTTTTCAAATCAAATGGCCCTCACACGTTGTGCACTAGCTCCCCGCACTGTACGTGTGTCAACGATTGCGACTCAATCTACACGTTTTCAAATCGAATGGCCACTCACATGTTGCACGCAATATGGATGAATTTGCTGTGTCAATCACAGCGAAAAGTAGGTCTATCACACTATTCAGCAAAATATCAAGAATAAGTATAAATGGATCTTTCCAATGTTTGTTTGAACAACATTTACCAGACCAGTACCAGGGTTTTATTTTGAGTGGTGCTTTTATTTCGGCAAATGCTCAAGGACCGTGGCAAGATGTCGGCTTGGACGAATCGTTGACAGTGCTTCGCGATATGTGCATGCGGCACATTCTCTTCAAGGCAGACTCTGCGGCCTGTGCGGACGAAGCACCGACGTTACCGCCGGTGACGAATGCGTTGAAATGTTGAAATAAAGTTGTTGAAAGATTATTATAAAGTTGAATGTGTGATGTCTTTTTATTCTTTAGGTACTTGTGCATACTGCTAGATCATTGTCTTTGAAAAACATGGTATGTGGTTTCAGTTCCAATGCATTTCAATCTTAAAATGACAGTCAAGGAGGAAAACAAATTAAAAAAAATTAAAATCCCGACCGACCGACCCCTTCAAATATTTTCACTGGAGGGCAACTCAAATTTTTTTTTGGCCTTAACTAGAACGACGAAGCCGCCGTAACTCGCTGCTGGATACGTATCAAACTCATTTGTTAAATATATGTGTCGTTTTGAATTATATTGATATTTCTTGAAAAATTATAATTTTTTGCTAATTAAATTTGGTAAAAATACCTGACGATATAGTAAAATGTATGATTTTCCGTTTTTCGACTGGTTTTTAGTATCTCAGCACACCCAATTCAGTCAAGAGCACCTCAATTTCCTCCAGTAGCAGAGAAACTTTTTTGATTTGTTGCCCAGCGTTATTATATAAAAACTTACCTGGTGCTTTCTTCTTCTTTCGTATGATGATGAGCAGCTTAGAGTGCTAGTAGCTGCATACATCGGTTTGATGACATTAGTTGAAACAGGGTGGACCACGTGAAGGTTGTCATCTCCCACCCACCTGGTGCTTTCATTGAAGAGAACAAAGAAATTGTTATATCTTAACCTTCGAATGTTTGAAATTGTAACCTTTTCATACCAAGATAGAAATGGAAGGTTTGAAATATTGTAAATTTCCATTTCAAGATAGGAATGTCCCCATTTGACACCTGTGTCAAATGAATGTTGGAAAATAATTTTTAAAACCTGCCTAATTTCCTTTGCTATTATTTTGAGATATTTGGGTGACATCCCATCCGGACCCGAGGCTCATGGGTTTAGCTCTGTTAACAACTCAACAACACCCTCTTCCATAATAACAATATCAGGCATTGTTGACACATTGCTCATGGGTTCAGATGGGAAGTCCACGTTTTCTTTTGTGAATTGTGATTTAAATTGGTTACTTAGTATTAAACTCGGCCTTCTGTAAGCTATCCCACTGGTTTGATCTCTAAGGGCAGAAATTGTTGTATTTTCATTTTTAAATAAAGCTAAACATCTGTTTTGTGGATTCTAGACATTTTTCACGAGTGTATCTCCTGTATGCGTCTCTTGTTTCTCTTTTTACTCTTTTTCGCACAGCGCGAAAAATTTCCCAGTCCACGTGTGTGTTTCGTTTCACAGCTCTGTTGTAACCTCTCTGTTTGCGCCTTTGATAACGTTTGATTTTCTGGGAAATCCACGGAATATTATTATTTATTTTTACCATTTTTGATGGAACATGTGTTTCAATGGAAGCAACGGCTCTACTTTTGAATTCTATCCAGAGGCTATTATATATAAATCTTTCATAGCAAAATCATTACTTATCATCTGAGCATCAGCTTTTAAGCATTCAGTCTTAGCTTTTTGATAGAGATACACTTTCCTTGGGATCTGTTTAACCCTTTTGACACTTGCATCAATTTCCACTAACTGAATACCGTCATGGTCACTGATACCGGGGACTGTTGTAGTTTTGTTTACCAGTGTGGGGTTTGTAGTAAAGAAAAGATCCAATGTTTTACCACTACGTGTCGGCCTATCAGTGATCTGCTCTAGACCAAAATCAGCAGCCATTTCTATCATTTCCTTACATATGCCAGGTTTTTGGCACCCAGAAACAGTGCATTGAGACTCCCAATTTATATCACCCATGTTAAAATCGCCTGCAAGCCAAACATTGCTATGGTGAATATTTTTGATGTTAAAATTAAGGGAGTCTCTCAACTTATTCAGGTAGGTCATATCGGTGCTAGGTGGTCTATAAAATGCACCAACAATGATAGATTTGTTACTTTTGACCGACTCATTTTGAGCCCACACTAGCTCACAATCCACCTCCAGGTCTGTAGTATCCTCATTAGGCGCTCCATAGAATGTCAAGGGTCAAATAAACCATGTTCGATTGTTACATCAAAACCATTATACAGTCTCAACAGTGTCCCTAATTTGTGCCGCAAATAGACATAGTATAAACCTCAAGACATTACAATTGGCGACGAGGATGGGATCGTGAACCTTCGTAGAGGAAGAATCGCCTTGTCTTAACATCGAAACTGAGTAAGTTTCAGAGTTATTTACGTATTAACTGCGTATAAATTCAACGTGTATCCATCAAGCCGACGTCGCATGATATCCGATAACTAACGTTACGTACATACCGTCGCCAATTTCAGTCAACATGTCCGCTACAAATCTGCCTACTTTTCCGACTTTTCAGCCACACACTGACCCCACAAACGTTGGTGTGCGGTGGCAGAAATACGTTAAGAGGCTCGAGAACCTTTTTGTTGCCTTCAATGTCGGTGATGATAAACAACAAAGGGCACTGCTCCTGCATTATGCAGGACAGGAAGTTATGGACATTTTCGACACTCTCAGCGACACTGGGTCGGACTACAAAACAGCCAAAGAACAGTTAGACAAGTACTTCTCCCCACGTAGAAACATTGAGTATGAACGCTTCGTGTTTCGTGAAACCAACCAGGCACTTGAAGAGTCAATCTGCACATTTTCGACCCGGCTTCAACAGCTGGCACAGAAGTGTGATTTTCATGACACTGATTCAGAAGTCAAGTCACAAATAATACACGGGTGCACATCCTCCAAACTGCGCAGGTATGCACTACGGGAAACGGATTTAACGCTGCCTAAGTTGTTGGCCACAGCCCGAGCATATGAACTATCTGATTCACAGGCGAAAGGGATAGAGCAACGCCTGCATCCCAGTGCAGACACAGTTCACAGGATAAGCAATCCTCGCAAATCTTCAAGTCAACAGTCAGACAAGCGACCATCTGACAAGTTTGCACGTACAGCTGGACCACAGCAATCTACACGATGTCGTAACTGCGGTGGCTCCTTCCCCCACAAACAACAGTGCCCAGCCAAGGGTATCACTTGCCATTCCTGTGGGAAACTCAACCACTTCGCTAAACATTGTCTTAGCGGTATTCGGGGAAAGCGTCACTCCAAAGCTCAAGTGCATGTCGTTGCCGGTGATAATGACTCAAGCCCAACCTCCGATGATGAAGAGTATGTGTTTGGTGTGCATACACCACCTACGCTCAGACAACCCGTTGTTACTGTCACCATCGATCGAACACCAGTGAAAGCAATCATTGACACTGGTGCATCTGTTAGCGTTATGTGTGTTGATGTGTATAACACACTACCCTCTGCTCCAGTACTACATAAACAAGGACACACGAAAGTCTTCGCATACGGCAGTACAATTCCACTTGCTATCGTAGGCACGTTCAACGTATCCGTGGCCTACAAGTCGTCCCGTGTCACAACAACGTTCTTCGTAACAAACCAGCCAGGGGAAACGCTGCTCAGTTTCACGACTGCATCAGAACTTGGCATTGTTCATGTCGCGTATAACATCCACCCCACTGACTCCACTCCAGCACAGCCACTGTTTGACCAGTACGCCGATCGGTTCGTTGGCATCGGCAAACTCGCAAACTTTCAGTGCAAACTCCATGTGGATGAGTCTGTCCAGCCAATCGCTCTGCCCCATCGCCGAATACCGTTTCACATAAGAAAGAAAGTTGAGGCAGAGCTCGCAAAGCTTTGCAAACTAGACGTCATTGAGCCTGTACGAGATGAACCCACCCCATGGGTTTCACCTATTCATGTTGTGGAGAAACCAAAGCGACCTGGTGAAATTCGTATGTGTGTTGATATGCGCAATGTAAACAAGGCGATCAAACGAGAACACCATGTTACTCCGACAATTGATGATATCATAGCGCGTGTCAATGGTTCCACATTGTTTACCAAACTCGACCTCAATGCAGGTTATCATCAAATAGAGTTAGCTCCTGAGTCACGCTACCTAACAGTGTTCTCCACACACGCTGGTTTGTATCGCTACAAACGCTTAAACTTTGGCGTCAGTTCAGCGGCTGAAGTGTTCCAAAACCTGATCAACACCGCACTACAAGGGCTCGACGGCGTCCTCAACATTAGCGACGACATTCTCGTGTTCGGTAGTACTCAACAAGAGCACGACTCTAGACTGAAAGCTTGCCTTCACCGACTCCGTGAGCGGAACCTAACACTCAACAAAGATAAGTGTACAGTCAGCACAAACAAGGTTGAATACTTCGGACACGTTTTCAGCTCCGAAGGTGTTTCACCTGACCCCAAGAAGGTGCAAGCCATTCAGGACATGTCTGAGCCCAAAAACGCAAGCGAAGTGCGCAGCCTCCTTGGACTTGTCACATACTGCGGTCGTTTCATCCCCGACCTCGCTACCTATTTCTGCTCGCTCCGCGAGCTGACTAAGGATGCAACACCTTGGTCTTGGGGAACCGAACAGCAGCAAGCATTAGCACAAATCCGTCACCGTGTTTCGCATTGCTGCACAATGGCGTACTACGATCAAACCAAGAAGACAGAGATCATCGTTGATGCCAGTCCTGTTGGTCTTGCTGGTATTCTCGCTCAACGCAACAACGACAATGAGCTATCCATCGTCGCACTTGCTAGCAGATCGCTAACGCCCGTTGAACAACGATACTCGCAGACTGAGCGTGAAGCTTTGGCCATAACCTGGGCCATTTTGCATTTTCACCTTTACGTGTATGGAAGTACGTTCGTCGTCATCACCGACCATAAACCACTGGTCACACTGTTTAACAATCCGAACACTCATGCTCCAGCACGAATTGAACGCTGGGTGCTTAAGTTGCAAGAGTACCACTTCACCGTTGAATATCAGCCGGGTAAATTCAACCCTGCTGATTACATGTCACGCCATCCGCAGAAACACACACGAGCAACCAGCAGGGAAGAAAAGTTGGCTGAAGAGCACGTCAATTTTGTTGCTGAGAATGCAGTACCCAAAACAGTAAAAATCGACGACATACGCACTGCAACGCAACAAGATGACATCCTCCAATCCTGTATCAATGCCCTCGTTACTGGCGATTGGGACAGACTTCTCAGGCAACCGCACAACCGGCAAGCCAGTGATATCGTACGCAGCCTGCACAAAGTCCGTGCTGAACTCACAACAACAACTGATCGCGATCTTCTGCTACGTGGCAATCGCATTGTTATTCCCCATTCGCTCACACAGAAAATTGTCAACATAGCCCATGAGGGCCACCAGGGGATGACCAAGACTAAACAACTCCTCCGAGAGAAAGTGTGGTTTCCTGGCATCGACCGTCTTGTTGAGAAAGTCATCAGCGACTGTCTTCCGTGCCAAGCAACAACGGTGGACAACACCAGAGTTCCACTACACATGTCCCCACTCCCTAAAGGCCCATGGTTGGAGGTCAGTGTTGATTTCTGTGATCTCCCAACTGGTGAACATCTTCTTGTTGTCATAGATGACTATAGTCGGTTTCCTGAGATAGAGATCGTCTCATCAACCTCCGCACGAGCTGTGATTCCGAAACTCGATCGCATTTTCGCATCGTTCGGTGTGCCACAAGTCATACGCACCGACAACGGCCCACCATTCAACAGTGCCGAGTTTGCCAACTTCGCAGACTATCTTGGTTTTCAACACCGCAAAGTAACACCACGATGGCCACGCGCAAACGGCGAGGTTGAGCGCTTCATGAAAACTCTGAAAAAAACTTATCGCACTGCAATCGCAGATCACAAACCATGGAGGCAAAGCCTCTATCAGTTCCTCCGCAACTACCGCGCAACACCACATGCTACAACTGGCGCTCCGCCTGCCACGCTTCTTTTTGGTAGACCGCTACGCACTCGCCTACCAGAACCTACACGCTCGACTCACAATGTTGACATCAGTCGCAATGACAAACGCAGGAAAGAGGCGATGAAAGCATACGCTGACAAGAACGAACATGCTAAGCCCAAAACCATCAATCAGGGTGACACAGTGCTAGTACGTCGTGACGGTATGGTTGCAAAAGACCAAACTCCATATCACATGCAGCCCTACACAGTCACTCACAAGAAAGGATCGCTTATCACAGCACAACATGGGACACACACAGTCACTCGCAATATCTCTCGCTTCAAACGCATTAACGATCAATCTCAGGCAATGTCTGATTCGGATGACTCTGACCTCGATAACATGCCTGACACGCCCACACAACCACGCATATGTGCTCCACGCAGAAACCCACCTAGAGTACGTCACCCATCAGCACGTTTCAAAGACTATATTATGAACTAAACCTGCCACTTGTCCCAGCAACTCCTTGCAGTATTTCGACTTATTGCATTTTTTCTTGCTCATGTTTTTGTTTGTTTCTTTTTTACAAAAAAAAAAAAAAAATGTTCATTAGTTTGATAATTGCATTCCTATTTGTATTCCAGAATCTTAAATTTCTCAGGTTTGACTTTGTGATTTTACAAGTGTTTTCACCATGGCAAGTTTCACATGTATAAACTCTCTCCTGAACCCTGTTAGTAAAATTTATTTGCTCAGTCTATTAAAAAAAATACTCTTTTGGAACATGTTGCAAATATGTACCTGTGTGCAAAAGAAAAGTGAAACACACCTGAGCCACTTCATTTCATTATTTAACCGTTTATTTTGTTCACTGTGGTAATTCAAAGCAAGGTGAAGAGGGATGTAGTATCCTCATTAGGCGCTCCATAGAATGTCAAGGGTCAAATAAACCATGTTCGATTGTTACATCAAAACCATTATACAGTCTCAACAGTGTCCCTAATTTGTGCCGCAAATAGACATAGTATAAACCTCAAGACATTACAAGGTCCAGTCTTTGGAGACTAATGGTATCATTCTTAGTCGCAATCAGTACCCCTCCGTAAGAATTTCCTTTGCTGTTGGGTTTTCTGTCCTTCCTAATGACAGAATAATTTGGTGGGAATACTTCACTGCTTTGAATTGTTTCATTTAACCAGGTCTTGGTGCCCCCCACTACGTCTGGATCATGGGTTTCCAGGCATACCGCTAGCTCCGCGGTTTTCCCTTTCAAACTTTGGAAATTTATGACCAAGACCCTTAGTGGACTCGAGACCCTGTTTGGATTATTATTGGCCTTTGTTCTGTTTGGATTTCTCACCTGTGTGTTTTCTTTCTCCAGTGTGTTTCTATTTTTTCCACCGGTTTCTGTTTTATTTTTTGTGGTGAGGAAGTTGCAATTTGAGATTTTATTTTATACAATTCTCCCTCAAATGACCCAATGGTAGTGTTTGCGCTATCAAATTCCATGTTGCCTGAGTCGAATGGGCTACTGGCTAAGTTTGGCATCTTACAACGCCAGCGTGACCATGTCAATTTGCTATCCTCAGTATATGCATCAAAACTCTCCGTTTTCATGCACAAGCAATCCACGTGATGCCAACCATCGCAAAAATCGCAACAAATAGATCGTTCGCCCCACAGGCACGCTTTGCGACATATTATAGCATGGAAATTGAGAGTCTGAAACACTTGGTAGAGAACTATTTGCACTCGCATTTCCACTAGCATTTGGTCCTGGGTTTGGATGGTAATCATGTGCCTGAATGATAACAAGGATGCGATGTAGAGTAAAGCACATTTATTTGCATGTTTTGTTTTGGCTATATGTTTTGGCGCTGGATATGTTTGTATAGGAACTCTGGAGTCCACCCCAGACTGAGGGATCTCCTATATCCTAAGTCAACCATGGACAGATCATCATGAGCACAGGCCCTGGGCACAAATTCACCACGGGCCCATACACGCGCATAATACTAATAGTACTATGCTACTTAGCCTGCACGCGCACGCACACGCACTCACTGCATGCCCTCCCCCCAGATAGCCTACATAGTTTTGTTGCACAATAGCACAGAAACAACCACACAGCATAGGCCTACGTTACGCTGTAGGCTACGTGATTTAATTGGCTTTATTAAACACGTGATTTACATTCAAACAATGCCATAGTCATACATTTACAAAATCACATTTACTCCAATATTTATAAAATGGGGGGGGGGGGGGCCTTGACATTTAATAGGGACCCGTGGCCCCCCCTCCCTATTTTTTTGTAATTGTTTGTAATTATTTTTTGAAAACCAAGGGCCCCTATTGGCTCCTGGGCCCGGGACACGTGCCCAGTTTGCCCGTGCGGTAATCCGTGCATGAAGTCAACCACCCTCCTCCGCCTGTGCTTGTTAACAACTGATTCAGTTCAGTGAGCACACACTCCTCTCCCCCACCCCTAGGATCAGAGTCCCAACAGTTCCCGGCTGCACGCTTCAACGCACTAATCTTCCAGCATCCAGCCATCGCGTGATCCTCCAGTAGCCTACTTAAACAGCAGCATTTCCCAGAGTCCGGCATTCTCCTGTTTTACCTATTTTTTACAAATATAACAAAAATATTCAGAGCAAAGCAAAAGGCTAGAAACACCTGAGACAAATGACACTAAAGCAAAATATAATACAAACAATCTAATGACAGGAGGGCAACTAGATGAGCACACCCAAAACAATTAACAACATTATGTAAAACACATTACTATTGTGCGGAATGATATTTACATTATCTGTTTCGTGATATATATATATATATATATATATATATATATATATATTTATTTTACATAATTTATATTGTGGCGCCACATCATCATTTATTTTAGGCTAGAACTGAGCTTCAAATAATTGATTACCACTAGACAGTGTGGCTGGAATGTCCAGTACGTGTTTACAATTGTAGCGCCACATAAAAATCATAATCAAGAATACAATAAAAATTTACTGGAAGGCGCTCGGATTTGGGGTGCGGAGATAGAAACAAAAAGTTTAAATGTTTTGTTTGTGAATTTGAATTAATCTTCTGAGAATTTCAGTTGCTGTGCAAGACCTTTTCACATCTCAGTTCGGTATAATTATTTAGTATTCTTTGTCCGCTTTGTCTAATTGATTTATATTATAGCATCAATAATATTGCTAACAATTCACAGTCGGTTTCATTATGATGCCCTTAATAACTCATAATTTTAACGGGAATATACAACATTGGCAATAATCAGATAATCAAATTATTTTCTAAAACCTAAATCGGTGTGACGTTGCTAGACGGTGCTTTCATCTTAGAGAAAATTAATATTTCAAATGTTTTCAGGTTGGTTGTTTAATGTGTGCCTATATCTTGATTCAAAGATATTACAGTGGAGGCCAACATAACCAATTACATACCCTTTAATAGACCATTTTTGTATTCATACATCATCCATCATTCATTCATACATTATCCATGTGCTACATAATTATCTTGCTTGCAGCAATTCAATAGGTTAAACAACATACACATCAAAATGATCAAGCCATTTTCTGTTTGTGCGAAATGTTTTTATTGTGATTGTTTAAATACACTCTACATAAATTAAATATATTATATAAAAAAGAAAAATTGCCAGTGGCGTAACTGTGGGGGGAACAGGGGGACGAGGGCACGTGCTTGAGACTGCAGGATTCAAGTATTGACATGTCCCCTACAAAAAGTGACGCACCCCATAGTGCCCCCTGAAAATTGGACCCTAGTTACGCCAATGACTGTAATAATGCTTTAAAAAATCCGGATAAAATACTCAATCTGGGTTGCTGTCATTACCAAATAAATTTTGGAGCTAAATACACGGCAAACGTAATCATACTTATAAACACAATAATCCTTCCAATTAAAGATATACCGCCCGTGTTTGATGGTTAAAAAACATATTTAAATCTTGAATTGCTAGAAGGGGGGGGGGGGGGGGTTAAGGAAGTTATAAACTTCCATTAAGGGCCCCCAAAAAGTCTCCGGTTTCTTGTCTCTGCGCGCGTCGCCTCAGACCCGCGCGTCGGCATTTTTATTTTTATTTATTTATTTTGATAATTATTTATTTATTTTTATTTTTTGCTATGAAACGATGTCTAACTGCAGCCAAATTTGCTGGATCGATTGGAATTCTGTCATGCTGTATATAAACGACCTTTTCACATTGTGGTATGAACGTTTGCCCGATTTGTGAGGCCTCTCTTACCCACCATACTTTGTATATGGGAAATTTGGTCCCCGCATATACACATATCACGTATTTCTCTGTTGGCCAAAAAAGAAATAAATATAAATGAACAAATACACCCCTGCTCCCCCCCCCCCCCCTCCTCTAAAAAGAAACCAGGGACATTTATTTACAGTTTCCGATATACGAATCTCATTATTTTAGTATTTTCGTTTTACAAAGACATTAGCTTTCAAAACTTCGTTCGCTTTATAAATTCTATTTTGTGGGTCTCTTAATCAGACACAGGCGATATACCGGTACCTTTAAAAAGACTCATAATTTATAAAAACGAGTTACAATAACGAAAAAAGGTGAAACAATTACTTAAGTGCAATAAATATAGACCTATAGGTCAAAATACACCACAAATGTCTATCATAATAGCAAATATACAACAACCAGTAGGCGTCGGAAGCGAAATGGGAGTGGCAGGGCGTTTAGGTAAGTAATTATAACAGCGTCAATTTATTGACTGTGATGTTTCTCTTCTAATGTAATGACAACATCTTAGACAAAACAATGTTTAGGGAAGATTAATAACATCATCAGCCTCACATTAAGTATGAAACATTACATTTAGCCATTTGACTTATTTTGAATTACTAATTCTATACGTGTCAACCAATTATATGAGGAGATACCAAACGCTTGTATAGCTTGAAGATTCTGCACCAAAACCAACAAAAACAACAAAACAAACTAAATGGGCTTTCAAAAAGAAATAGTTAGTGGCAGCAACAAGTCAATATACGGTATATAATTGCAGCACTTTCATTATTAGGCATATCCATTCATAATGCCTATCTGAATCTGCAAAACGTAATCACGTGGGGTGCATTATTAAAGGACAGTAAGGACAAGGCTTATTAAATCAGAGCAGTGCGTACGTGCCACCTGTTGCTGGATCCGTGACCACGCCCAATACCGGTCATTAACCTGCGCTAAAAACCGCACAATTCCCTTATTGAACACGTGGTGCAAAAGAAACATGATTAACTGGTTTCTAATAACATGACCTAGAACTTAGAACTTAATATGACCTAGAAGCTTAGTCTTCCAACGCCTTTACTTTTAAAAGTTAACTTGACTATATATATATATAGGCTAGAAAAAATTATAAAGAAGCTGGTTCACCGTTACCTCAACCGCCCCCCCCCCCTTCTCCAGAGTAATTCTGCCTCTGTGCTTCTAAGGGGTAGCTTTTTATGAAACACACCCTTATGATAAATAGTCTTGCTTATGGATTCAAAAGAAGAGAAAGTAATAAAACCAACAAACCAGAAACTTTCAGGGCCTCTAAATATTGCTTTATTAATAATAATTTCATCAAGACTGAATCATTCCTTCTTAAATCACTCTTTGCATGTACCACTCATCTGAATCACAGACTATCCGATGTTTTTTATAGGCCCTTTACATCAGTCATCTTGACTCCAGACTATATCAGACGACTACTTACACACATGACACACAATTTTCACCGGTTCCTTAAATACACTACAATATTATAATATGAAATAGATGCATATTAAACCTCAATGTTACGACCATTTATAATAAACCATGTGCACAACCGACCACTGTTGACCCGTCGCTGCAGTAACTTGGCGTGGTTTTACTTCCAAGCCTGAACATTCTTGATAACTGTAAATAGATTAGAAGTAAAGTAAATCGAATTTAGCATATGCATTTTAAAAATTCGACAAATGAAAAAGCTATCGACAGAAGTAAAGATGGATTATAGTCCAATATTCAAATGACACTTACCTGGCCTAGTAGATATATCTGTATTGACGGTGCAACTACCGGTTGCTGTGTTTCTTTCATCACCGCCGATGGTGTTCATCGGAACATCGGCTGTTTTTGGCTCAACTCGTGCATTGGTTCTCTTGCAGAAGCGTTTGGTGAACACAGCTTTGAACTGTAACAATATCATTCATTAGAACATTTCATTAAAGAATTAATTAAAAAGCTTCATCCTCTTTGAGTGATTCCCAACTGCCGATTCACAGGTTTAGTAGCACTAAGTGTGTTATTACTGACTACATGAAATACATTGGGTTTTATGGCTTCCAAATGCGCTCAAAGAATTCAAGAAACATGTTTAAATTTTGGAAGACCAACAACCATAGGGCTGGATAGCTCAGTTGGAGCACCGGTATGCTAATCCAAAGGTTTAAATTTGTCTTTTGTTCGCTTAAATAATATTCCTAACTTCTTCATAATGGGAATCTAAGGAGTTCGTTGATTAGGATTTGACTAGTCACAAAATTTTGACAACTCTTAAATTGAAATTTATTGAATCCGAGAAAGGCAATGAACATATATATATATATATATATATTATTTTATTTTTTTCCGGAGGAAAAATATTTATTTTCTCATCTCAATTTCACAATCGTTCAGTACAGAAATATAAATAATACATATCCAAAAAATAAAGAGCTACTCTTCACAAAGCCTTGAAAATGTGTCCCATTTTTGATAAAATTTAACACTATTACCATTTGTCATGAAAATGAATTTCTCCAATACATAATATCGTTTAATATCCTTCTTTATCTGCTCAAAGGATGGTTTACTTTCATTCATCTTCATTTTATAGATATGAAAACGACACATAAGAAGAATCAAATTAAGGGCACTCCAATTTCTATTCAGCACCCCAAAGAGAATACACATATTGTCGAAATTGACATTAATGTTCACTGTCTCTGTCACCCATATATTAACTCGATCCCAAAAGGAACGGGTAATCTTACATGTACAGAACAGATGAACTAGGGTCTCACTTTCAACTTGGCAAAAGGTACACAAATCACTATTCTTGATCTTAATTTTAGCCAGAAAGGAATTTACTCCCAAGATTCTATGGACCAGCCTATATTGAAACCAACGTAATTTAGTATCTAAAGTACACCAAAAGGGAAGACGACAAAAGACCAACCATTTTGATATGGGAATATCAACATTCAACTTTGTATCCCACTTACTGATAAATTTAAACTGAACCGTTTTAGTCGCGGTAAAAATATTGTAAATACGTATCGAGCCTTTTTTATCCTGCAAAAGCAACTCCAGGTTAAAAGGGATAACAGGAAAAACAATGTTACATTTTATTCCAGTAAAACAATTACGAAAAGAATGTTTAACCGCTTTAACCATGCCCCCATACTCAAGGAAATTCGTTCTAATGTTAGATCGAAACATAAAATTTTCCAAAGTTAAAAAGTCCCCCTTTTCATCAAGAAGATCGCACACAAAATTTACACCTTTGTTGGCCCAGTGTTTATAATACACTGTTTTCTTGCCAACTCTAATCCTGTGATTATACCACAAAGTATTCGTTAAAACATCGTTCAATGTGTCTGGTTCATGGATTGACATAAAGGAGCACCAGGCATTGAGAACATCAATCCAAAAGTAATTGGGGCATTGGGCCAGTTTTAATGGTTGGACAATACTGGCATGTCCTCCCTCCAGAACAAGGGAGTTTTGAATTGTTGTAATCTTGGAAAAAAGGTTGACCCACCCAGAGTCAACAACATTTAAGTATCTACGAATCCAAGTAATTTTAAGTGCATTAATGTAAGAACGCATATCGACCATTTTCAAACCTCCTTGACTATAGTCTTGAATCATCTGATTCCTGGATATTCTATCGACACCTTTCCAAATGAATTTGTAAAACATACTATCTAATGCTTTAATCATATAGCCAGGCGGGTCAGGAGTGTCAAAATAAGAAATGTAAGTTTTGATAGTAGAAGTGATTTAACTATTGTAACCCTTCCAAGAACAGTGAGGTTTCTTTTAGACCATTGTTCAATTAAACATTTAACGGTAATAATAACCTTATCATAGTTAACCCTCACCATGGTATTAAGATTAGTGGAAAAATCAATACCAAGTGCTCTAAACGTATCTTGGACACCAATCCAGTTAATATTAATGTTAGCACAAAGCCGTTTTTGATGGCCCTTATTACCACCAATCCAGACCGCATTTGTTTTATCTATATTGACTTTTAAGCCGGACATTTTAGCAAAATCATCAAGTAACTTAAAAGCTCGTCCCAATGAAATTTCTGAACCATTTAAAAATAACACGGTGTCGTCTGCATATTGAGAAAGCCTATATTCCACATCCTCAACTATGATCCCTTTCAAAATTCTGTCATTGCGAACCATCTTGCCCAGAATCTCAGCACACAAAAGGAACAAATACGGGCTGAGGCCGTCGCCTTGTCTACAGCCCCGCTCAATTTTGAACGACTCCGACAGAAATCCATTGATCAAAACGGAGGCTTTAGCCCCACTATAAAAAGTCTGAAACCATTTTTGAATTGAAGGACCAAAATTAAACTTATCAAGAATATTCATAATAAATTTATGGGAGACAGAATCAAAGGCTTTCTCAAAATCAATTAACAAAAACATACCGGGAATGTTTTTAGTTTCCGTGAAATTAATTAAATCATACATTAACCGGATATTTTCCTCAATATAGCGTCCGCTTAAAAATCCTTTCTGCTGCTCATGAATAATAGATGAGAGACAAGTTTTAAGTCTCTCTGCAATACAAGCAGAAGCCAATTTATAAGAGGTATTCAGTAACGAAATAGGCCGCCAGTTTTTTAAAAATTGACGTGGTTTATCCCCTTTAGGCAATAATGTGATAATTCCATATTGTTGAGTAACTAAAGGTGTCCCCGTTTCATAGGCAGCATTTAAGGAACGCAATAAATACCATGATAGATCAGTGAAAAACAATTTATAAAATTCAAAACTGAAACCGTCAGACCCTGGAGACTTCCCGTTTTTAGTCTTCTTCAAAACATTTAAAATTTCCTGATGCGACAAGGGACCTTCCAGGTTATCACGTGTTGTGTTAGATAAAACTGGAGAGTCTGAATTTTTAAAAATAGACTGCAAATCAATATTGTTATTAGTGTCAGACACGGAGTATAATTTTTTATAAAAATGTCTAGCCTCAAGGAGAATATCCTTAGATGACTTCAATTCAGTACTATCATCTTTAATAACACAACTCATGGTCTTGTTAACACAATTATGCTTCTCCATATTCAAAAAATACTTGGAAGGTTTTTCGCCATGCTCTATCCAACGAGTTTTAGATCTTATTAAAACACCATCCATTTTATTTTTGCGGATATCTACCAACTCCGCCTGCTTGGAATTTAACAAATCCACTAAGGTGAAGTCTCCCTGAGATACCTTATCAGTTAAATCTTTAATCTCATTTTCAAGACTGGACTCCACCTTACTGGCATATTTATTTTTCCAAGCTGAATAGGAAATAGTTTTAGACCTAATCTCCATTAAAAGCATCTAAAAAAAAGCTGATCGTTAATTGTAAACTGGATATCCCTGGGATGTATCTCCTTCAGACTAGAAGATAAATAAGGGGAGGCCGCATATGTTTTCACAGTTTCCTCAATAATATTTTTAACCTGGTCGACAAACACTTTGTCAGTAAGCAGGGAATTATTAAATTTCCAATACCCTACCCCCCTATCCATTTGGTTAAAATCAAACTTAATATCTACAAGAGAATGGTGAGTACGATATCCCGGCTTTATGTCACATGAAACAAATTTAGAATTTAGTTCCGAAGAAATTAAAACAAAATCCAGTCTAGATTGCTTAGAAGTAGCGTGTTGCCTCCAAGTATACCTGCGACCATCTGGATTATGAATACGCCATGGGTCAATAAGATCAAGATCACTACACAGAGTTAACACCCTATTTTTAGCAAGAGGATTGTTAATATTGACGTAATTGTGGCAATCTATTTTATCGTTTAGAACTAAATTCCAGTCTCCACAGATGATGGTATGAGGGTTATCAAACTCTTTGACAATATTATTTACAAAATCATAAAACTTAGGATCATCTTTATTTGGGCCGTAAAGAGTAACCAAAGTAATATTATAGTCTTTAATCTCCATATTGAGGGCTAAAAAATTACCATTATCATCATTCCTTACACCTAAAATCTTATACTCAAAATTATTATTAAATAAAATGGCCACACCTCTAGCATTATTTTTAAAAGAGCTGAAAAAACACTCAAGCCCCCATTCAGCTCTGATCTGGTCTTCCATACGTTCAACGCAATGTACGTCCTGCAGACAATAAATTGAATACTGCTTATTTTTCAAGTAATGCAAAACATCTCTTCGTTTCGCATTATCTGCCAGACCACGACAATTCATAGAAGCTATAGACAAACATTGCGGGAATGTAACATTAGACCGTTGGGAGCCAGTACTAACCATTACAATTCTTCAATTTATAAAAGGCTAGGCGCGTCCCATATAACATGAACAAAAAAGTAAAAAAAAAATCAAAGAATGTCTGGTCGGAAACGGCTCCGCCCGTACTCAATCATAATACAAAAGAAACAGTTTAGCCCAAACACTATTCGATTTAAACCTCCGGAATTTTGCAATAACCCCCCCCCCCCCCAACACCAACAACACATGATAACCCCGACTCGTAATGCAACCCACGACGCCGTCCAAAAAACACGACAAACAGCGTAGTAATAGTACGCGCTCCTATAGAGCTCCGCTCCAAAAAAATTAAAAATAAATAATAATAATTGAACATCAACTTTTACATATCCAAGTATCAAAATATTTTAAAGAGAACAAAAACAACAAATGGTCTTAGGCACAAAGGCTAAAGGATCCACCCTCAGAGTCGCCGGGACTGGCACGCTATTTGCCAAGTAAATGAAAAAGCGGGAGAAAAAAAAAACCCAGGGGCGACACCCGGTCCCCAAGTTAAACCGAGTCCCTCCAAAACCCTCCCACCCCGGGACACCTGCTGAACGACAAGACCCTAGTTTTACGAAAGGATCAACCAGTAACAAAGCACAACAAACATTTTCAAGTCAAGTCGTTCAACATGTACCCCAGAAAGTGAAAGAGTTGTACACAAACACTGGCAAACATGATACATTTTACAAGGACCGAAAGTCAACTCCACCTGGCGGCCCCGACTCCCACCCCCCAAAACAAGGGACAGCCCGTCTAGACGGTTCCCAAACCCTAAAGTGCCACGGCCATTTCAAGCCAGTCTGAATTCTAATTCCACATGTCTGCCCTCGCACCTTTTTTGTATGTCAAAATTACAAATCAGACTAGATCAAACCAAAAACAACAATGCCCAAAAACAGCAATCAAAAATGTACAAAAAAAATTACAGTTCATATATTACATCCGAAAAAAGAAGAACAAAAAGAAAAAGAAAAAGCGAAACCAGTTACTTTGACATCGATTTACAAAATATCTTACAATTTTATACCAGTACCAAAGTCAAAGGGAACTCCGTTTCCACTTCTCCATCTCCCCGCCAAAAACCTCAGCTTGGTACCCCGGTCATATAGAGCTTTAACCTCCGTCTTCCATTTGATTTTCTCCATCCGATCCCTTGCCGTGAGGTCCTCAAGGACGTACAGGGGCGAGCCTTCCATCGCAGTGCGGCGTGCCTTCAACACCCTCACTGTGTCCTGGTAGGAAAGCATTTTGACCAGAATGTGGGCAGATCTCCCGTTCTTCCTCAGTCCGTCGCGGTGCGCCCGCTCGATCTGTGGAGCACCATCCCAGCCGAACTTGTCCGCCAGGATGTTCTTGATTATGTCAAAACAGCTCTCTCCTTCCGTCTCCTTCACCCCAACGACTCGAAAATTATTGCGCCTAGAAAAACGTTCTTGCTTATTAATATCTACCTGCTGACAATCTAACTGTTCTTGCAGGGCGAATATTCTCGCCTGTAAATCCTTAACATTGTTCTCCGTGACTTCTTTCGCCTTCTCCAGCCCAGATATTCTCTCGCTATTGAACTCTATCGAGGCCCCAAGTTGGGCCTCCAGCTGTCGTTGCCCATCCACCAGCTTACTCAGCGTCGTTCGGACGAAAGCTTCAAAATCTTGACTTACACCTGGTAGTCTCAATGCATCAACGTCCGGGCTCTCCTCACCTGATGAAGCGGGGCGTGGGCCCACACTGGCCGGGGCCTTGGTTCCCCTACGCTGCTTCGGGCCCATTGTATAGGCTTTGTATGCACGTCTCAATAGATAGGGTGTAGCTTTATGCACATCTTCAATGGATAGTGCGGAGCTCTTACGGCACGTCCTACTCGGTTGGCGTCATCGGTTGCAATGCAATGAACATATATACCATCACGAAACATTTACAGGAATTTTGAGGCTGTACATGGAACGTCGGTGCCATTCAATGATTGTCCTTGGGCAATCATTCACAAATATGTCAATTATTGTTTTCTGTTAGAAGCTTACCTCTTCCGTGAGCACACAGTAAATAACGAAAATGAAAACTCCCTGAAAAGAATGAAAGACAAAACAATTACAAATATAGGCTATGAACCGTTGTCTTATGTTGTAGAAAACATTATGTGGTCACTAAGGGAACAGGGGATATGTTAAATATGGCCTCAAAGCTATAAATAACTGTGAACATTCATATACAATTTTCATTAATAACAACCAATCGCCACATTATGACGATCAATTGAAATTTTGTAATCTGGTGAAAATCAAAAGTAAAGATGCCATTTAAGGGAGTGTACACCATTGGTTAAAGTGTCTGTAAATTATTATGTATAGAAAACCACTTTTAAATAAAAGTGAGCTTATTTTGTTTTGTCGTTAACAAGAAATGGCAGAAAATGCGTTCAGATTTCGTGCATACATGTGGTAAATGGTTCATGACGGTACCTACATTTCAGATTTGCAATATATTTTGTTCTCTCACATCAAATTTTTTTTAAATTTTAATTTAATAATTTTGTCGGTTAATTACCAAAGGTGAAAACTCCCTTAATATATTTGTTCTTCTAGACTGTTTCTATAATCTAAAACACGAAAACATATTTAAAATAGTAATTGATTTATTTGATACCTGTAGAAAATTCAAGATGACGAAGAGATAATATGATATCGTCCCGTTGGGGGCGCTCACACCGAGTCCCAAGATCCAGGTGATGCCGATCAGTGGCTGGACTATCAACAGCGCCCTCATGATGGACCTGAGATGAAACAAACCATGCCACATGCATTTATTGTTCCATAGGATGGCAGTGGAAGATGGTGAATTATTCATTATCTGCGAATTACTTTTCAAAAAGGAAACACAGATATATTATTTTTTTTAAAGTGTTATGTAAACTTCCATTGCCATTCCACAAAAGCAAGACACTGTTTTTTGTGTTTTGTTTGTTTGTTTGTTTTTTGGTTAGGGGTGGGGTATTTGTTTTGTTTACCTGGGTATACATTCTTACAACAACAGAACCCTGACCTAAAGTTCTGTTGCTGCAAAAACATTATTGGTTGCAGGAATGTTTCGCATCGTCAACCACAACATTTCAACGGTACTTTTCCTGTTATCGGTAAACTGCTGTTTTCTTGAACAAAGGAATTAATTTTAGATTTTTCACCAAATTTTGTTTTACTTACTTAATTATGTCGAATTCTGTCTTGCTTTTGGTCGCTTTCAGGCGAATGAACGAACGAAGAACGATGATAACTATACCCAGGTTAACCTGTGAAAAGAAACCCCTAAATTGTATCACCAAAATCATGGAGCATTTCGAAAATGATGGCTACATTCATAGACAATTTCTATCCATCGAAAAAATTGTTTTAAACATCAGACTTTCAAAAATGTCACATCATTTTGTAAAAAAAATACTAAATTCTAAATTTGTTTTTTTACCGTAACAACAAAGATGACAGGCCCAACGAATGCCCAGACAGTGTAAACTCCAAGCCAGCACCTAACAAAAGAAACAAGAAAACGACAAAGACGCTAAACAATAACAATTTATTTCAACAAATTGTATGTGTTAGGGCGCTGATATCATCAGCTGTTTGGAGCAAGGATCCAATACTCATGACAATTCACATGGTGTTTGGAGGGTGTAAACAAGTCGAATTAAACACAAACTGCGCTATTAAAAGCACTAGTTGGGTCAACTTCATTCTTCTATGATTTTTGCCAAATATGAATACCACTAGTGAGTTTTAACACTCCAGTTTTTTGCAATGTAGCGCCTGGCTGTAGTTCCTTGCTAATTGGCCTCGCGTTTATTATCATGACAGCTACCTCCAGAGTTATACATTCCGTTAGAAAGCAAACATTGGACCGCAAACTCGGATCTATTTTTACCAAGTAGGGCCTTGGTGAAACTTACACTTTACTAGTTCCATATCCATCAAGTGCTGCTGCAAGCGTCACGGCAACTACCGGGAGTGGCATACCTGATAAACGGGTAAGAAGAGACATTAACGAAGGGCATCAGCAACATCATCTTCCTCTGTCAATTGGTTATGTCTTACATTTGATTTTCCTAAAGCTACTGGCCGAACATTGAAATGCAAGTATAGCTATTTCAGGAAAACGGAAAATAATGACATACTCTTCCGTGAAATACATGTTGGTTAAACAAATAATTATTTGCAAAACTTCGGATTCAATGGAACGGATCCAATAGGAAAAGTAATGCGTAGCCACCTTACTCCAGGCTATCAGCATGAGTTTGAGTTATGTCTTAAAATCAACATGGTGAAAATATAAAGGTCACTTTGATTTAAATCTAATGGCCAAAAACTGAAACGCAAGTGTGACGGCTTAGAAATTATTAAGTTAGAATTTAACACCCCCGTTTATTTGTTAGCTCATACTTACCTTTATTACGTAATCATTTCTTTACTCACTACATTATTATTCAAATTAGAGAAGCGCCCTCTACGATTGCACACACTGTTTTCTGTCGAAGACCCATTAACATTTCTTCGTCTTCATATCGTTTTCAGAATAAAACAACAGAACACAGAATTTTTCGCCGTCCCATACCTCTATCTTTTAACGACCCGACCGAATTGTACCTAAGTATAGCTATTTCAGAAGAACAAAAAACGGAAAAATTGCATGTGTTCAGTGAAATATATATTGGTTATATAAAGAATCTGCAAAACTACCGATTCAATGGGACAGATCCAATAGGAAAGGTTATGTGTGGCCAACTACTTACTCCAGCCTATCATCATGAGCTTGAGTGGGTTAATCTCTCGATGAAACACAAACAATGCCTTGATGAAAAGCAGGACGCCCTCTATCAACATCCAGGCGAAGGAGGTGAGTAGAAAGTAGTGAAGAAAAACAGCTATGGCAGTACATGCGGTTTCCTGCGAAAAGTAGTGGCAGGAGTGAGATCTGTTTAGTATGGTGTGTCCGTACAATATCATATTGGCTACCAAAGTTCCATTCATTAAGACTCCATCCACCTGACCAAACTGTCTGCATGACTTTAAATCCGCATGGAGTAGGTCAAATTGGAAGGAGCGCTCAGTGACTAGCCGACTGCGAAACATTGGTCATTTGCGTGGCCATAATTTGCAGATACAAACGGAATATGCCTCGTTGATTTAATTAAAGGGGAAATCACAAACACGAATCCAAGATATCTTGGACTGTCTCTTACATTTCAAAAAGGAATCCATAGGTGTTGGTGGCAGGAGGAAAACTGTGGTGTGCCTATGTAACATCGAAAATTATATTAATAGCCGATAGACATGAGTAGATCCATACTGTAACAGTTGTTTATTTGCTAGTATGAGCATTATAACTTGTGTGAAGATGTGGCCAGTTTGTCACATAAACGTGTGCTACAGTCAGTGGCTGATTTTCAACAAGGCTCATAAGCAAATAGCCCAAATTGTTATTGTAGGGTTATATTTTGGGTATGGCATATGGCTCGTTTCAGATCCTCTAAGGCACGTTGTCTCCCTTTCCAGGTTGGACTCCCTCTTCAAAAACTACGACAAGTACGAAGGTAAACTGGACTATTCACCAGATACAACACATGATAAATTATCGCTTAATGATACAGCGTATACGTACATCACGCCTTGTGACGAGTTTTCCTTGTACAAACTTACGTTCTCAACCGCCTCAATTTTCACCCTTTCCAGGTTGGACTCCCTCTTCAAACACAACGACAAGTACGAAGGTGAGCTGGAGTATTCACCAGATACAACGCGTGATAGGTTTCCGCTTTATAATAATAACACAGCGTATACATAATCCGGCATTATGACGAATTGTACTAATGTACAAACTTACGTTCTTAACCGCCTCAATTCCTGTTAGGAAGATGAGCTGAGACACAAGTAACGCCAGAGACAGGTTTCCATGGACAAGAACACGCTCAGTCTTGAACATCCTACAAAAACATAAATCGAAACAATCACCAATCATATAGATCAAAATGTCTGAACATACTATAGAATTAAATGATTTTATTTTAATTAAAAAAATAGTTAAAAGACGTTGTTGTTCTGTGGCCAATGTATTTAAAAAAAATTCATTACCACAATATTCTCAGTCCAGTTAAAAATAAATATACATGTGAACTTGATATTTTAATTAAAATACAGTAGGAATATATTTATGTATTTCAAAACAAACCTCAGCAACGCAAAGATAATAATAGTGAGCGTGAGACAGACGACTGACAGTGATCCACCGATGACCGAAAGAATATCCAAGGCGATCTTATCCTCAACTGATAGCGAATCCTGCCGAAAAGGGAATAAATATAACACTCAGCCACATTTTCAAAAACATTTTGCACTTTCAGTTGAGAATTTCTGAAACTGTTTTGTTGGGTATCAAAGTAACAAAACTTATCTGAAATTTCACCCTGGGGATTATACATAACATTTCAGACATCATAAAATGTATTTTGCAAAAATTGTGAAGATTCAGTTTGTCCCAAACAAACGAGTCTCAGATATTTGAAGTTATTTGAAGATATTTCTCTATAACCTAACCCATGGTCCATATAACTAAAAATAGGATGAAATGAAAACCGATATTGCAAAATATAGTAATTGAGAGATACATCGGCTGTATAACTGAACTGATGACTATCTCATGTTTTAATTATTTCGTGTTTTATTTAATAAACAACATTCTAGGTCGATATTATTCAGGTGCAAGTTATTACACAATTAATTCATATGTATCGCTATAATTCATATGTATCGCTATAGTTCATATGTATCGCTATAGTTCATATGTATCGCTATAATTCATAATATATCGCTATCATTCATATGTATCGTTATAGTGTGAGTAAACGTATCTTAGGTACCAGTCTATTTCGAACATTACACAAGGAAATGACACTGCAAATATAACACTGTAGTTATAGTCAATTATACGACAATGTATCAGCAAGTGCGTAAGAAACTGTACACGTAATCACAACCTCATCTGGATTCAACTTCATCAGAACAGCAAAGTTAGTCAGATGGTTACAGCTGCACGTGGTGGAACTAGCGCCCTCAGCGGTCACATTACATCCCTCATTAGACCACTCTCCGTCAAAAGTGTTACTAATAGAAACCGAGAAGTAATGGATAATAAACGAAATAATCAGAACAGTGTTTATAGATCGATCCGACCTGTCAGTCAAATAGGGATACGCCCTTTCCATGGCACCTGGACTCGCTACCACTTTGCAATGTTCAGGGGGGGGGGGGGGGGGGGCTTAGTACTTAATATTACACTTGCTGCAGTTTGGATGGGTCATGATACAAAAACTGCTTATACTTACTTGTCCAAAACTTTCCAAAATGAGCAATTTCTTGTGGTTTTCTCTGTCTGATTCTGCAAAAGAACGTCATTTAAGGATAGTGTTAGTACTTTTCTATTCAACTGCAGTCTACTAGCAGAAGACTTTAGAGTAAGGTTAGTTGAATCGTTGATGATTTCTGGACTTCCTTCTCAATTTCCAGTGAGAAACTATTAAAAAAGGAATGAACAAATATTATTTATTGTTCTACAATAATTATATATTATTGACTGTAGCCCTATAATATAATAAAGACTATTTCCTTTGGACAAACTTGATGAAATATAGTGTATAGCCTGACTAACGGGACTGTAGAATTAATTTGTCAATAGAGGGCGCTACACTTGTTAACAAGTATACGTGTACCTGTAAATGAAACAGCTCCAGCTTGATCGGAGAGTCTCGGAAGTTGAACTTTCCACCTTCATCCCAAGGAACCACGGAGATAGACACTGTGGCTGATGCAACGAATGGATCATAGCTTCGGTTCTTGTCTGACTGCGAAGGAATGCCTACCTTGTTTGATGATACCACAGCTATGGAGGCTTTAAAATCACGAGAAAGTACATGAATTATATGCTGATTTCCCATGGAAACAGGCTCTCCGTGAGACATCGCAATGCTGCTTAACTGCTCGGTTTATGCCAATTATCAAACCAATTCATGATCTCCGGAAGGCCCCCTCATATTTTTAATATTTTCATGAAACTTCGTAAGTATGTTAAGTTCAACAAAATTTATTGGATCAGCGCTAAACCCATTTTAAATGTTGCTGTCGACAAAAAACACCAAAATACATAAATGTCGTACAGTATCAAAAATGTAGTATTTACCACTAAAAAGGGGAATTTCAATTGGACCAGTTAAAAATAAACGGTTGCCATGGCAAACGTGATCACCCAACGTCGTTGATTTCGGTATGAAGGGGGTTTCTAAAGAATATAGTTAGGAAATGTCTGAAAATTTAAGTGTGAATGGTCGAAGCGTGTGAAATAGGCTACATAGAAAAATTAAGCATTTACTATGTTGAAAGACAGCGGCGAAGATTGACGGTGTTTTTGCTATTATTCTATCAATTTTTTGAGACGTGGCAACGTAATCAATATGCAAATAAGACTACTGAATGCTGCTGAAATGTGTTATATGTATGATGAGTTATGGGAACAGTTATTATATTATACTCACCATTTATGCCACCCAGTGCCTCTGATTGTATTTCTACATTGACAGACTTCAATGCTAACTCGGTTTTAGCTTTCCGGTTGTAGAGAGGACGCACTGCAATTTCTGTAACGGACATTAAGCGACCGATGTTTTAATTTGGCAAGAAAGTAATTGGAAATAGAAGGTAAAGTTTGAGTTTTGTTTAAATTAGCCATACTATTTGGTAATCCTTCTGTGTCTTCAGAAGACGATGATTTCGATTGCATGGACCATTACTGAATATTTTACATATGTTTAATACACTGTGGCTGATTATTTAAAACTTAATGTCAGGGACCAAAGAGACGCTTATCAGAGAAAGTAATACATAACAAGTTAACAGTTCAGCCAGTTTGTTTTTCTGCCGTATAAATCCACTTGATCAAGCCGATGTGGCCGGGAAAATGTACTGGTCCATTTGATATAAGTATAGAGAATCAGTGCTGTGAATAGAAATCTGATACAGATGGTAGCAGCACGATAAAGTGGCATGTTAATTAAATGTAAGATACAACATTGGTATTTAGAACCATAAATTCATTTCTAGGTTCTAGGTTCAAGAATTACGCATACAACTAGCATTTTTTTTTTTTTTAGAAAACGATGAAAACCTGCCACATGTCCTTAATGTGTTTTTATTATTTTTTGTTTTCAAAAGGATTCAACATAACTATTCCTGTTTCCTCTAAGACTCATCATGATAACTGATATTTGTATCAACAACAAGTATGGCTTTTAGATGATAATGAGGTATTGTGATTAATAATGATGACTAATAATTAAGTGACTAATATAATGTTTGTCTTTATTCCAATTAAATTGGATGACTGGATTCACTTTAAAACAACGCAAATTAAATAAAAAATTACCAAAATCGTTTTCATCGGTGAATAAAGTGTTGATGTCTTTGCCAGTCGCGCTCAACATGGCGAGCTTCATGGACAGTGTGTCTGTTTTTCTGTTGATCTCTTTTACTGGAGACTGAAGACAAAACGAGAAAATACAATGAATGTAGCATAGTATTTGTCACAGCGTTTCAGCCCACAAAGAATTGCACTAACATTCAAACTAAAATATACAGGTGAAAATGCACCAATGATTTGTTTTACAAAATAACATCAGCAAAGAACAATTGGGCAGCTTAATAATGCTATCAAATCATACGTGACAGTAGGTTTGTAAACAAAATTTAATTACTCCGTTCATGCTCATCCCAAATTTCTCAAATTCCGTAAGTTCACTGTTGAGGTATTCCCAAATAGCATGGTTAATTCTCATTAGCCTGCTTTGAACCCTAGACCCAAAAAATCCTACTGCAAAAAGCATGGTCCCATAGGACCGTGTACAAATCCTGCATGGTCCCATAGGACCGTGTACAAATCCTAATGCCATCTGTCAACACACAAGGGAATTGACTTCGGCTCTGAGCGGCTTATCAAAAGCTATCAGTTACCCACTATGTTGTGGCAGACCATGAACCCAGACATGCTGCAGACATCAGCCAGAGGATGAGAGATGTTTATTCCTATAACTGCTATGGGTACACATAATAGGGTATATTTTATGTCGATTTGGGGTAGGGGAAAAAGCGTTATCAGAACTAAAATAAACATCAACCTAAAGGGCCCTTACATTTTTTTTGCTTCAAATTGTTGTCTAGGGTCTAGAGGACCTCTAGGCATCTGTTAAAACCATTGGGAGTTGGTAGTGTTCAACGCAACAGAAGTTATAGCGCCCTTTCACACCTACTGTAAAATACAGCGCGATGCAACCGCGGTGTGAGTATAAGTGTCATGGCGCGTCGCAGGGTTTTAAGTAACAAGCTTTATGCATTGTCGGAATTTAAATAATACAATGATTTTTTTGTTCTACATGTGGGTAATACATGTAAACATGCTGACCTAGAGGCTCAAACCAAATAGAACGTTCATAAAGTGGATTTTATAATCCAAAAAGACTGCTTCAAATTGGATTATGTCATCCAAAAACAGAAATTTAAATATCAAAGAGAAACCTAGGTATTAAAATCAATAAAAGGAAGCAGGAACAAAGCCGGCATCAAGGGGATCGCAGTTGAAGATTGGCCGTATCGGTATTTGTCTATGGGGATCATCATCATCATTATCAGGCAATTATAGAGCGCCGTTATTCTAGTTGCCTATTCCGAGGTGCTTAGATGTGCGCCGTTCATAGCGTGTTCCTCGATCCCATTGTATTACATACTTGCTATTGGCAGCAGTGAATCACCATGAGTACAAGGGTGCGTCCAAATCTGACGACTTGAAAGAGGTTTTTCCGGAATACTGGAAAATAATCTGATTGGTCAAATTCCCCAAATATAGGAATATTCATGACTCTACTGCTACACACACGATATGTTTAGTGGATTGTAAACATGTCATACATATGTACGTGTACAAAAACTGTTCTCGAAGTTTCCATCCACAAAGAGCTCTGGAAGTGCTATCCAACTTTTTGAAATCCTGATATCTCAGTATGTCAACATCCTGAAAGTAGGATGTCGTCTTCCTGAGATAATTTATCTCGGGCTATTGACATCCTAAAAGTAGGATGTCGTCATCCCGACATAATTTATCTCGGGATGAAGACATCCTAAACTTATCTCGTGAAGACGACATCCTGTTTTCAGGATATTGGCATTCTAAGATAAATTATCTTGGGAAAACGACTTACTACTTTTAGGATGTCGTCATCTCAGGATCTCAATAAGTTGGATGGCACTTCCAGAAGTCTGTATATTCAGATTGTAGGTCGATTTACATTATTATATGATTTCATATTAGGATATTTTGCAGTATATTTGTAAAATGTTTAAGTATTCTAACGCAATGTTGATAATTGTGCATTTCGCCACAGATACCGGTAGTTTTAACATAGTAGAGTTTTAACCTAGTGTCTACCAATGTTTTGGGGCTCTCTCACTGCGGCAACTCAAACGCAGGCGGTCTGCGTTCTTGAATATGTGAATAATCGATGTTTTATTAGTTATTAAAGTCTTTATACTAAGGGCCATGGAAGAGACTAGGAGGGGGACCAGAACAACAGGCAAACTCACTGAAAGATGGACGGACAAACAAACGTTGATATAATACCGTATAGCAACATGGGAGCAATGACTAAAAGCAGTTAAAACGGGAAAAAAATCTCTACTCACAGGTCTGTAGAAAAAAAATGAGAGATGGTAGGCGTGAACAATTACTCCTCTGAGGATAGGTGGATAGGCGTGAGGAATTTTCCCACGCCTGCTTCGATAGTTTGATTTAGTGGTTTATTTGCCTACTGAGGTTTTAATTGCCGAATGAGAAAATCAGTTGGGTGTGTCACACTCCTCCTCCCCTTTGGCTATTGCCCTGTCTACTAATATGTGATGACCTTAACATATCTTTGGGGAGGTCTGATGTTATCATAGATTGTCATGTTGATTCCACAGATGTGGGAGTATCGCTGGGGCTAGCTGAAGTTGATTGTGCATCACCAGGACCGGGAGCAGAACCTGAAGTACTTACTGTTGATGTAGTTTGCCATGTTGATTCCACAGATGTGGGAGTATCGCTGGGGCTAGCTGAAGTTGACTGTGCATCATTAGGACCGAAAGCTAGTGATGTACCGATAGTTTGGCTGGTTGAGCTCATACGAGTCGAAGTTTCAGATGTTAGCGGTGTTTCAAGTACTGAAAACGTAAACAGTTTCGCAATTAAACTTTTTCTTGACTAAACGATATTCGTCACTATACATGTACAACGCTAACTGTGTTGCTGTTCCGTTTTCACGAAGTGACCAATCCTGTGTTGTGATCATACAACAGGTTTAGCTTTTTCAAGAAATGATGAATCGCAATGAATATACTGTTTAGCACATAGCGCCTGCAAGCATAGTCTTGCATTTTGAGTTTTAACAAAATGACGAAAAAGCTTTGCGATGAGTAAATCATTGATTATAGTCACAATGATAGACTCTAAAAAACGAAGTGCTGAATATAGCACCTCAGGTGCAGTCACTATACAAGCTCCTAAAAAGTGCTACAATTAGCACTTGAGGTGCTATATTCAGCACTTCGTTTTTAGAGTGCATGTACAAAGTACACTCTAAGTGCTGAATTAGCACCTCAAGTGCTAATTTTAGGACTTTTTAGGAGCTTGTATAGTGACTGCACTAGAGGTGCTATATCCAGTATACTTCGTTTTTAAAAGTGTAGTAATACCATAGAGCAAGGAATATCGTCAACTTAAACCATAGAGCAAGGACTCTATTTTTAACAGGTTGATTGTATGTATCTCTGCACCTTCCCTTCAAGCAATTATGAACATTATTAGACTAATTCTCTCCTGTTTTCTTGTTTGTATACAATTCTGTATTGTACTTGGTTCTAGTAGGGTGAATGACCGACCAAATACTGTGTGGCTGCAATTGTAATGCAGATCGACCTGCAAATGTTAACCTAGAAAAAAATATATAGACAACATTTGTTATTGTTAGACATAATGGACTCTATTCTTTTTCTGTGTGTCCTTCGAAATCTTATTGATCTTGAACAATGGTAGATATCGTTAGCTCACCTTTTCTGCAAATGTGATGTGCGTAATCCGTCAAACCAACACAGTCATCTAGCACATTAATAAATAAATAAAGACAAACTAAAAACGCAGAAAACTCAATACAAACGCTGGATCACGATTAATCCAAATTTAATACGTTGTTCGACGGAAGTGGCATTGAGGAAGCAACCTTCCAGTGGTAGCAGTTTATTCTGCAACAGATATGCATTGTGCAACCGTTGCCGACTAAGGAACCTTAGCCAATCTCGCCCACTAACACTAATTAACACCCAGAACAATCTAAATCCTCACCCGCAAACATTCTCAACCTCACTATTTTTTACTCCAAGTCTCCTATACCAGACCTTTAGACAAACCTAAACAATAGGAGCTGCCCACACTAGATTGATGTAACCGCTTTGTTATTTTCGCTTTCGTTTTTGGGCAATTAATCATCATAAGAGTATTTAAAAGCGCCCTGGTACGCCCTAAAACTGAAATGTTGCATCAACATATAAATAGTTCGGTCAGTGACAACTCTTTATAAAGTTGGATTTAACTTATAAAAATGTTGAATTAACATTAATAAAGATATACTTAACTTGACTCTGTATTAATTCAACACTTTCTTTGAGTTGAATTTAATTTTATAAAGTGTTGTCACTCACCAAACTCTTAAAAGGTTGATTAGTTTTAAGAGTTTAGCAAATTTCAGAGATTTTCCCGATAATTAAATAATGAAAAACAAGAGTGGTACAGGTTTAATGTTTATGACGTCATCATGATCTCACCTTCTTGTATGGGACATACACCAAGTACATACTCGTTGACCGTCACCTCAGAAAGTTGCAGAATAGCCTTGGTAACACCACGGCTAGAAGGATTTATGTCCACGGTGACATACCTGGCTAACACTGGTGGATCACAAAGGAATTTATTGACTGATCCTTTCACGGACTGATTTGATGTTGCCGGTAAGCCACATTGATGGTTCATCGAGTAGTTGGAGCTCATGCCAGCTCGCACTACCGCAGCGAAGAAACGGTTTTGTCCTTAAAAATTATAACAAAAATTAAAACACATATAACCACAATTCAAACTACACTTCATGAGTCATAAAAATTATTCCAGATAACGCTGTTATTTGAAACTTAAAGGCACATTGGTATTTGGTCAAATGCGTTCATTTAGATCCTCCAGTATACTTCAATGCGAAAATTTCATCACAATATAGGTGCCTAAGTTTTTAAGCAAACGAAGAAAAACGTTTACATTTATTTTATGTTTTTGTTTCACAAAAGGTTGCCGTGCCAAAGGAATTCATTGACTGATCCTTTACCGGACTGCTCTGCTGTGGCCGGTATGAAGCCACAATGATGGTTCATCGAGTAACTGGAGTTAACGCCAGCTCGCACTACCGCGGCAAAGAAATGATTTTCTCCTTATACAAAAAGTATAACAAAATTAGAACACCATTAAATCTACACTCCATGAGTCATGGAAATAATTCCAGACAACGCAGTTACTTAAAACTTGAAGGTAGATTGGTATTTGGTAATTATGTTCATTTCGAAATATTTCATCAAGAAATATATCATAAAATGTTACTTACTCACTTTACATTTTCGAGGTTTTGGGCCCACTCTTAATATCATAAAATATATTTCACAGATCAGTTTTTCACAGGAGTCGCATTATACTCAGAACTTACTCAGCACAAAACAATAATTTCAGAAATGTGCACGCTAAAGAGAAAAGGCATGTCTGAAAAAAGTAACCAGTATTTTTATCTTATATAGCGTACATATAACAAATTTCTAAAATTATTATTTTTGTTGGTGCTGAGTAAGGGTCTAGGTATAATGCAACTATTGTGAAAAAAAAAATTGTAAAATATTCCAGTAAAGAAATTATTGCATTCAGAGTGGGCCCAATACTTGAAAATGTAATGTGAGTAACCATGGAATAATACAGCTGTAAATGCAGTTAAAGTCCTCGATGTTGCCAATAAATGTCACTTTACTCTCGCCATACAAAAAACAAAAACAACAAATTTAGAATATCACTGGACCATCGAGTTATGCTAGCTGTTTTCAGAACCCAACTTCGAGTTGCAGAACCCCATTAATACCGAGATTGGGCATGATATACGCTTTAAGTTAAAACAAATCATTATGCATTACCGCAGCAATCTGCTCTGAGGGTGACAGTTACAGAACCCAACAAGTGTTCATCACCCAAGTCTAGTTGCCACCAAGGGTGTGGACCATAAGTTTATTCTGTGATCGAGAAATGAAATGGAGAACCAAATCAAACAAACACAAGCAAGTTGTCTGTGTCTTTGTCTCTCTCCATTGTTTGGTGCAATGTTCTACATATAAATATTATTGCCCATCGGCATACACGCTTTTGAAACGACGCAGCCACGGTAACTGATTTTTATCACGGTTTGTTATCTAGGCAAGCGTGTGCCCGTGGGTTATTATTTTCAGTCACTGAGTTTATCTAAAACTAGGACACCGATTCCATCCCCTGCCAAAAGTTTGCTTTGATTGTGACGACACTGTCCCTTTAAATAAATGGTTTTGTTACATTGTGAACGCTTTCGAAATAAAATACATTATGGGTCACCTTTGACATGACATTAATGGGCTACCTCCAATTGGCCGGATCACAGGAGTTCCGATTGCTATGCATAAATATATCTGAAATACCACAGATTCGTTTCGTTTAGGCCTTTTATACAGAGTTGGATTCCATAATTGGGCACGGTATTCGCCCCAAAAAATTCAGTTTCAACTAAAACAAAAACCCTCCCTTTTTCAGACCAGCGTATGAGCCCAGTTTTACGTTATTGCCTTGAATAATAGGCTTTAATGGCATATCGGACTAGCGGCCTATAAGGGCTGTCGGAATAAACCCATTATTCCTTACTGATGTGTGAGAATGTAAACACGTTGCCGTCAACTGCATTCTCGGCAGGGGGTAAGTCGTTACTGTAAAGGGTACTTTGTGATACAGACTTGCCAATGACAGGTAGATCTGCAAAGTTAATAAATAAGTGTATTTGTTAGTCATGGTCAGACAAGGATGACGACATGTGATAGCTGACATTTAAGTGTCGTTTCTACATGACGGTGGACTTAACAGTAATGCTGTTAAGATTTCACAATTTAGTGATGGGTTTAACATACACCTTTAAATATGACCACATAACATAACATCACCCTGGGGTGAGGTCCGCAGGGGTGGCGCCTTCATAACGAACACCTTACGTCTGTTTTATCAGAACAGACTCTGTACGTCTCGTTCTTCTTCTTCTCACTAACGCTTCTCGAAAAACAAAGACATGGAGTGTCGTGGCCGAGCGGTCTAGCTTACCGGACTCAAGTTCCGGTGTTAGCAGCAGAATGTGGGTTCGAATCTCGAATCTCGAAAAACAAAGACATACTTGTGCAAAGTTCGCAGATCCTTCAACCTTAAACCATACTTAGACCATAACATGTAGTCGTGACGTTATGCTGGCGTCATCAGATATCGAATTACATCAAATCAAAAGTTTAATATTTAAAAAAAAAAAATATCTCATGAACCACAAAATATATTTTCACAATCTGTGCATCATATTAAAGATATGACTGATGGCGTCATCACATGTCACAGCACCCTATAGTGGCAGGTTTAGAAAAAGTAATTTTCTATCTCATAGTTGCAACGTTCACAGAACCTTAAAACTTGACACAAACTTAGACCTTATCGTGTAGTTAATCTGTAAAGTTGTGACGTCATGATGATCTTATCAAATACCGAATTACAGTAAATCAAGTTTAAAATAAAATAAAAAATCAAAGCTCACAGCGTCTTAAGACAGAATTTTACTAAATCTTGCACAATTGACACACTTATTATGAGGAACAATTTTGTGAAGTATGAATGACGTCACATATTTGAACCGGAAGTTACGGTTGGGAGAATTTACAATTATGTGTAATTCAATCAGAAAATTTGTATCTCCTGATTTATTTATAAAATTTCTAAATTTTTCATGATCGTAAAGATATTGAATTTTCCTTTGAAAATAAAGCTGACCTTTATTTCTTGTCCAAACAGTATGTTCAAATTCACGAAAGAAAAATTTACCATTTTGCGACAAAAACTTGGGATGATGGCGAACTCGTAACTACAATATGTATCCGTTATTGCTATTCATTTCAGATTCTAGCTGGTACAGCGCGGTTAGCAATGGACAGAATGAGCGTATATTTTTGTGTTTACATGACATTAGGCAACAAACGTTCCTTCCCTTAAGTCATCATCTCTCAAAATATCAAATTTTAAGAATTCCTCCAGGTTAAGGTATGAAATTAGGTCTTTCTGTGCAAAATGCGTGGGGAAATTTACTCATTCTCATTGGAATGCGGCATTATACGCGTATACATGTCCCGAAGTAATACATGAGTATTAAGATTATAATATTTAACAATTTTACTTGTTTATTTTTTATATTGTTGCGTTCAAATGAATTTCCAAGCAATTATTATTTCATTCCTGTCATTCACAACTGCGTTTAGTTAGTTCTATTTTGCTTTTCGGCATCAATGACTTCAATTACCGGTATCTCATCCTGAAATTTGATGTTTTCGAATCTTCCTGATTGATACAGTCAAATTAACAATCATCAATGCGCAGAGGACTTTTGAGAAGTTATTTGTTATTTTGCATTCGTTTATGGGCAATTAATTTCATCGTAAGAGTGTTCAGAGTATTCCAATGCGCCCTTGCACTCTTAAAACTAAAGTGTTGAATCAATATTTTAAAGAGTTCGGTCAGTGACAACTCTTTATAAAGTTGGCTTTAACTTTTAAATGTGTTGAATTAACATTAATAAATATAGACTTAACTTGCCTCCGTGTAAATAGAACACTTTCCTTGAGTTGAATTTAACTTTATAAAGTGTTGTCACTCACCGAACTTTTAAATGCATGATTCAGCAATTTAGTTTTAAGAGTGTTGCAAATTTCAGTGATTTTCCCAATGATTAAATAAAGAAAAACCAGAGTGAAACAGATTTAATGTTTACGACGTCATCATGATCTTACCTTCTTGTATGGGACATACTCCAAGTACATACTCGTTGACCGTCACCTCAGCAAGCTGCAGAATAGCTTTGGTAACACTAGGGCTAGAAGGATCTATGTCCACGGTGATATACCTGGCTAACACTCGTGGATCACAAAGGAATTCGTTGACTGATCCTTTACCGGACTGCGCTACTGTGGCCGGTAAGCCACATTGTTGATTCATTGAGTAGTTGGAGCTCATGCCAGCTCGCACTACCGCAGCGAAGAATCGGTTTTGTCCTACGTTTTTTTCCGAGTATAACAAAATTAAACTTCATGAGTCATGAAAATAATACCAGATAACTCTGTTACTTTAAACTAAAAAGGTATATTGGTATTTGGTAATGTACGTTCATTTCAACCCTTTATGTGTTCAAGAAATATACCGTATCATAATACAAACCTGCGAAAATTTCATCACAATAGGTGCTCACGTTTTAAATGAAACAAAGAAAACGGTTACATGTATTTTATGCTTTTATGTTTCACAAAAGGTTGCTGTACCGGCAGCTTGTTCTCAAATTCAACATAACAACATATACTTCTCTTCAAATGTAATAACTTATCATGGTTATTGATATGTGTACCAACTTAAGACCTACATCAAGTCAGCTTGAAGTTAATAATTCGTTAATTAAAAAACATGATCCTGATCTTGACTGCACTTTCCTGACAAATTGTCAGATAGTCAAACTCAATTTGTCGATTCACTGACCTTGGATCCATTGGCGGACCCAGGGGGGCGGGGGCTAAGGGGGCTGTAGCCCCCCTAAAATCGTTTAAAAAAAGGAGAGAAAAAGAAAAAGGGAGAGGGGGAGGGAAGAACGCACTCTCATTTCCCCCTCACTGTGCTTTGTTTTTCTCTCCCTTTGATTATTTCATTATAATTTTTGTAGTACTGAAAAATAATTCTCAGGCCCCCCCAAAAAAAATGTTCTGGATCCGCCCATGGGATCGGTGTTTTGTTTAGGACAAATGAAATGGTATCATCTTTCTCTGTCTTCCCGATACACATTACCGTTATCACAGCAACTTTCTCTGAGTGTGACAGTGATTTTACCCAACCGGTGTTCGTGACCCAAGTCCAGTTGCCACCATGGATGCGAATCGCCGTCATCTAGAAATTCAGAGAGAAGAAACAAACACCCAATTTTACAAATTAAATGTGTATTTTGTTTAATGTTATCATTGTGTGATGTCATAATGAATTTTGCCAACGATTTTTTATTTGTTTGGTTTTAACATAATATGCGCATCCATTCGTAGCACAAAACAACATTAGATAGTTCCTTGAGTAGTAGTGTATATTTGCACGGCTGGAATATTATTCCAGTAATTTAACGTCGCTGTTGCTATGTTTTTAATTTGTTTTTTAAATGCCAAAAATAAAGAATAAAACATTTTGATCATAACTATATATGGCAACGCTAATGACGAGGGTGACAATAATTTTCAAATCAAACAGACACAAGCAAGTTTTCTGTGTCTTTCTCTGTCCATTTTTTGGGTGGAATTTGCTACATATATTGCTCATCAGCATGCACGTTTTTCTTGGATATACTTGGATGTCCAAAAGTGAATTAATATTGTTCCCATTAGAAATCTAGACATTTTAAATTAAAAAGTTACAAAGTATTTCAATTTTGAATGACCCATTAAACAG
>CM055826.1:23806110-23824364 GCA_029582265.1 Zoroaster sp. YZ-2022
TCTGATTTTTTTATAGGGCTGGAGTGTTTTCATTAACAATGGGAAAACATTTAATTTAAAAAAATGTAATGTTAACGGTGTCGATAGGTTCTGTCTGTCATCCTGTAAACACTAAGCTGAACTGCTAAAAAGACTGTTTAAAAAAAAAAGTTAAACCCTCTCTGATGTGACTGATTCGAACATGATTTTTTCTATGTTACATAATTATCTTGCTTGCAGCATAATAGGTTAACAACATACACATAAAAATGATCGCTTCATTTTCTGTTTGTGCGAAATTTTTTTATTGTGATTGTTTAAATACACTTTACATAAATTAAATATATTATAAATAAAAAATTGCCAGTGGCGAACTGGGGGGGAACAGGGACGAGGGACGTGCTTGAGACTGCAGGATTCAAGATTGACTGCCCCCACAAAAGTGACCCCCATAGTGCCCCCTGAAAATTGGACCCTAGTTACGCTAACACTGTACAATGCTTTAAAAATCCGGATTAAAATACTCAATCCGGGTTGCTACATTACCAAATAAATTTTGGAGCCAAATACACGGTGCAAACGTAATCATACTCATAAACACAATAATCCTTCCAATTAAAGATATACCGCCCGTGTTTGATGGTTAAAAACATATATTTAAATCTTGAATTGCTAGGGGGGGTGTTATGAAGTTATAAACTTCCATTAAGGGCCCCCAAAAAGTCTCCGGTTTCTGGTCTCTGAACTCCAAGCCAGCACCTAACAAAAGAAACAAGATAACGACGAAGACGCTAAACAATATCAATAAATTATTTTCAACAAATTGATAGTAAAGAAGTTGATATCATCAGCTGTTTGGGAGCAAGGATCCAATACTGGGCATGACAATTCACATGGTGTTTGGAGGGTGTAAATGTCGAATTAAACACAACTGCGCTTATTAAAAGCACTAGTTGGTCAAATTTCATTCTTCATGATTTTTGCCAACATGAATACCACTAGTAAGTTTTTAATAATTCAGCTTTTTTTGCAAATGTAGCGCCTGGATGTAGTTCCTGCTAATTGGCCTGCGTTTATTATCATGACAGCTACCTCCAGAGTTATACATTCCGTTAGAAAGCAAAACATTGGACCCCAGCAAACTCGGGATCTATTTTTACCAAGTAGTGGCCTTTGGTGAAACTTATACTTACTCAGTACCATACCCACTTTGGTGCTGCTGCAAGCGTCACGGCAAATCTACTCAGAGTGGCATTCCTGATAAACGTGTAAGAAGAGACATTAACCTTAACTAAGGGCATCTGCAACATCATCTTACTATGTCAATTTGTTATGTCTTACATTTGATTTACCTAAAGCTACTGGGCTGAACATTGAAATGCAAGTATAGCTATTTATGAAAAAACGTGAAAATACACGACATGTCTTCCGTGAAATACATGTTGGTTACAACAAAGAATTATTTGCAAAACTTTCGGATTCAATGGAACAGGTCCAATAGGAAAAGTAATGCGCAGCAACCTTTACTCCAGGCTATCAGCCAATGAGTTTGGGTTATGTCTTAAAATCAACATGGTGAAAATATAAAGGTCACTTTGATTTAAATCTAATGGCCAAAACTGAAACGCAAGGTGTGACGGCTTAGAAAATTATTAAATTAGAATTTAACAACCCCTGTTTAAGCCATTTGTTAGCTCATACTACCTTTATTACGTAACTCATTTCTTTGCTCACTATATTATTATTCAAATTAGAGAAGCGCCCCTCACGATTGCGTAATTATACACCAAGTTTTCTGTCGAAGATCCATTAACATTTTCTTCTGTCTTAATATCAGTTTTCTTAGAATAAAACAACAGAACACGCTGAATCCTTTCTGCCGTCCCATACTTTCCTCATCTTTAACGGACTCCACCGAAATTGTACCAAATGTCACACAAGCATAGCGTTTATTTAAGAAAACCCGAAAATTGCATATGTGAAATCAGTGAAATATATATTGGTTAAATAAAAGAATTCTGCAAAACTCTCCGATTCAATGGGTGAACATATCCAATGGGAAAGGTTATGTAGTCAACTACTTACCCCAGCCTATCACCATGAGCTTTGGAGTGGCGGAATCTTTCCGGATGAACACACAAAACAATGCCTTTGATGAAAAGCAGTAGACGCCCTCTATCAAACATCCAGGGCGGAAGGAGGTGAGCAGAAGTAGTGAAGAAAAACAGCTATGGCGGTACATGCGGGTTTCTCTGCGCAGTGTAGTGGCAGGAGTGGGATCTGTTTAGTATGGTAAAACCCGCACAATATCATATTGGCTACCAGTAAACCCATTCATTAAGACCTTCATCCAATCTGACCAAACTGTTCGCATGACTTTAAATCCGGCATGAGTAGGTCAAATTGGAAGCGAGCGCTTCAGTGCGACTAGCCGATCAGTGAAACATTGGTCATTTGCGGTACATAATTTGCAGATACAAACGGAATATGCCTCGTTGATTTAGATTTACCAAAGGGGAAAATCACAAACACGGGATCCAAGATATCTGGGGACTGTCTCTTACATTTCAGAAAGGAACCCATAGGTGCTGGTGGGCGGAGGAAAACTATGATGTGCCCATGTAACATCGAAAATTATATTAATAGCCGATAGACATGAAAGTAGATCCATACTGTAAATAGTTAAGTTTATTTGCTAGTAGGAGCATTTTTAACAGTGAAGATGTTAGTTTGTCACATTGGCTGTGCTACAGTTGGTGCGGTGATTTTTCAACAAGGGCGCTAAGTAACAGTCCCACTTGTTAAGTAATATACTTAAAAGTGTGTATGACATATGGCTCTTTTCAGATCCTCTAAGGCACGTTGTCACCTTTTTCAGGCTGGGACTCCTCTTCAAACACTACGACCAAGCATGGAAGGGTGAGCGCAGTATTCACCAACAATACAATGTGAGGGTTTCTGCTTTAATGGGACATCAGAGGCTACATACTTGTATAAACTTACGTTCTCAACCACCTCAATTCCCATTAGGAAGATGAGCTGAGACACAAGTAACGCCAGAGACAGGTTTCCATGGACAAGAACACGCTCAGTCTTGAACATCCTACAAAATCAAAACACAAAACAACCACCAATCATACAGATCAACATGTCTGAACATAACGTGGAATTAAATGATTTTATTATCTTAATATTTGTTTTTAATTTAAAAAAAATAAAAGACGTTGTTGTTCTGTAGCCAATATATTTTGAACAATTTTATTATCACAATATTTTCAGTCCAGTTAATAAAAATGTACAAGTGAATTTGATTATTTTTTATTAAAATACAGTACAAGTCTATTTATGCATTTCAAAACAAACCTCAGTAACGTGAAGATAAAAAGAGTGAGCGTGAGGCAGACGACTGAGAGCGATCCACCGATGACCGAAAGAATATCCAGGGCGTTCTTATCCTCAACTGATAGCGAATCCTGCCGAAAGGGAATGTAACACTCGGCCACATTTACACAAAAACGTATCTGAAACTTCACCCTGGGGATTATACATAAAATTTCTGAAACCTACAATTTAGACATCATAAAATGTCTGTTGCGAAAATTGTGAAGATTCTGTTTGTCCCGAACAAACGAGTCTCGGATATCCAAGTTTATATTTGAAGATGTTTCTCTATAACCAAACCCATGAACGCTAAACTAAATTTATGATGAAAAGAAAATCGATATTGCAAAAATATAGTAATTGAGAGACATATCGGTTGTAGTTGAAATTGATGACTCATGTTTTATTTATTTCATGTTTTATTTAATAAACAAACATCCTAGGGTCGATATTATTCCAGGGTGCGCTTTTGTGAACTTATTAAACAATTAATTCATATGTGATCGTCTGACGTGGTCAACGTCAAACATTACTCATGGAAATTACACTGTATTATACGACAATACAGTGCAATTATTATGACTCCACTAGTGCGTAAGAAATTGTGTTACACGTAAATCAATTTCGTCAGATTCAATCCTCATCAGAACGGCAAAGTTGGTCAGATGGTGTACAGCTGCTACCTGGTGAAATTTAGCGCCTCAGCGGTCACGTTACCATCCCTCTATTAGACCACTCTCCGTCAAAAGTGTTTCTACAGAAACAGAGAAGTAATGGATAATAAACAAAAGGTTAGCCAGGGAACAGTGTTTATAGACTCGATCCGACCTGTCAGTCAAATAGGTATTGAAGATCGCCTTTTTCCATTTCCCATGGCAACTGGTACTACCGCTTTGCTTAAAACGTTCAAGACGACGTGCAGGTGGTGCGGACCGCCAATCCCTCGGCAACGTTCAGGATGATGGGGGGCAGTTTAGGTCAATGTCCGGAGATTTGAAAGTATCACTGTTTTTTTTATTACTAACGGTCATTTGTTTTTACAGCTCGTTTGATGGGTCATGATACAAAACTACGTATACTTACTTGTCCAAAACGTCTCCAAAAGTGAGCAATTTCTTGTGGTTTTCTGCGTCTGATTCTGCAATAAAAAAACATCGTCATTACTAAGGATGGTGTTAGTACTTTTCTATTCAAATTGCAGTTCCTCAGGTTAAGAAGACTTTAGAGTAAGGTTAGTTAATCGTTAGACATTTTGATTTCTGGACTTGCCTTTTAATTTCCCATATCATAAATTCACTACAAATACTTGCAGTATCCTAACACAGCTTACATTTAGTTTACATATGAAAATATGTTTTACCATAATGATATACTTTGATTGATTGAAGAAAATGGCACTACAACAATTAATTTCTTCGGACAAGTCCTGAAGCGGAATTATCTCTACATAGCCAGACCACCCTAAATGTTCACCAGTTTGTCAATAGAGGGCGCTACACCTGTTGAACAAGCATATGTGTACCTGTAAATGAAACAGTTCCAGCTTGATCGGATAGTCTCGGCGAAGTCGAACTTTCCACCTTCATCCCAAGCGAACCACGTGAGATAGACACTCGGCCGTCGCTATGAATGGCCGCCAAGCTTCGGTTCTTGTCTGATTGCGAAACCCAGAAAACGCCTACCTTGGTTTGATGATACCACAGATAGGGAGGCTTAAAAATCAATGGAAAAATAGCAATACTAACAAACCAATTATGTCCAGAGTGGGGTTAAGTACCGCTGTCACAGAAGTATATAGAAATTGGTGCAGACTTTCCAGGAAAACGACGACATAATTACAGCACTTGTGTTAACATATTAGTTCAAGTCAGCAACAGTAAATTACAACCGTGCTACCTTATGCATTACTGTAACAGTATACATTGTCAAAAGTAATGAAATCTGATTCGTGAAACCTGGAACTAGGCCTATTTGCATTTAACACTATCTTCTGAGCCTGGGAGTTATCAGTGCAGTGAGGATGGGGAAGGTACACAATGCACCGTCATATTTTCATGAAACTCTGTAAGAAGAAGCTCAGGTTCAACAATACGCTTATCGGATGAGCGCTAATCCTTTCTATGCATTGTTTGACAACAAACCCCAAGCAAACACACAAAAACAGTATCAAAGATGTAGAATTTATCACTGGGTCAAAGGGAAATTGGAAATATGAACTTGGCTTTCATTTGCATACTTAAGTCTTGGGGCCAGTATCCCTTTTTATGTTCTAAAGCAGTAGGGATGCAGGTGTGGAGGCACATAGTGGAATCAATTGCCACTTTGAAATTCAGACAGCTCAGTTCACTAATGCCATTTTTAAGAGTAAACTTAAACATTTCTTTTAAGACTGTATTTTAAGACTCCTCTCTGGGTTATTTTAGTGTTAGGACGAATTTTTATGAAGGTGGCACTTGGTTTTTAATGTAATTGTTTGTTTTGCTTTTTCTTTTAGTGGTTGGTGTCTAATTAGCTTTGGTACCTATTAAGTTTTACTTATCAGTTTATTGTAATGCGTATTTGAAACTATTTTTATGGAATCTGCGCAATATGTAAATTAATAATTATTATTATTATTATTATTAAGCCCCTCATATTTTCATGAAACTTCGAAAATATTTAATGGATGAGCGCTAAACCCATCCTAAATGTCAAAATTAAAATGTGGGGAAATTCAATCTGGACCAGTCTCAATTAAATGTGGTTGCCATGGCAAACATGTATTACCTACAGTTCACTGATTTTGGTATGATGGGGATCCTAAAGAATAGTTAGGATTAGTCCGAAAATTTGAGTGTGTGAATAGTCAGGAAAGCGTTCTGGCACGTGCTAACATTGTGCCCCAGGATTAATAGGTTGAATATCGATTGCCATGACAACAACTTTTTGTTGGGAACAGTTGATCACACAGATTTAACCAAATAAGTTACTTAGAGAACCAACCAGTTACTTATGTTGCAAAGACAGCGTCAAATAAGGTTTTGAAGATTACCGGAATGTTGTTGATATAGGTTATAGGTATGATGCGTTTATATGAACAGTTATTATATTATACTCACCATTTGATGCCACCCAGTGCTCTTCCGATTGTATTTCACATTGACAGGACGTCAGTGCTAACTCGGTTTTAGCTTTCGGTTGCAAGAGATGACGCACTGAGATTTCTGTAACGGACAATCAGCAAGCTGGAGGTTTTGAATTTGGCAAGAAAGTAATTGGAAATCGAGGCAACATATTGGGTTTGTTTATTAAACAAACAGCCATACTATTTGGTAATCCTTCTGCCTTCAGATAGCAGCCAGACCATTACTAAATACTTTTACATAAGTTTAAACACTGTGGCTGGGATTATTTGAAACTTGATCAGCTATCTGCGCCAGCGACCAATGACATGCTTATCGAAAAAAGAGGTAATATCAAGGGTAATAAATAAGTAAGACTGTTAATTGTGGTATACCATGTGAAATTCTCAATGAGTAGTGCAATTAGTTCTAAAAAGAATTGCAGGTGCCAACTCTGACGTTTTATTTATTTATTTATTTTACATTTCTTTACCCAGGGTGTGCCCAACAGTTTAAAACTGGTTTCATCAGCTCCCTGATACTTCGTTTCGATCACTATGCTCTGATCGTCCTCAGGAGAGGTAATCAACTTTATCACGGGTCAGCGAGCTTGTTTTCCGCCGTGAAAACCACTTGATCGCCGAGGTGACTGAGAATGTTAATGTTAATTAAATGGCAGTATGGGCAACGAGCAACATGTAATTTATGTATAAGTCAGTCATGACTAGTTGTACAAAAATTTCATTAGTCCTCATTTTCAGTAGTCCCAGAAAAAAAAGTGATTATAAATACAAGAAAACAAATGAACCATGAGCTGGTAAGCAACATGTTCCCATAAGATCATGCTGTAGATCATACTGAATAGTTTAGAAAGTATTTTTGTTTTGTTTCTCATGCCCATCGGACTACCCAAACCCTAGAAGCTAGGTAGTCCCAGGCTACAAACCACCTAGCCTTGGAATAGAGGACTAGGGGTTGTGTAGTTTCGACCCCTGCTGCTCGAAGATGAAAGCACTCGACGGAATAATTTATCAAGAAAATTGATATTTGTCTTAACTGTACAGCAAGCAGCTTTTAGATAACGATTCGGTAATGTTATGATCTGCAATTACTAATATTATTGTTCCTTTCACTTTTAAAGTGACCAATAACGGATTCACTGTGATAATGATGTTTGTGATGTTTGTCTCATTCCCATTTAAAAATTTGGGGACTACTGGAGTGGGAGTAACTTTAAGACAATGTAAAGTACATAACAAGTAAATTAAATAAAATATTACTAAAATCAGTTGAGAAGAAAGTATATTCATGTGTTTGTGTCTTTGCGCTCAACATGGCTAGCTCCATGGACATTGCGTTTGTTTTTCTATGATCTCAATTATTGTGACTGAAGAAAAAACGAGAAAATACGATAAATGTAGTATAGTGTTTGGTCACAGAGTTTGAGCCCATATGAATTAACAATTATGTTCAAATAAATGTACAAAACCTACAAGCCGCGAGGATCAGAGATAATGCAGCTTAAACATATGTATACGAGTTTTGTATTTTTCATTTTTAAAAATTAACTTAATTAAATTTATTTATTTATATACTTTTATCATTTATGCTTATCGAGATTACCAAAACTTTATAGGGATTTAAACATGACCCATTTACGCCTTTTTGTTTAATAATATAAATACCAGTGACAAGGACGTGCCAAAAATACATGACTAACTTCTAACCCGACAAAAAGACAGATAGGCAAATTGACAACAGACCAAACTTTGTATGGTGGAAATACAGTTGACGCACGGTTTGCAGTAGCAACCCATGTAAACAGCTCCTTAGAGATGTAATAACTAAGGAACCTGAGAAGAACTGGTGGCAGAGAAAGTTGACGCCTGATTAAGATAATGCTGGAAATGATAATTGATAATGATCAACGGCATCTTACGATGGACTAAATGTCTCTGTCACTCACGTGATGAGACGTTACCATAGATGTGGGAGTATGGCTAGGGCTGGCTGAAGGCTGACTGTGCGTCACCAGAACCGGGAGCAGAAACTGAAGCAGATCCTGAAGCAGAACCTGGAAGCGCTTGCTGGTGATGTAGTTTGTCATGTTGATTCCCATAGATGGGGGAGTATCGGCTAGCTGGCTGAAGGATCAGCATCACCAGAACCCTGGAGCAGAACCCAAAGCAGAACTCCGAAGCAGAACCTGAAGTAGAACCTGGGCGCTTACAGGATGTAGGGTTTTGCCATGTTGATTCCACAGATGGGAGTATGGCTGGGGCTGGTTGAAGGACTGTGGATCACCAGAACCGGAGCAGAACCCGAGCACTTGCTGGAAGATGTAGTTTCCCTGTTGATTCCACAGATGGGAGTATAGCTGGGGCTGGCTGAAGGACTGTGCAATACCAGAACCGGGAGCAGAACCCGAAGCGCTTGGTTGGTGATGTAGTTTGCTGTTTGGGTCTCCCAAAGATGGAGTATCGATGGGGTTGGCTGAAGTTGACTGTGCATCACCAGAACCGGAAGCAGAACCTGAAGCACTTGCTGATGATGAAGCTCAAGGCGTTGGGTCCCATAGATGGGAGATCAGCTGGCTGAAGGATCAGGATCACCAGAACCGGGAGCAGAACCCGAAGCGCTATTGGTGATGTAGTTTGCCATGTTGATTCCACAGATGTGGAGTATCACACACAGTTAATTGTGCAATACCAGAACCCGAGCAGAACCCGAAGCACTTGCTGACGATGTAGTTTGCCATGTTGATTCCACAGATGTGGGAGTATGGCTGGGGCTGTTAAGGACTGCAGCATCACCAGAACCGGGAGAACCCAAGCACTTGCTGGTGATGTAGTTTTGCTGGTTGAGTTTATAACGGTCGAAGTTTGTGATGTTAGCGGGTATTTGTGGGCTGACCAACGTTGGCGAGCATACTGTTGGATGTGGTTGCTGAATTCTTGTGTTTGTTGTACACATTTCTTTGTGGTCCAAACGTGGGAGGTGTCTGGTGCATACGCGTATCTTCTGTTGAAATGATAAAAAAAAAAAGTAGATCATCTATAATACAAAATAATAATAGTCTGTAGTGAGTATTTGTAAAATCATTTGTTGATGTTAATCTCATCGTCTGTTTTACTTAATGGGATCTATTTAATTTCTTCGTAGCATTGTTTGTTTTTCTGAACAACCAAGCAACAAATCACCCCTTTTTTTTCACACTGACGAACCCGTCAATACAAAACATTATTTTGTCAAAACATTAGTTTGGTACATATTTTGGCTGTATTCAACGTTGTCGAAGTTTCAAGTCCCGGAAACGTTAATAGTCTATAATAAACTTGTTCGTTTACACGAGGAAACTATTTGTTATGTCACTTATTTATACAATGTCGTCATCATTTCACGTACTTCGTTCACAAGACTGGTCTGACAACCTTTGGCTTTCTAATCTTTTGCACTGGCAGTGTCTGCTGTGGAACTCCCTTGCCAGACGAGTTGAGGGACTCACATAAATCCATCTTTTTTAAACTTCATCTTTCAATGTCCATCTTTTCAATATTTCCTTCAACTAGCACAGTGGCTTTTACATTGAGCGGGCGCCCTTGAATGGCCTTTCCCAGATTATGTAAGTGCCTTACAAATGTTTTGTTATTTTATTATTAATATGTAAGAGAAATGGGAAAAATGCCAACACAAATTGTGCTGCTGTTCCGTTTTCATTAAAGTGACCAATGCTGTGTTGTAACCACGCATTAGACCTATATTGCTTAGCTTTTCACCAAGTGATGAATCGCAAATGAATACCCGTTTAGCATAATTATGTGACTGGTTTCGGTAGAAATTTGTCTGACTCCACTTTCTAAGTGAGGAGCTTGTTGTTTGATTCTAGATTTTCCTTTTCTACTGATACCAGATTTGTAGAAATCAGACAACATTTATTCTGGGTACCAAATGAAAGAGGGAAAATCTAGGAGAATCAAACTATACCAAATGCTACTTTGGAAAATTGGGTTCAAGTTTTAGGCTTTTCCAAAGCCAGTCATATATGGCACTTGCAAGTATGGTCTTGGGATTTATGTTTTCACGAAGTGACGAAAAGTTGTGCGATAAATAACCCATTGATTATAATCACAATGGATAGAAAACACAAAATTTATTGCACAGTCTTCTTTGTTTTCTTGTTGTATAATATTCTGTATTGTTCTTGATTGGACATACCATATTTGTGGTTGTAATTATAACGTGTACCAACCTGCAAATGTTAAACCCTAGGAAAAAATATGTAGGCTTAATTTGTATAATTTTAGACAAGGCTCATTCACAACTTACCTAGGGACTATGGTGACCCACCTAGATTTTTGCTGATTTTTGTTTTGTTTTAACATACCTGTATGGGAGTTATGGAAACACACAACAAATATTTGCTTCTGACTCCAATATGTCGTTTTTGAGGTATGGCTCACTTAAAAATATAGCCACGCCCCCTTTCTCTCCCTCACAGTTGCGTTGGTATTTTTTTGGCATTTCTTCTGAGGCCTCACTGGTATATCCTCAAAATTGTGTAAAATATTTATTGCAAATTGTCACACAGGGTGAATGCATACCCCAATCCAACATTTGCTTCATTATACCCCCTCTGGTGACTATACGAGTGGTTAGATTACCGATTTTTTATTTTGTCTGCACAGACTATAGGTAAATAGTGTCTGCCCCAAAACAAGGATGGACCAATCATACCTTCATTGAGGTTTGGTTGAGGACTGAAAGATAGGTTCGCAGGCATAAATATCAAAAACGCCTCACTTTCTTTAATTAATGGATGGTTGGATTACCCATGTTACTGAAACTTTTACATCTGAAAAATATTGTATTATATCTATGTATGTAAAAAAACCATTGGAATATTTTTCCCCCAGTCAGTCAGACGATATGTTCAAATAATGGTTATCAGTTATTTTACTTGTAATACATTTTACCCCTGTTGAGCGACTTTAGAGATTGTCCATTTTGAGGGAAAAAACAGTAAATTTGTTCTATTGCCTGTAATAGTAGTTTCAGGTGTGTAAATTTCCCCCAACAAATGTTCTGCCATTCCCCCCCCATTCTGAAAATCCTGGTTTGAAGGACCTCCAACTGAAAAGGAGACATATACTACTTTGTTAGGAGATTCAGCGGACTGGGTGTCATTCACCCTAACAATAATTCTAAGGTGCAAAACATTTTTACCCAATTTTGAGATATAGGCCTCTGAAATGCCAAAATCAACAACGCAACTTGGAGGGAGAAAAGGGCGGCGGCCCATATCTCGAAAACGTCTTGGAGTTGGGGAACAAAAAATTGGTTGTGTGTTCTCATTTCATAAAAAGGAAAACAAATATCAGAAAAATGTGAGTCGGTCACTGACAACTTTTCCTAAACCGAAATTTAGGTGCAGTATGGCGATGAATGACCCAAACCGGTATCTCAATTGTCCTGATCAATACGTATATACTTCTTCAATCACGAATAATATTCACCCAAAGTAAAAATATTACAAAAAAATATATTAATCCCAAAATGTCATACTTGTATAGAAAAGTTGTTGACGGAAATATTATTGTTGGTCTATTCTGAAGTGACTTCACTACACTTTTAAAAAAAAAACTGAGATTTACAGCAAAATGCAGGCAACTCTGTTTCCAACAATTTGCTGTATTACAATTTTACATAAAAGTAAAGTAAACAATGATTGCCAAATTTTTTAAAACGCTTAATAATGACAAACTGCAGTACGTTTTTTCAATAATAATCACCTGGGGGATCATAGAGGTAGAGGAAAGGAGTAGGTCACTGGGCAGGTCCGAATCCTGGCGACGTGTCCCCACCTTTTTCGTCACAAGCAACCTGTTTCAGCTAATTAAATGTTGATGTTCACGAAACAAAATATAATAGTAAAATCACGTGGAATTTGATCGAGGTACTCTTCCGAAAAATAATGGGAAATATTTAGCATTTTCCTGTATCGTTTTTAGGTTTGGGAACTACTATAAGACCTCAGTGAAATGCAGCATTCTCTTTCAGCCTGCGAATCAAAACTTTTTACATTCACCGCCGGTTGCATCTATTCAAGAATGTTCTTGTTTCCATTTTAGACCGGCCTCCTGAATATTTTTCAGTAAGGTTATCGCTTTACATTTCTTTATATATTTGGTTGCTTATATTAGACATATATATAAGTTATGTGCCCAAATGTTTTATACATTATGGCAATGCGGCATTTTTTTCAAGGCACGATTGATACCATCAATATGTGGTTGACACTTAGTGAGTTTCCGTTATTTTTGATTAACATTACTTTAATAGGGACAGATAAAAACATAAGAAATCACTGGTGCATGGTTAAAGAGGGGTTTTCCTCACAACAATGGCATATCAAACGGCGTGCAGGGCAGACCTATAATTTCAAAATGGGTATGGGCAAATTCTAAAAATGTTTCTTTTTACAGTAGATGTACCACATTTTGCCTGTGAGCATGGTGTTCTTCTGCTTTTTCTGTCGTTCCAATTACAACAATCACACTTCAGTTAATTTCAGGCAAAATTATTTTTATTTTCCAATTTCCTTCTGTTGTTTCTTATACTTAAATCTTGTTTTAACTCTTTGGCCAACAAGTAGAATTTCTTCAGTTTTGGGGAAACAACTTATTATTAAATGTGAAATATTTCTCTTCTTACTCGTTCATTTCTACAACATTTGATGTTAAAAGATGCAACAGTGTAAAAATAAACAAAACAGTCAAAGCCGTTATATAACACACTACCAATCCAGCCTATCAATCAAACAGCATGTATTGACTAATCAAGGTTTAGGGAAACATATTTCCAACTGTTACTACGTCGGTCAAGCATTTGGCTTTTATGCAGGTGCAGGGACCGAGTTTTCACATTGCCATATGTGGGTGTGGTGGGACCACTATGGACCACTGGATAAATGTAGTGATATGAGGGGCATTGAAATCTGGGTGGTTACTGCTCCAGCAAGCAGCAGTAGAATGGAAGCACTCATGGCTGCACTTATGGTTCAAATTACATGTACACTGGGTCTGTATCAATCACCAATATTGACATAACCTCTTTCAGTACCAAGAGCAATTTTTCAATTACTGCCTTTGCACCATAACTCATTGATTTTCATGTCTACTTGGGTTACACAAATACATGACTTTTGCAAGTTCTTACTGTATAGAAGCGCCTCACATGTTGATACAATGCAAGGCAATTTCATTGTATAATATATATAGTGTCATAATGAATTACCTCACTAGCCATGAAATCAACTTTATAATAAAAGACCAATTATGTTGACTCACATTAAAATGGCAAAAACACTGTTATTGGGCTTTATTAAGTATTATGTGACTATACAGAAAGGAAACTGAAATGTACAATTTTTTAGTCTATTTTGTTTGAGCAAAAAAGACTGAACAGGGACTTGAACCCATTCCTGAACCTTCAGTTCCCCCCTTCAATTCTGTCTACGTTGTAAAATCTGGGCTTGCGCGTGTGCGTGCATCACATCAACATTGAAGCGGGGGGAAGGTGTGGAATTAAATGAACTGTTATGCATACAATCAAAAGTAGTTAGGCAAAGACAGATCATTGGCTAAAAGGAAATTTTAAAAATAGGAACAACACTGGCTTACTATTACACTGTTTACAGATCATACGCGTTTGTGTTCTCTTTGCCCCTCGTACTGCAAACAACACAGTCACGTTTTTCAGAGACATTTTTTCCAGGATAGTGTTGACATGAAAGGGCCTGGACGAACATGGAAGTTGGCTTGCATGTTGTACGGGTTTGATTTGCGGTGGATAAATGTCATTCTGATGACTCACCCAAAAATCCAAATTGGAAAGGTGATGGTTTGTAGGTATGGTGTTGTATACCACAGTGCAGCATCTAGAAAGAGCCAGATGTCAAGAATGTTTACGAATACTGTTTTCCACGTTCATTTCATTGTTCTGTGGATGAGATAATAGCTATAATCGCTGCCAGATCAGTTCCTCCCCATGTATTTGGCTTGTAATCGCAAACTATAGAAGGTTTTTAATCTCGCGATGTCCGGTTAAACTGTTTTTACTACGAATCTGCTTAGTGGCGACACTGCAATTCCCCGTAATTTGTCAAGAGAGTTACGCTTTGTGTCTACAGACGACGCAAAGTTGGCCTCCTGCCTTGTATAAACTGGGGGTCTTCTGTTTTTTCTATTGGGAACTTTTTTGGATGAGCAAAATCAGGAATTCCTTGTGTGGGTGTAGAAGTACAGTTCCACAAACCCAAATCCTAGCTGTGATAACTTGGAGACCAGAGTTGGGCTATTGTACCACAATTAATTATCCATGAAAATGACATGGATGACCCTTGTGTTCCAGTCCTTCCTCACTAGATCCAAGACAACCTGGCCTGCATGAAGAACGATGGATGGTGGCTGCCATGGTTGCAGCAATGCACAGTGGCCGTGAGGTTGAATTGTTGCTGCTGGCCGAGACCCTGTGAACACTTTCCAAGCACACGTATACCCGATTCGGGACTCATTTAAAGAGAAGCATTTTCAGTCCCCACTTGTTGGGCTCCTTTCATGCGGTAAGTACTGCTTAAAGCTCAGTCGTCCTTAAACTTCACCCATACTCTCGTCTGGTGAGAGAGTTTCTGTCCAGGGCTGTATATTTTGAGAAAGGTTGGCAGTAGCAATGTCGAGTAAAGGCGGGAAGTTTTTGCCAGTTTGTCGGCAGGGCTGTCGACTTGAGCTCCGTTGTTATTAGGTGAAAAATTCTAAGTTGATTGCAGTGAATCTGTTGCGGGACATAGATGACGGATATGCCGGACTCGAAGACATCTGGACATGGGACCAGTGCATGCTGTATCAGAGGCCTTTGTTTGATGCTCACGCAAAGTAATAATGCCACGAATGCCATCATTTCGGGAATATTTGTTGAGTCTGGCAAAGCAGACCGACGATTGGTTGGGTTTGCAGGCAAAGTTTCACCAGCATAGTTCGATTTGTCTCGTCACCATCAGCTCCCCAGGCATGGCTTTGACAGAAGCACAGTTGAAAAATTTTGTAAAGGTGTACAGTTACTCAAATATTCAGTAGTTCCCCTGTTTCCACTGGAATTGAATGGGTTTCTTCGTCGTATGCGTTTCGCGTTCTACACCAACCAGACCGGTAGTTTGGCTTCTTTTCCGATGATGATGATGATGTCGGACGCATTCCTCTTCACTATCATCCGATTCCGGTGTAGAATCCTTCGTCAGGAAATAGTACATCTGACCCACTATCTGCGTAAAGATTTCTTTCCAAAATGTGTGCGTACTCTCGATCGGCGTCTATATACCAATGGCATGCAAAGCTGCGTGGGTCCTTTTTTCAGCCAATCAGAAAAACACTTTGTCAATTGAGGGCGCTATTGACATTTTCCCTAAACAGGTGTTACCGACGTGCCACAGGCTCACTGGGAACAAATGAGACCATTGCTTTCGCGTGCCAAAACAACACCACGGTACCCAAGAGATACAATATTGAGCCAATATAATATGGCATAATGGGGGTAATGAAAGGGATAACAGAGCTTATTGATTTGTTTCGAAGATGCATTCACTATGTTGCTCTGTTCTTATACCAGGCTGGCCGAAATTAAAAAACGGGAATTAAAACAGACAAACCCACAGGAGACAGCAAACGGCATACAAAATAATTTAAGTAAACATTTGAGTGCACTGAGACACGAGTATGAGGCAGTTTTAAAGTGTGGCCCCAAACAATAATTTCCATTAGCCTATTTGAGCCAGCGCGTGTTCCTGAAGAAACGAAAGGGCGCCACGTAATAATAATAATAATAATAATAATAATAATAATAATAATAATAATAATAATAATAATAATAATAATAATAATAATAATAATAATAATAATAATAATAACAACAACAACAACAACAACAATAATAATAATAATAATAATAATAATAATAATAATAATAATAATAATAATAATAATAATATTAATAATAATAATAATAATAATAATAATAATAATAATAATAAATAATAATAATAATAATAATAATAATAATAATAATAATAATAATAATAATTAATAATAATAATAATAATAATAATAATAATAATAATAATAATAATACATACATACATACACACATACATAATAGTAATAATGTGTGGATCTCTATATAGCACACGTGCAGAATCCACCAACTAAGTGGTGCTCACAAGGCATTTATCATTACCTCCCTGCTCATTAGGGCTCATAAGGCTCATAAATCATTCCTGAAACCATCTCTCAGCTCCCCTGGGGAGTATACAGCCCAATTGCTGCCATTACAGCGCATATATAGGGCTAATCAACCAACTCTGCCCTCACAGGTACCCATTTAACCCCTGGGTGGAGAGAAGCAATTATGGTTATGTCTTGTTCAAGCGACACAAGTTGTCGTATTATCACTGGGATTCGAAACCCAGCATTCTGCTGCTAACACCAGAACCCTGAGTCCAGGTAAGCTAGACCGCTCGGCCACGACACTCCACGTAACATAACACAAGCGCGACAGAGGACCTATTGTTCTCTTTGTTTTGTTTCCTTTTGGTTTTGGATTCGAGCTTTTTCAGGCATCTTCCCATTTTGATTTGGTAAGATGTTTTTCAACCGAAGACATTTACAAACAATAACCGCCAACCAAGGACCTGTTGTTCCAATTTGTTGTAAGACCGATTTAGCACCATAAACAAACGCATGTATTGATTGGTGGAACACAAATCACATGTTTCGCCTTGACCAGGATGTTGAAAGGTCTGATTACCATGGTCGATAATTTGAAACCAGCCTTGAGGTTTTTACGCAAAAAAGGACAGAACATAGAGCATTGTCAAAAGTGAGCGACAATTTTGCAACCACTGGTTAGCACTCGAACCTGAGCTAGCTAATAGTTATTGAAATTCGGTGGAATGAGAGCTGGAAAATTTAAATTAACATTGAAATTCAAGATTATCAAATGATCTCACCTGTCTTCGTCACATTTCTTCCATCAGTAATATTCTAAACGGGGAAAATGAAATATAATAACTTGTTCTTACTAATTAGTGAAATACAATTCATTTAATACATTTTGTTTTTCACTTTTAACCTCTTCAGCACATATCCTTTTCTGTCTTGTTGAGGTCACGGCGAAACCGTCCAGATACATGGGAGTCATGGTAACTGTATGGTCTATCTCAGTATTCATCTCTCAATGATAATAATATGCAAACGACTCAAATGATTCGTTATACTTTAGTGATTACACGCCCCTCATAAAATTGTATTCCTTATTATTTTATCATCATTGATAGTATACTCATTGTTTCAAAAAGACTCAATCCAAACTCTACAACCTGCTTAGTGCATGATCACATCTCCTCATGATGAACTTCAAATCATCTACCGTGGAGGTTCTTGTTGCATATTTTAATGTCCTTATACTTTCGGCTTTCGTTTTGCAAAAGGTTTGTAGGTAAACGAGCTATTTGTAATCTCCATTCACTGCAGGTATCCCACAAGAAATATGAAATATTCATGGCTGAGAATAATAACTTAAACATGTTGTCTAAGACGATCAGTCAGAACATATAAAAACCATATTGGCTTTCAAAAGTCATATTTCCTAACAATGGCAAATTCATTCTGAGTATTTATGGCGCTATGGAGATAATCCATTTGAGATGCTGTGGATGACGCTTGTATGGGTTGTTACAAAAAAATT
>CM055826.1:23824864-23866430 GCA_029582265.1 Zoroaster sp. YZ-2022
AATTTGTTAGAGCACAAGTGGATTTTGTGATGTTATGAAGCCCAATTGTATTGAAGATTACAACAAAACATGGGTGGAACTGATCTTGCCGACCAATGTTTTCAGTACTACAATCATACACACAGAAGCTTGAAATGGTGGAAAAGAGGTTTTTCCATATGCTGAATATCTGTATTGTCAATAGCAGAGTAATATTCACCAGCATAGCAGGAACAAAAATGTCAGTAACCTTGATTTTCGTATAGGGATTGTACAGGGCTTGCTGTTAGGTTGGGAACGTAACGCAACAAGTCAGTTGAGATACCATATTCATCAAGTTGACAGGGCAACAGCACTATCCTGGCAAAACCCCCAACGGAAAGAAACGCGACTGCATTGTTTGCAGTAACCGAAAATTAGGCAGGCGAAAACAAACAACGATGATCTGTTAACAATGTACACAACCTATGTGCATAGTTCCTTGCTTTGAGAAATACCACATCACTTGATTGTAAATCTATACTATTTGCCTTCACCCCCCCCCCCCCGTTCAATGTTGGGAAAGGTCGGACAAGCCGCAGATTACAGTCCAAACCAACATTGAATTGGGGGGTGGGGGCAGGGGTGTTAGCATGGATTGTGATGTATTTACACTGAATACAAGTAAATGGTTCATTTCCAAGTAGAAAACCAAAAAAAATCCCCCAAAATCTCATCCAAGTTATTGTTTATCGCATGGGAAAAAAATATTATACCTGTACCGTATTTGCATGAAATATCACCCATTTGTATTACTTTACTTTAGTGTAAATACTGATCCAAATATTTAATTGTTTTGCTTTTGCACTTAAAAAATCTGCAGATTACAGTCCAAACCAACATTGAATTGCGGGGTGGGGGGTGGGGTGTTAGCATGGATTGTGATGTATTTACACTGAATACAAGTAAATGGTTCATTTCAAGTAGAAAACCAAAAATCCCCAAAATCTCATCCAAGTTATTGTTTATCACATGAGAAAAAAATCTTATACCTGTACCGTATTTGCATGAAATATCACCCATTTGTATTACTTTACTTTAGTGTAAATACTGATCCAAATATTTAATTGTTTTGCTTTTGCACTTAAACAATCTGCAGATTACAGTCCAAACCACCCTTGAATTGGGGGTGGGTGGGGGGTGGGGTGTTAGCATGGATTGTGATGCATTTACACTGAATACAAGTAAATGGTTCATTTCAAGTAGAAAACAAACAAAAATCTCAAAATCTTATCCAAGTTATTGTTTTGCACATGGAAAACAAATCTTATACTCAGGTGCCTGGACCGCTGCGGGTTCTGGGGGCCCTCGGGCCCTGTCGGGGCCGCCTCTGCGAAGGCTGGACATGCCGCGCCGGTGTCGGAGGGTGCTTCAACTCGAAGCGCCTCACATGCTGGTGCGGGTCACAGCGTCGGCCTCTCGTTCCGGTGGGAGCCCAACAGGGGTTGGGCCCTCGTTCGGGGCGGGAGGCTCGGCTCGGCGGGGTCTGTGGGGCCTTCTTTACCCGCGTTTTCTCCGGCGTTCTGGGGCTCCTGCGCCGTCCGTGGCCCCTGCGTCATCCGCGACCAACTCCTCCCCTTCCCCCTCCCACCCCTCCCACCCCTCCCACCACTCCCACCACTCCCTTTCCCCCTCCCAACCTTCATCCCCCTCCCAACCTTTATCCCCCTTCAACCTACCCACATCCCTGTCTGGGGATTGCCACCTGCACCGTCCAGACTATTTTCAGATGTTGTTTCCAAAAGAAAATCTTCCCCTCAAGCCCCTCCTACAGATACTTCCATTCTCACTCCTCTGAAGACACCCTCTGTCCCACGTAAACTAGCAAAGAAGGTGGCGATGCCCATGATGGTCAACTCCCCCTCCCTTACCCAAGTCCTAAACTCACAATCCTCTACTGTCTCTACCCCGGCCTCGTCGACGAACGACCAAGATGACATGTGGGTAGACACTCAGGCTACCGAAGACGAGGCGGTACCTGATTGTTTTTCCAACACAAAAGGTCCTCTGTCTTCTAAAGAGCTCATGAGTTTCTTGGCCTCCGTAAAAAACACGACAAAAGCCTGTTGAGGTGGCCAAGAGATTAACCGCTAATGTGCCCGGACTCGTAAAACAACTTAAACCGCTACGCAGCAACCCACTCATCAACAGAGGCCTACAACAACGCGTAACCAAGCTGATCAAGACTTTAGATAAATAATTTTCTTTTGCTTTTCTTTATGAGGGTCTTGATTAGTTTGGTCGCAGTGACACTATCACTGATTTCCCTGAACACCGGCGGCTGTTCAACTCCCACCAAAAATGCCGCCATCAATGTTTATTTTGAAAATTTCTTTCCTTTTTCCGACATAGTGCTCCTACTTATAACCTCAAGGAAATAAGCTTCTGCTGGAGCCTATGGCCCAATACCCCTTTTCCTCCCCTTCCTTTTCTCGTGGCTCTGGGGTCACTCCACTTATCAAAAAAAGAAAAAAAAGAAATTCTTTCCACATGCAACATTTTCAAAGGCCATGTCCTTTTTTCAAAAATTTAATCCAACAAAACCATTTATAATATTTTAGTGCCCCAGAGCGACCTTCTTGCTTTTAAAGTCATTACCTCCTTTCTAATCATTTATCTACATGTAACAGTGACGGTGTCGTTGTGGTCGGAGGTGACTTCAACTGCGCGGAGAATCCTGCCTTAGATCGTCTGCACGCGCCCACCGACCGTAGATCCAAAGTTGCTGCAGCTGTCATGAAAACTGTACGTGCACTCTCTCTGTGTGAAATCTGGCGTAGACTGAATCCCAGAACAACAATTTACCTGGCTGCGGAACAACCCTCCAGGGATTGTGGAGTTTCCAAAGCCAGGTTAGATCGTTTGGATCTTCATCCTGATATCCATTCGTGTGAAATCACCCTGTTCTCTTTCTGATCACCCGCTATTTCCTTAAAATTCGGCTACCCACGGCTAATCACCGTAGTATCGCCTACTGGCATTTTAATAATTCACTTCTTCAGGATGAAGCATACAAACAAATTATAACTTGTTTCTGGGGAGAATGGCGTCAAAACAGTTCGATTTCCCCAATTTAAATTCTTGGTGGACTTTGGTAAGTCCCACATCAAATCAATAACACAAACATTTTCTATAAAAATTGCTCCTGAAAAACGTGAAGCTCTTCTTAAAATAAATCGAACTATTGACGACCTTCAGTCTGGGCCGGAAATCACACCGGACACCAGGCAGGTCCTTTTAGAACAAAAAGAGAAACTTAACTCTATCCTAAAAAATCGAGCGCAGGGCGCCCTCATTAGGTCGAGATTCAAATATGTCAGCGAGGTTGATACCTCCTCTTCTTACTTTTTCAATCTCGAAAAATCCACCTCTCGCTCTAAAACTATCTCCAGAATCCGTTTGGATTCTGGAGAAATTACTCAAAACATTTCTCTAATAAAAAATCATGTATCTAATTTCTATAAAAACCTTTATTTTAAAGTCTCGACCGATGAGGGCGTCCGCGAAAACATTTTAAAGGACCTGCCTCGTCTTGATCCTCTAGAGGCAGAGGACCTGGAGCGTCCTCTGTCACTGGAGGAACTACAAAATTGCTGTTGGACAACTTGGCAAGGATAAAACGCCCGGCCTGGACGGCCTGTCCGGTGAATTTTATCAAACTTTTTGGCCTATTCTAAAAAATTATCTATTTTCTGTTTTGAATCATTCTTTTCTCACCGGCTCGCTTCCTCGTTCGTTCAGGAGGGCGGTTATCACTCTTTTACCAAAGAAGGGGGATCTGGCAGACATAGCCAATTGGCGGCCAGTCTCCCTTCTAAATAATGATTATAAAATCCTTGCAAGGTTGCTCGGCAACAGACTTAAAGAGTGCATCGGCAGATCGGACCTACTGCGTCCCCGGACGCACAATCCATGACAACGTGGGTCTGATAAGGGACATTATTGACTATGCCAATGAAAATGGTGTCCCTTTAGCCGTGGTCAACCTCGATCAGAAAAAAACTTTCGATAACGTTGATCCCGACTACCTCTTCGACACTATGAGAGCTATGGGTTTCGGAGACCGTTTCCTCGACTATTTAAAAATCCTGTGCGGCGGTTCCGCGAGTTTAGTTAAAATCTGCGGTTCTCTGACGGCCCCCTTCTCCGTCGAGAAGGGCATCCGTCAGGGCTGCCCACTCTCGGGACTGCTGTACTCGATTGCCATTGAACCTTTTTTAAATCGCCTTAGGGGCGAAGTCGGGGACGGAGGTTTCCGAATACTAGGCACTGACGTCTCTTGCTCGGTGTCTGCGTATGCAAATGATGTCTCTGTTTTTGTCACCTCCGAGCGCGGCTTTGACGCGATCAGAGACACTTATGACCTCTGCCGCGCGCCTAAATACGAGAAAAACCCAGGAGTTGTGGGCAGGATCTTGTACCAGACGAAGCGACCGGCCGCTTAATTTTTCGTGGAACGACGATGGCTTGGAAACTGTACACAGGAGCTGACGACACCCAAACTGTTTATGATGCAGATGTAGATTCCAAGTCATCAGACTGCCATCCACCAAACCCAACAGTTGCAGGAAAAGTCGTCATTGATCTGGTCCATGGACTTGAGAATAAGGGACACGTAATATATTGTGATAATTACTATACTAGCCCAGCTCTTTTAGCTAAACTTGCTAAACTAGGATTCAGATGTTGTGGAACTGTTCGTTACACTACACAGGGAATACCCCAGGCCGCAAACCCCAAAAACCATAACATGAAGAAAGGAGATGACCCAAAAAATCTGTAACACTTTTAACTAATGTAGGCAACACCGCTTTGTCCAAAACGCAAATTCGGTGTAATAAGAGCACAAGTGGATTTCGTGATGTTACGAAGCCCAGTATTGAAGATTACAACAAAAACATGGGTGGAACTGATCTTGCTGACCAATGTTTTCAGTACTACAATCATACACACAGAAGCTTGAAATGCTGGAAAAGAGTTGTTTTTCCATATGCTGAATATCTGTATTGTCAATAGCAGAGTAATATTCACTAGCATAGTGCAGGGAACAAAAATGTCAGTAACCTTGATTTTCGTATAGGGATTGTACAGGGTTGGGTTGGGAACGTAACGCAACAAGTCAGTTGAGATACCATATTCCTATCGAGTTGACAGGGCAACAGCACTATCCTGGCAAAAACCCCAATGGAAAGAAACGCGACTGCATTGTTTGCAGTAACCGCAAATTAGGCAGCCGAAAACAAACGAAGATGATCTGTAAACAATGTACACAACCTATGTGCATAGTTCCTTGCTTTGAGAAATACCACATCACTTGATTGTAAATCTGTACTATTTGTTTTCAACCCCTCTCATTCAATGTTGGGAAAGGTCGGACAAGCCGCAGATTTACAGTCCAAACCAACATTGAATTGGGGTGGGGGTGGGTGTTAGCATGGATCGTGATGTATGTACACTGAATACAAGTAAATGGTTCATTTCAAGTAGTAAACAAACAAAAATCCCAAAATCTCATCCAAGTTATTGTTTTCACATGGAAAGAAATCTTATACATGTACCGTATTTGCATGAAATATCACCCATTTGTATTACTTTTCTTCAGTGTAAATACTGATCTAAATATTTCATTGTTTTGCTTTTACACTTAAAAAATCTGCACAATATTTTCCTCCCTTTGTATACTCATTTTTACCATCAGTTTAACATACAAATATATCTGAGCCATTTGGTATGTACAGTACACATGTTAAAAAAAGTGCCTATTACTGCAGAGTGAGGGCGCACTTCAATGAAATTGTGGAAAAACCCACTGGTGCTGAAGTGACATTGGGCTCCTAATTACTGTGGTAAAGAAGGGTACTCTCTTACATAACTGGCTGGTAATGAAAGGGTTAAAGGGAGAGTCTTGATTGCCAACCAGCTAGCCGCATCAAACACATTTCATTGTCTGGCGGCACTCACCCCGCCAGACGATTTCCTAAGTGAACTCCAACGGCGGCTGGTTGATTTCGTCTCGTCCAACAAAAGACACTACCTTAAAGAACAAATTCTGTATCAAAAGCCTGACAAAGGGGGGTTCGGCCTTGTTAACCTCCAGGCACGAGTTCTCACCTTCAGATTATCACGTATCTTTCGTTACCTTAAAGGCGATTTTCATCATTCTTTTAATTTTCTTCAATATCATCTCCGCCGCTGCAAAAAATTAAATTATGATTTTCATCTTTTTTATATGAATACGGATCCCCTTTTTGATATCGGAATGCCCTCTTTTTATGGTGAGATTATGCGTGCCTGGAGGTTGTCTGGAGCTCGGTTAGAAATAATACACGACTCAGTCAGCCATGTCCTCAATTTACCCATAAACATCCCTTTATTTCAAAATGCAACTGACGATGGCGCATCCCTCTCTGAGCGGCTCTCGACGCGTGGGGTCGGCCTGGTGAGGGACTTTCTGAACTTCACCTCCGGATCGTGGCTCCAGCCTAATGACGTCATCTCTTCTTCCAGTTCATCTCGTCCTCCATCTTCACGGCTTCTTCAAAAACGTCTTTCTTCTATGCACACGATTCTCATCACATTGTTCCCCTCTCTATTCGACGAGAGGGGATTTTACCTACCTGTCTCTGCACTACAAAATGTTCCGTCAAAACCAGATCGTCCCCTCAACGTCATCATCAACTTGGACAATGCCATCTCCGCACCATCCAAAGCACTCTACAATGTCATCAACATCAACCTCAACCCACATCCTTCAAACGAAACATCACACTGGCATCACAATGCAATCCTGGACACTAATACAAAATACAATGGAGCAACATCTACAGTCCCCAACGTCTAAAAAAGAGGGGACCTACAATATAAACTTCTACACAACATCCTCCCATCACTACAAGTTCTACATCATCTCAACCCGGCCATCTCTTCAACATGTGGATGGTGCGGAGATGAGACAAGGGACGATCTGCCATCTATTCATCACTTGTCCGTCTGTTCAACCTCTACTCAACTGTCTCCACAGTCTTCTTCACCGGCTTCTTCCTGACCTGCTTCTGAACTTTGACCTCTACTGGGCCTTGATCCCATGTGCTAAGGGCCGCAATAGAGAGGCGGTGCGCCTGTCAAACTACCTTATCGTCAGTTGCAAATTTGTCATTTACAATATTTACAGAACCTCTAATTTCGTAGACCCACTTTTAATTTTCACTCATCGTATTAAAAACAAAATTATTTTGAATACAACTATTTTAAGCTTGTCAATTATGATGGTGAATTTCTTAAAAAATGGAATATAAATAACACAATGTTCACCATCATTCATGACAAGCTGACATGGCTGATTTAAACCCGGTTAAAATTTACTTTGTTTGCTCCTTTCTGATTTCCTCTCTTTTCTTCTTTTCTAACTCTTATCTTTGGAAGCCACTGGAGTGGGATATAAGGCCCACACCATAACGCCAGTGGCTTCCCCACCTCAGGGAACCACAGGTTGGTTCGGCTCACGCCAAAAACGTGTTGCCGCGCCCTCCGCACTGGAACCCCGTTCTTCTTTTCTCTTTTCTCACCTTTGAACTTTTTCTTTTTCTAGGGGCTTTTATACTTATTGGTTTAAGTATTCGTAATAATAATTATTGTTATAAATGTGTATCTCTACACTAAATATTAGTACTGTTTTATTGTTTCAATAAAATGTACCGAATTTGTGTTCTTCTTGTTTACTTATAAATGTATTATTGTTTACCAAATTTGTTAAATGCTCTGTATTTATTCACTATTCTTGTATTGTATATTTTGACTTGTTTTGAATTTGTAAATAAAGTTGTCATTGAAAAGTCAAACGTTTCTCTCTCTCTGACTGAAGGTTTTACGAAGTTCAAATTTAAATTATGTCAGAGAAGTCAAAGTTCTCACTTGTACATGCAAATTATTCCATATAATTGTACCAGTTACAGCATAGCTTGTGGCATAACATTCTTTTTTTGCAAAAGGAATCTTAAGCGCCATAAGACCACGGAACAACAGACTGGTAAAGGCGCTCGTGGCGTCGCGTTCCGTGCTTTGTGGTCCAGGTTGCCGCGCAATCCTCGACTTTACAACATTTACAAGGGAAAATTAAAAGTTAAAAGCAAAATTACCAGTGAAATATCGAAAACACAGAATGTGCATCTTTAATATTCCGATTTGATTTGCCAAATACGATTAAACGCAAGAGTCAATTATTGAACGACGGATGTGCATCACTAAAATGAATGATGCAAATCCAACATTTAATGTCTGAAAACGAAATTGCATGTCTGAATTTAGCAAAGACAACAGGCGCTTATTAGTGTGTAATTGTATAGAGACTTTTCATTCATGTCATGCATTCATTTATGTACGGATGATGATCGTACTGATGATCGGAAACGTTTGGCTTAGCGCCACGGGGCGCAAATGGTGAAATAACCAAGCGCTGGACCCAACAATACAGGAAATGTGTAACAAATGCAACATACTTCCATATTCCTGAACGTATAAGCAACTTAACTTTTCAATCCAGACAAAATCGGTTGCTTCCAACACGGACACAATTCTTGGGACACTTAAACCCCGCCCCAATTTTCAAATACAGCGTTGAGTGCTACTTGTGTATTTAACTTGTGTTTGGTAAAACTGTAACAAATTCGATGTGTGGACCAAAAATCACGTTAAAATAAACAAACACAGAAATGAACTGCTAAATGTGTATCATAAGCAGTTATTACATATTATTCAGGACAAAATAAATAATAAATAAACAATATAAAAGTATCCACAATAATTTGAGAAATGAAATTAAAGAAATTGAACAAAACAATCTCTCATATTGTTTAAAGCATTGAAAACAAAACAATTCAACAAAATTAACAAAACAACCCCAATCACTATAGGACTATATATTTTTTGATGAGGTTGACGAAATAATCTTACCTCTTATTAGTCACAGGACATGCATATCCCAACTCTGGTCAGCAATATTCCATAGAAGTGGTAGAAAAAAAATATGTTGGATCATGGAACAGACTTCAGTGTTTGTTGAGTTTCGTACGAATAGGGCTGTAACAAATGTTGATGAAATGGATGTGTTGACATTAGTTTCTCGGATAGTGTTTTCCAGTCAATTCCGTATAACAATGAGAGTAACCTGGCTACACGAGCAGGCCTGCATTCACCACTTGTTATAATGATATTGGGGTGATACAAGCTGTAACAAAAGGAAATTAATTACCGTGCACGACTGTTATTTTCGGTCAGGCTTGCTTTATAATAGGCTACCTATTTGTCAGTTTCAGGCCAACGCACACTACGACATTTTCAATTAGGTCATTGCCCTGTTTTACTCCCATCATTCATAGGCCTTATTTATTAATGAAACTTACCAAATTTCTGTGTATAAAACATAATACGTTTGATTTGTGAAATGTTTCACTTCAAATTTACCGGTACCCAAGACTCAATCTACATGTTTTCAAATCGAATGGCCCCTCACATGTTTTCCACTGGCTTCGCGCACTGTTTTGTATGTCAACGATTGCGACTCAATCTACACGTTTTCAAATCAAATGGCCCTCACCCGTTGTGCACTAGCTCCCCGCACTGTACGTGTGTCAACGATTGCGACTCAATCTACACGTTTTCAAATCGAATGGCCACTCACATGTTGCACGCAATATGGATGAATTTGCTGTGTCAATCACAGCGAAAAGTAGGTCTATCACACTATTCAGCAAAATATCAAGAATAAGTATAAATGGATCTTTCCAATGTTTGTTTGAACAACATTTACCAGACCAGTACCAGGGTTTTATTTTGAGTGGTGCTTTTATTTCGGCAAATGCTCAGGACCGTGGCAAGATGTCGGCTTCGACGAATCGTTGACAGTGCTTCGCGATATGTGCATGCGGCACATTCTCTTCAAGGCAGACTCTGCGGCCTGTGCGGACGAAGCACCGACGTTACCGCCGGTGACGAATGCGTTGAAATGTTGAAATAAAGTTGTTGAAAGATTATTATAAAGTTGAATGTGTGATGTCTTTTTATTCTTTAGGTACTTGTGCATACTGCTAGATCATTGTCTTTGAAAAACATGGTATGTGGTTTCAGTTCCAATGCATTTCAATCTTAAAATGACAGTCAAGGAGGAAAACAAATAAAATAAATTAAAAATCCCGACCGACCGACCCCTTCAAATATTTTCACTGGAGAGCAACTCAACATTTTTTTTGGCCTTAACTAGAACGACGAAGCCGCCGTAACTCGCTGCTGGATACGTATCAAACTCATTTGTTAAATATATGTGTCGTTTTGAATTATATTGATATTTCTTGAAAAATTATAATTTTTTGCTAATTAAATTTGGTAAAAATACCTGACGATATAGTAAAATGTATGATTTTCCGTTTTTCGACTGGTTTTAGTATCTCAGCACACCCAATTCAGTCAAGAGCACCTCAATTTCCTCCAGTAGCAGAGAAACTTTTTTGATTTGTTGCCCAGCGTTATTATATAAAAACTTACCTGGTGCTTTCTTCTTCTTTCGTATGATGATGAGCAGCTTAGAGTGCTAGTAGCTGCATACATCGGTTTGATGACATTAGTTGAAACAGGGTGGACCACGTGAAGGTTGTCATCTCCCACCCACCTGGTGCTTTCATTGAAGAGAACAAAGAAATTGTTATATCTTAACCTTCGAATGTTTGAAATTGTAACCTTTTCATACCAAGATAGAAATGGAAGGTTTGAAATATTGTAAATTTCCATTTCAAGATAGAATGTCCCCATTTGACACCTGTGTCAAATGAATGTTGAAAATAATTTTTAAAACCTGCCTAATTTCCTTTGCTATTATTTTGAGATATTTGGGTGACATCCCATCCGGACCCGAGGCTCATGGGTTTAGCTCTGTTAACAACTCAACAACACCCTCTTCCATAATAACAATATCAGGCAATGTTGGCACATTGCTCATGGGTTCAGATGGGAAGTCATCCAAGTTTTCTTTTGTGAATTGTGATTTAAATTGGTTACTTAGTATTAAACTCGGCCTTCTGTAAGCTATCCCACTGGTTTGATCTCTAAGGGCAGAAATTGTTGTATTTTCATTTTTCAATAAAGCTAAACATCTGTTTTGTGGATTCTAGACATTTTTCACGAGTGTATCTCCTATATGCGTCTCTTGTTTCTCGTTTTACTCTTTTTCGCACAGCGCGAAAAATTTCCCAGTCCACCTGTGTGTTTCGCTTCACAGCTCTGTTGTAACCTCTCTGTTTGCGCCTTTGATAACGTTTGATTTTCTGGGAAATCCACGGCATATTTTTTATTTTTACCATTTTTGATGGAACATGTGTTTCAATGGAAGCAACGGCTCTACTTTTGAATTCTATCCAGAGGCTATTATATATAAATCTTTCATAGCAAAATCATTACTTATCATCTGAGCATCAGCTTTTAAGCCTTCAGTGTTAGCTTTTTGATAGAGATACACTTTCCTTGGGATCTGTTTAACCCTTTTGACACTTGCATCAATTTCCACTAACGGAATACCGTCATGGTCACTGATACCGGGGACTGTTGTAGTTTTGTTTACCAGTGTGGGGTTTGTAGTAAAGAAAAGATCCAATGTTTTACCACTACGTGTCGGCCTATCAGTGATCTGCTCTAGACCAAAATCAGCAGCCATTTCTATCATTTCCTTACATATGCCAGGTTTTTGGCACCCAGAAACAGTGCATTGAGACTCCCAATTTATATCACCCATGTTAAAATCGCCTGCAAGCCAAACATTGCTATGGTGAATATTTTGATGTTAAAATTATGGAGTCTCTCAACTTATTCAGGTAGGTCATATCGGTGCTAGGTGGTCTATAAAATGCACCAACAATGATAGATTTGTTACTTTTGACCGACTCATTTTGAGCCCACACTAGCTCACAATCCACCTCCAGGTCTGTAGTATCCTCATTAGGCGCTCCATAGAATGTCAAGGGTCAAATAAACCATGTTCGATTGTTACATCAAAACCATTATACAGTCTCAACAGTGTCCCTAATTTGTGCCGCAAATAGACATAGTATAAACCTCAAGACATTACAATTGGCGACGAGGATGGGATCGTGAACCTTCGTAGAGGAAGAATCGCCTTGTCTTAACATCGAAACTGAGTAAGTTTCAGAGTTATTTACGTATTAACTGCGTATAAATTCAACGTGTATCCATCAAGCCGACGTCGCATAGCCGATAACTAACGTTACGTACATACCGTCGCCAATTTCAGTCAACATGTCCGCTACAAATCTGCCTACTTTTCCGACTTTTCAGCCACACACTGACCCCACAAACGTTGGTGTGCGGTGGCAGAAATACGTTAAGAGGCTCGAGAACCTTTTTGTTGCCTTCAATGTCGGTGATGATAAACAACAAAGGGCACTGCTCCTGCATTATGCAGGACAGGAAGTTATGGACATTTTCGACACTCTCAGCGACACTGGGTCGGACTACAAAACAGCCAAAGAACAGTTAGACAAGTACTTCTCCCCACGTAGAAACATTGAGTATGAACGCTTCGTGTTTCGTGAAACCAACCAGGCACTTGAAGAGTCAATCTGCACATTTTCGACCCGGCTTCAACAGCTGGCACAGAAGTGTGATTTTCATGACACTGATTCAGAAGTCAAGTCACAAATAATACACGGGTGCACATCCTCCAAACTGCGCAGGTATGCACTACGGGAAACGGATTTAACGCTGCCTAAGTTGTTGGCCACAGCCCGAGCATATGAACTATCTGATTCACAGGCGAAAGGGATAGAGCAACGCCTGCATCCCAGTGCAGACACAGTTCACAGGATAAGCAATCCTCGCAAATCTTCAAGTCAACAGTCAGACAAGCGACCATCTGACAAGTTTGCACGTACAGCTGGACCACAGCAATCTACACGATGTCGTAACTGCGGTGGCTCCTTCCCCCACAAACAACAGTGCCCAGCCAAGGGTATCACTTGCCATTCCTGTGGGAAACTCAACCACTTCGCTAAACATTGTCTTAGCGGTATTCGGGGAAAGCGTCACTCCAAAGCTCAAGTGCATGTCGTTGCCGGTGATAATGACTCAAGCCCAACCTCCGATGATGAAGAGTATGTGTTTGGTGTGCATACACCACCTACGCTCAGACAACCCGTTGTTACTGTCACCATCGATCGAACACCAGTGAAAGCAATCATTGACACTGGTGCATCTGTTAGCGTTATGTGTGTTGATGTGTATAACACACTACCCTCTGCTCCAGTACTACATAAACAAGGACACACGAAAGTCTTCGCATACGGCAGTACAATTCCACTTGCTATCGTAGGCACGTTCAACGTATCCGTGGCCTACAAGTCGTCCCGTGTCACAACAACGTTCTTCGTAACAAACCAGCCAGGGGAAACGCTGCTCAGTTTCACGACTGCATCAGAACTTGGCATTGTTCATGTCGCGTATAACATCCACCCCACTGACTCCACTCCAGCACAGCCACTGTTTGACCAGTACGCCGATCGGTTCGTTGGCATCGGCAAACTCGCAAACTTTCAGTGCAAACTCCATGTGGATGAGTCTGTCCAGCCAATCGCTCTGCCCCATCGCCGAATACCGTTTCACATAAGAAAGAAAGTTGAGGCAGAGCTCGCAAAGCTTTGCAAACTAGACGTCATTGAGCCTGTACGAGATGAACCCACCCCATGGGTTTCACCTATTCATGTTGTGGAGAAACCAAAGCGACCTGGTGAAATTCGTATGTGTGTTGATATGCGCAATGTAAACAAGGCGATCAAACGAGAACACCATGTTACTCCGACAATTGATGATATCATAGCGCGTGTCAATGGTTCCACATTGTTTACCAAACTCGACCTCAATGCAGGTTATCATCAAATAGAGTTAGCTCCTGAGTCACGCTACCTAACAGTATTCTCCACGCACGCTGGTTTGTATCGCTACAAACGCTTAAACTTTGGCGTCAGTTCAGCGGCTGAAGTGTTCCAAAACCTGATCAACACCGCACTACAAGGGCTCGACGGCGTCCTCAACATTAGCGACGACATTCTCGTGTTCGGTAGTACTCAACAAGAGCACGACTCTAGACTGAAAGCTTGCCTTCACCGACTCCGTGAGCGGAACCTAACACTCAACAAAGATAAGTGTACAGTCAGCACAAACAAGGTTGAATACTTCGGACACGTTTTCAGCTCCGAAGGTGTTTCACCTGACCCCAAGAAGGTGCAAGCCATTCAGGACATGTCTGAGCCCAAAAACGCAAGCGAAGTGCGCAGCCTCCTTGGACTTGTCACATACTGCGGTCGTTTCATCCCCGACCTCGCTACCATTTCTGCTCCGCTCCGCGAGCTGACTAAGGATGCAACACCTTGGTCTTGGGGAACCGAACAGCAGCAAGCATTAGCACAAATCCGTCACCGTGTTTCGCATTGCTGCACAATGGCGTACTACGATCAAACCAAGAAGACAGAGATCATCGTTGATGCCAGTCCTGTTGGTCTTGCTGGTATTCTCGCTCAACGCAACAACGACAATGAGCTATCCATCGTCGCACTTGCTAGCAGATCGCTAACGCCCGTTGAACAACGATACTCGCAGACTGAGCGTGAAGCTTTGGCCATAACCTGGGCCATTTTGCATTTTCACCTTTACGTGTATGGAAGTACGTTCGTCGTCATCACCGACCATAAACCACTGGTCACACTGTTTAACAATCCGAACACTCATGCTCCAGCACGAATTGAACGCTGGGTGCTTAAGTTGCAAGAGTACCACTTCACCGTTGAATATCAGCCGGGTAAATTCAACCCTGCTGATTACATGTCACGCCATCCGCAGAAACACACACGAGCAACCAGCAGGGAAGAAAAGTTGGCTGAAGAGCACGTCAATTTTGTTGCTGAGAATGCAGTACCCAAAACAGTAAAAATCGACGACATACGCACTGCAACGCAACAAGATGACATCCTCCAATCCTGTATCAATGCCCTCGTTACTGGCGATTGGGACAGACTTCTCAGGCAACCGCACAACCGGCAAGCCAGTGATATCGTACGCAGCCTGCACAAAGTCCGTGCTGAACTCACAACAACAACTGATCGCGATCTTCTGCTACGTGGCAATCGCATTGTTATTCCCCATTCGCTCACACAGAAAATTGTCAACATAGCCCATGAGGGCCACCAGGGGATGACCAAGACTAAACAACTCCTCCGAGAGAAAGTGTGGTTTCCTGGCATCGACCGTCTTGTTGAGAAAGTCATCAGCGACTGTCTTCCGTGCCAAGCAACAACGGTGGACAACACCAGAGTTCCACTACACATGTCCCCACTCCCTAAAGGCCCATGGTTGGAGGTCAGTGTTGATTTCTGTGATCTCCCAACTGGTGAACATCTTCTTGTTGTCATAGATGACTATAGTCGGTTTCCTGAGATAGAGATCGTCTCATCAACCTCCGCACGAGCTGTGATTCCGAAACTCGATCGCATTTTCGCATCGTTCGGTGTGCCACAAGTCATACGCACCGACAACGGCCCACCATTCAACAGTGCCGAGTTTGCCAACTTCGCAGACTATCTTGGTTTTCAACACCGCAAAGTAACACCACGATGGCCACGCGCAAACGGCGAGGTTGAGCGCTTCATGAAAACTCTGAAAAAAACTTATCGCACTGCAATCGCAGATCACAAACCATGGAGGCAAAGCCTCTATCAGTTCCTCCGCAACTACCGCGCAACACCACATGCTACAACTGGCGCTCCGCCTGCCACGCTTCTTTTTGGTAGACCGCTACGCACTCGCCTACCAGAACCTACACGCTCGACTCACAATGTTGACATCAGTCGCACTGACAAACGCAGGAAAGAGGCGATGAAAGCATACGCTGACAAGAACGAACATGCTAAGCCCAAAACCATCAATCAGGGTGACACAGTGCTAGTACGTCGTGACGGTATGGTTGCAAAAGACCAAACTCCATATCACATGCAGCCCTACACAGTCACTCACAAGAAAGGATCGCTTATCACAGCACAACATGGGACACACACAGTCACTCGCAATATCTCTCGCTTCAAACGCATTAACGATCAATCTCAGGCAATGTCTGATTCGGATGACTCTGACCTCGATAACATGCCTGACACGCCCACACAACCACGCATATGTGCTCCACGCAGAAACCCACCTAGAGTACGTCACCCATCAGCACGTTTCAAAGACTATATTATGAACTAAACCTGCCACTTGTCCCAGCAACTCCTTGCAGTATTTCGACTTATTGCATTTTTTCTTGCTCATGTTTTTGTTTGTTTCTTGTTTACAAAAAAAAAAAAAAAAAAAAAAAATATTTGATAATTGCATTCCTATTTGTATTCCAGAATCTTAAATTTCTCAGGTTTGACTTTGTGATTTTACAAGTGTTTTCACCATGGCAAGTTTCACATGTATAAACTCTCTCCTGAACCCTGTTAGTAAAATTTATTTGCTCAGTCTATTAAAAAAAATACTCTTTTGGAACATGTTGCAAATATGTACCTGTGTGCAAAAGAAAAGTGAAACACACCTGAGCCACTTCATTTCATTATTTAACCGTTTATTTTGTTCACTGTGGTAATTCAAAGCAAGGTGAAGAGGGATGTAGTATCCTCATTAGGCGCTCCATAGAATGTCAAGGGTCAAATAAACCATGTTCGATTGTTACATCAAAACCATTATACAGTCTCAACAGTGTCCCTAATTTGTGCCGCAAATAGACATAGTATAAACCTCAAGACATTACAAGGTCCAGTCTTTGGAGACTAATGGTATCATTCTTAGTCGCAATCAGTACCCCTCCGTAAGAATTTCCTTTGCTGTTGGGTTTTCTGTCCTTCCTAATGACAGAATAATTTGGTGGGAATACTTCACTGCTTTGAATTGTTTCATTTAACCAGGTCTTGGTGCCCCCCACTACGTCTGGATCATGGGTTTCCAGGCATACCGCTAGCTCCGCGGTTTTCCCTTTCATACTTTGGAAATTTATGACCAAGACCCTTAGTGGACTCGAGACCCTGTTTGGATTATTATTGGCCTTTGTTCTGTATGGATTTCTCACCTGTGTGTTTTCTTTCTCCAGTGTGTTTCTATTTTTCCACCGGTTTCTGTTTTATTTTTGTGGTGAGGAAGTTGCAATTTGAGATTTTATTTTATACAATTCTCCCTCAAATGACCCAATGGTAGTGTTTGCGCTATCAAATTCCATGTTGCCTGAGTCGAATGGGCTACTGGCCAAGTTTGGCATCTTACAACGCCAGCGTGACCATGTCAATTTGCTATCCTCAGTATATGCATCAAAACTCTCCGTTTTCATGCACAAGCAATCCACGTGATGCCAACCATCGCAAAAATCGCAACAAATAGATCGTTCGCCCCACAGGCACGCTTTGCGACATATTATAGCATGGAAATTGAGAGTCTGAAACACTTGTAGAGAACTATTTGCACTCGCATTTCCACTAGCATTTGGTCCTGGGTTTGGATGGTAATCATGTGCCTGAATGATAACAAGGATGCGATGTAGAGTAAAGCACATTTATTTGCATGTTTTGTTTTGGCTATATGTTTTGGCGCTGGATATGTTTGTATAGGAACTCTGGAGTCCACCCCAGACTGAGGGATCTCCTATATCCTAAGTCAACCATGGACAGATCATCATGAGCACAGGCCCTGGGCACAAATTCACCACGGCCCATACACGCATAATACTACTAGTACTATGCTACTTAGCCTGCACGCGCACGCACACGCACTCACTGCATGCCCTCCCCCCAGATAGCCTACATAGTTTTGTTGCACAATAGCACAGAAACAACCACACAGCATAGGCCTACGTTACGCTGTAGGCTACGTGATTTAATTGGCTTTATTAAACACGTGATTTACATTCAAACAATGCCATAGTCATACATTTACAAAATCACATTTACTCCAATATTTATAAAATGGGGGGGGGGGGGGCCTTGACATTTAATAGGGACCCGTGGCCCCCCCTCCCTATTTTTTTGTAATTGTTTGTAATTATTTTTGAAAACCAAGGCCCCTATTGGCTCCTGGGCCCGGGACACGTGCCCAGTTTGCCCGTGCGGTAATCCGTGCATGAAGTCAACCACCCTCCTCCGCCTGTGCTTTGCATTAACAACTGATTCAGTTCAGTGAGCACACACCCTCTCCCCACCCCTAGGATCAGAGTCCCAACAGTTCCCGGCTGCACGCTTCAACGCACTAATCTTCCAGCATCCAGCCATCGCGTGATCCTCCAGTAGCCTACTTAAACAGCAGCATTTCCCAGAGTCCGGCATTCTCCTGTTTTACCTATTTTTACAAATATAACAAAATATTCAGAGCAAAGCAAAAGGCTAGAAACACCTGAGACAAATGACACTAAAGCAAAATATAATAAAAACAATCTAATGACAGGAGGGCAACTAGATGAGCACACCCAAAACAATTATCAACATTATGTAAAACACATTACTATTGTGCGGAATGATATTTACATTATCTGTTTAGTGATATATATATATATATATATATATATATATATATATATATTTATTTTACATAATTTATATTGTGGCGCCACATAAAAATCATAATTTATTTTAGGTTAGAACTGAGCTTCAAATAATGTATTACCACTAGACAGTGTGGCTGGGATGTCCAGTACGTGTTTACAATTGTAGCGCCACATAAAAATCATAATCAAGAACACAATAACAATTTACTGGAAGGCGCTCGGATTTGGGGTTCGGAGATAGAAACAAAAAGTTTAAATGTTTTGTTTGTAAATTTGAATTAATCTTCTGAGAATTTCAGTTCCTGTGCCAGACCTTTTCACATCTCAGTTCGGTATAATTATTTAGTATTCTTTGTCCGCTTTGTCTAATTGATTTATATTATAGCATCAATAATATTGCTAACAATTCACAGTCGGTTTCATTATGATGCCCTTAATAACTCATAATTTTAACGGAATATACAACATTGGCAATAATCAGATAATCAAATTATTTTCTAAAACCTAAATCGGTGTGACGTTGCTAGACGGTGCTTTCATCTTAGAGAAAATTAATGTTTCAAATGTTTTCAGGTTAGCTGTTTAATGTGTGCCTATATCTTGATTCAAAGATATTACGTATAATTCAGAAGCAGTGGAGGCCAACATATCCAATTACATACCCTTTAATAGACCAATGTTTTATTAATACATCATCCATCATTCATTCATACATTATCCATGTGTTACATACTTATCTTGCTTGCAGCAATTCAATAGGTTCAACAACATACACATCAAAATGATCAAGCCATTTTCTGTTTGTGCGAAATGTTTTATTGTGATTGTTTAAATACACTATACATAAATTAAATATATTATATACTAAAAACAAATTGCCAGAGGCCTAACTGTGGGGAGGGGAGAACAGGGGACGAGGGCGTGCTTGAGACTGCAGGATTCAAGTATTCACATGTCCCCTACAAAAAGTGACGCACCCCATAGTGCCCCCCTGAAAATTGGACCCTAGTTACGCCAATGACTGTAATGATGCTTTAAAAAATCCGGATAAAATACTCAATCTGGGTTGCTGTCATTACCAAATAAATTTTGGAGCTAAATACACGGCAAACATAATCATACTCATAAACACAATAATCCTTCCAATTAAAGATATACCGCCCGTGTTTGATGGTTAAAAACATATATTTAAATCTTGAATTGCTAGGGGGGGGGGGGGGTGTTAAGGAAGTTATAAACTTCCATTAAGGGCCCCCAAAAAGTCTCCGGTTTCTGGTCTCTGCGCGCGTCGCCTCAGACCCGCGCGTCGGCATTTTTATTTTAATTTATTTATTTTGATAATTATTTATTTATTTTTATTTTTGCTATGAAACGATGTCTAACTGCAGCCAAATTTGCTGGATCGATTGGAATTATGTCATGCTGTATTTTAAACGACCTTTTCACATTGGGGTATGAACGTTTGCCCGATTTGTGAGGCCCCTCTTACCCACCATACTTTTTATTTGGTAAATTTGGTCCCCGCATATACACATATCACGTATTTATCTGTTGGCCAAAAAAGAAATAAATATAAATGAACAAATACACCCCTGCTCCCCCTCCTCTAAAAGAAACCAGGGACATTTATTTACAGTTTCCGATATACGAATCTCATTATTTTAGTATTTTCGTTTTACAAAGACATTAGCTTTCAAAACTTCGTTCGCTTTATAAATTCTATTTTGTGGGTCTCTTAATCAGACACAGGCGATATACCGGTACCTTTAAAAGACTCATAATTTATAAAAACGAGTTACAATAACGAAAAAAGGTGAAATAATTACTTAAGTGCAATAAATATAGACCTATAGGTCAAAATACACCACAAATGTCTATCATAATAGCAAATATACAACAACCAGTAGGCGTCGGAAGCGAAATGGGAGTGGCAGGGCGTTTAGGTAAGTAATTATAACAGCGTCAATTTATTGACTGTGATGTTTCTCTTCTAATGTAATGACAACATCTTAGACAAAACAATGTTTAGGGAAGATTAATAACATCAACAGCCTCACATTAAGTATGAAACATTACATTTAGCCATTTGACTTATTTTGAATTACTAATTCTATACGTGTCAACCAATTATATGAGGAGATACCAAACGCTTGTATAGCTTGAAGATTCTGCACCAAAACCAACAAAAACAACAAAACAAACTAAATGGGCTTTCAAAAAGAAATAGTTAGTGGCAGCAACAAGTCAATATACGGTATATAATTGCAGCACTTTCATTATTAGGCATATCCATTCATAATGCCTATCTGAATCTGCAAAACGTAATCACGTGGGGTGCATTATTAAAGGACAGTAAGGACAAGGCTTATTAAATCAGAGCAGTGCGTACGTGCCACCTGTTGCTTGATCCGTGACCACGCCCAATACCGGTCATTAACCTGCGCTAAAAACCGCACAATTCCCTTATTGAACACGTGGTGCAAAAGAAACATGGTTAACTGGTTTCTAATAACATGACCTAGAACAAAGCTTAGTCTTCCAACGCATTTACCTTAAAGTTAACTTGACTATATATATATATAGGCTAGAAAATTATAAAGAAGCTGGTTCACTGTTACTTCAACCGCCCCCTTCTCCAGAGTAATTCTGCCTCTGTGCTTCTAAGGTTAGCTTTTATGAAACACACCCTTATGATAAATAGTCTTGCTTATGGATTCAAAAGAAGAGAAAGTAATAAAACCAACAAACCAGAAACTTCAGGGCCTCTAAATATTGCTTTATTAATAATAATTTCAGCAAGACTGAATCATTCCTTCTTAAATCACTCTTGCATGTACCACTCATCTGAATCACAGACTATCCGGATGTTTTTATAGGCCCTTTACATCAGTCATCTTGACTCAGACTATATCAGACGACTACTTACACACATGACACACCATTTTCACCGGTTCCTTAAATACACTACAATATTATAATATGAAATAGATGCATATTAAACCTCAATGTTACGACCATTTATAATAAACCATGTGCACAACCGACCACTGTTGACCCGTCGCTGCAGTAACTTGGCGTAGTTTTACTTCAAGCCTGAACATTCTTGATAACTGTAAATAGATTAGAAGTAAAGTAAATCGAATTTAGCATATGAATTTAAAAAATTCGACAAATGAAAAAGGTATCGACAGAAGTAAAGATGGATTATAGTCCAATATTCAAATGACACTTACCTGGCCTAGTAAATATATCTGTATTGACGGTGCAACTACCGGTTGCTGTGTTTCTATCATCACCGCCGATGGTGTTCATCGGAACATCGGCTGTTTTTGGCTCAACTCGTGCATTGGTTCTCTTGCAGAAGCGTTTGGTGAACACAGCTTTGAACTGTAACAATATCATTCATTAGAACATTTCATTAAAGAATTAATTAAAAGCTTCATCCTCTTTGAGTGATTCCCAACTGCCGATTCACAGGTTTAGTAGCACTATGTGTTATTACTGACTACATGAAATACATTGGGTTTTATGGCTTCCAAATGCGCTCAAAGAATTCAAGAAACATGTTTAAATTTTGGAAGACCAACAACCATAGGGCTGGATAGCTCAGTTGGAGCACCGGTATGCTAATCCAAAGGTTTAAATTTGTCTTTTGTTCGCTTAAATAATATTCCTAACTTCTTCATAATGGGAATCTAAGGAGTTCGTTGATTAGGATTTGACTAGTCACAAAATTTTGACAACTCTTAAATTGAAATTTATTGAATCGAGAAAGGCAATGAACATATATATATATATATATATATATTATTTTATTTTTTCCGGAGGAAAATATTTATTTTCTCATCTCAATTTCACAATCGTTCAGTACAGAAATATAAATAATACATATCCAAAAAATAAAGAGCTACTCTTCACAAAGCCTTGAAAATGTGTCCCATTTTGATAAAAATTTAACACTATTACCATTTGTCATGAAAATGAATTTCTCCAATACATAATATCGTTTAATATCCTTCTTTATCTGCTCAAAGGATGGTTTACTTTCATTCATCTTCATTTTATAGATATGAAAACGACATAAGAAGAATCAAATTAAGGGCACTCAATTTCTATTCAGCACCCAAAGAGAATACACATATTGTCGAAATTGACATTAATGTTCACTGTCTCTGTCACCCATATATTAACTCGATCCCAAAGGAACGGGTAATCTTACATGTACAGAACAGATGAACTAGGGTCTCACTTTCAACTTGGGCAAAAGGTACACAAATCACTATTCTTGATCTTAATTTTTAGCCAGAAAGGAATTTACTCCCAAGATTCTATGGACCAGCCTATATTGAAACCAACGTAATTTAGTATCTAAAGTACACCAAAAGGGAAGACGACAAAGACCAACCATTTTGATATGGGAATATCAACATTCAACTTTGTATCCCACTTACTGATAAATTTAAACTGGAACCGTTTTAGTCGCGGTAAAAATATTGTAAATACGTATCGAGCCTTTTTATCCTGCAAAAGCAACTCCAGGTTAAAGGGATAACAGGAAAAACAATGTTACATTTTATTCCAGTAAAACAATTACGAAAAAGAATGTTTAACCGCTTTAACCATGCCCCCATACTCAAGGAAATTCGTTCTAATGTTAGATCGAAACATAAAATTTTCCAAAGTTAAAAGTCCCCTTTTCATCAAGAAGATCGCACAAAATTTACCTTTGTTGGCCCAGTGTTTATAATACACTGTTTTCTTGCCAACTCTAATCCTGTGATTATACCACAAAGTATTCGTTAAAACATCGTTCAATGTGTCTGGTTCTATGGATTGACATAAAGGAGCACCAGGCATTGAGAACATCAATCCAAAGTAATTGGGGTATTGGGCCAGTTTTAATGGTTGGACAATACTGGCATGTCCTCCCTCCAGAACAAGGGAGTTTTGAATTGTTGTAATCTTGGAAAAAAGGTTGACCCACCCAGAGTCAACAACATTTAAGTATCTACGAATCCAAGTAATTTTAAGTGCATTAATGTAAGAACGCATATCGACCATTTTCAAACCTCCTTGACTATAGTCTTGAATCATCTGATTCCTGGATATTCTATCGACACCTTTCCAAATGAATTTGTAAACATACTATCTAATGCTTTAATCATATAGCCAGGCGGGTCAGGGAGTGTCAAAATAAGAATGTAAGTTTTGATAGTAGAAGTGATTTAACTATTGTAACCCTTCCAAGAACAGTGAGGTTTCTTTTAGACCATTGTTCAATTAAACATTTAACGGTAATAACCTTATCATAGTTAACCCTCACCATGGTATTAAGATTAGTGAAAATCAATACCAAGTGCTCTAAACGTATCTTGGACACCAATCCAGTTAATATTAATGTTAGCACAAAGCCGTTTTGATGGCCCTTATTACCACCAATCCAGACCGCATTTGTTTTATCTATATTGACTTTTAAGCCGGACATTTTAGCAAAATCATCAAGTAACCTAAAAGCTCGTCCCAATGAAATTTCTGAACCATTTAAAATAACACGGTGTCGTCTGCATATTGAGAAAGCCTATATTCCACATCCTCAACTATGATCCCTTTCAAAAATTCTGTCATTGCGAACCATCTTGCCCAGAATCTCAGCACAAAAGGAACAAATACGGGCTGAGGCTGTCGCCTGTCTACAGCCCCGCTCAATTTTGAACGACTCCGACAGAACCATTGATCAAAACGGCTTTAGCCCCACTATAAAAGTCTGAAACCATTTTGAATTGAAGGACCAAATTAAACTTATCAAGAATATTCATAATAAATTTATGGAGACAGAATCAAAGGCTTTCTCAAAATCAATTAACAAAACATACCGGGAATGTTTTTAGTTTCCGTGAAATTAATTAAATCATACATTAACCGGATATTTTCCTCAATATAGCGTCCGCTTAAAATCCTTTCTGCTGCTCATGAATAATAGATGAGAGACAAGTTTTAAGTCTCTCTGCAATACAAGCAGAAGCCAATTTATAAGAGGTATTCAGTAACGAAATAGGCCGCCAGTTTTTAAAAATTGACGTGGTTTATCCCTTTAGGCAATAATGTGATAATTCCATATTGTTGAGTAACTAAAGGTGTCCCTGTTCATAGGCAGCATTTAAGAACGCAATACCACCATGATAGATCAGTGAAAACAATTTATAAATTCAAACTGAAACCGTCAGACCCTGGAGACTTCCGTTTTAGTCTTCTTCAAAACATTTAAAATTTCCTGATGCGACAAGGGACCTTCCAGGTTATCACGTGTTGTGTTAGATAAAACTGGAAGAGTCTGGGAATTTTTAAAATAGTTTACTGCAAATCAATATTGTTATTAGTGTCGACACGTGATATAATTTTTATAAAAATGTTACAGCCTCAAGGAGAATACATCCTTAGATGACTTCAATTCAGTACTATCATCTTTAATAACACAACTCATGCAGTCTTGTTAACACAATTATGCTTCTCCCATATTCAAAAATACTTGGAAAGGTTTTTCGCCTTTCTATCCAACGAGTTTTAGATACTTATTAAAACACCATCCATTTTATTTTTGGCGGATATCTACCAACTCGCCTGCTTGAATTTAACAAATCCACTATGTGAGAGTCTCCTGAGATACCTTATCAGTTAAATCTTTAATCTCATTTTCAAGACTGGACTCCAATCCTTACTGGCATATTTATTTTTCCAAGCTGAATAAGGAGAAATAGTTTTAGACCTTCTAATCTCCATTAAAAGCATCTAAAAAAGCTGATCGTTAATTGTGTGTAAACTGGATATCCTGGGATGTATCTCCTTCAGACTAGAAGATAAATAAGGAGGCCGCATATGTTTTCACAGGTTCCTCAATAATATTTTTTAACCTGGTCGACAAACACACCTTGTCAGTAAGCAGGAATTATTAAATTTCCAATACCCTACCCCTATCCATTTGGTTAAAATCAAACTTAATATCTACAAGAGAATGGTGAGTACGATATCCGGCTTTATGTCACATGAAACAAATTTAGAATTTAGTTCTGAAGAAATTAAAGCAAAATCCAGTCTAGATTGTAGCAGCGTGTTGCCTCCAAGTATACCTGCGACCATCTCTGGATTATGAATACGCCATGGGTCAATAAGATCAAGATCACTACACAGAGTTAACACCCTATTTTTAGCAGAGAGGATTTATAATATTGACGTAATTGTGGCAATCTATTTGTATCGTTTAGAACTAAATTCCAGTCTCCACAGATGATGGTATGAGGGTTGTCAAACTCTTTGACAATATTATTTGCAAAATCATAAAACTTTAGGATCATCTATTATTTGGGGTCCGCAAAGAGTAACCAAAGTAATATTATAGTCTTTAATCTCCATATTGAGGGCTAAAAGATCACTTTTTATTATCATCATTCACTTACTACCTAAATCTTATACTCAAAATTATTATTAAATAAAATGGCCACACCTCTAACATTATTTTTTAAAGAGCTGGAAAAAACACTCAAGCCCTATTCAGCTCTGATCTTTTGTTCTTCCATACGTTCAACTTGCAGTGATACGTCCGGTAGACAATAAATTGAATACTGCTTATTTTTCAAGTAATGCAAAACATCTCTTCGTTTCATTATCTGCCAGACCACGACAATTCATAGAACTATAGACAAACATGTGCGGGAATGTAACTTATTAGACCGTTGGGAGTCCAGTACTAACCATTACAATTCTTCAATTTATAAAAGGCTAGGCGCGTCCCATATAACATGAACAAAAAGTAAAAAAAATCGAAATATGGAATGTCTGATCGAAACTTGGCTCCGCCCGTATACTCAATCATAATACAAAAGAAACAGTAGCTAGCCCAAACACCATTATTCGATTTAAACCTCGGAAATTTTGCAACAACCCCCCCAAACACCAACAACACATGATAACCCCGACTCGTATTATGTAACCACGACGCCGTCCAAAAACACGACAAACAGCGTAGTAATAGTACAAGTGCTCCTATAAACTCCTGCTCCAAAAAATAAAATAAATAATAATAATTGAACATCAACTTTTATATATCCAAGTATCAAAATATTTTAAAGAGAACAAAAACAACAAATGGTCTTAGGCTGAAAGGCTAAAGGATCCCACCCTCCGAGTCGCCGGGACTGGCAACGCCATTTGCCAGTAAATGAAAAGCGGGAGAAAAAAAACCCAGGGGCGAGCACCTGCCCCAAGTTAAACCGAGTCCCTCCAAAACCCTCCCACCCGGGACACCTGCTGAACACGAGACAAGACCCTAGTTTTATAGTCAATCAACCAGTAACAAAGCACAACAAACATTTTCGCGTCAAGTCGTTCAACATGTACCCCAGAAAGGTGAAAGAGTTGTACACAAACACTGGCAAACATGATACATTTGCGCGACCGAAAGTCAAGCTCCACTGGCGTCTCTGACTCCCACCCCCAAAATGCGGGGACATTCGTCTAGACGGTTCCCAAACCCTAAAGTGCCACGGCCATTTCAAAGCCAGTCTGAATTCTAATTCCACATGTCTGCCCTCGCACGGCTTTTTTGTATGTCAAGAATTACAAATCCGACTAGATCAATACCATTTAAAACAACAATGCCCAAAAACAGCAATCAAAATGTACAAAAAATTACAGTTCATATATGTGGCATCCGAAAAAGAAGAACAAAAGAAAGAAAAAGGAAACCAGTTACGATTGCACGACATCGATTTACAAAATATCTTACAATTTATGATACCAGTACCAAAGTCGCTGGAACTTCCGTTTCCACTTCTCCATCTCCCCGCCAAAAACCTCAAGCATTTTGGTACCCTGGTCATAGAGCTTTACACTCCTCCGGTCTTCCATTGTTGATTTTCTCCATCCGATCCCCTTTGCCGTGAGGTCCTCAAGGACGTACAGGGCGAGTTTTCCATCGCAGTGCGGCGTGCCTTCTAACACCCTCACTGTGTCCTGGTAGAAAGCATTTTTGACCAGAATGTGGGCAGATCTCCTGCTCTTCACTCAGTCCGTCGCGGTGCGCCTTTCGATCTGTGGAGCACCATTATCCGAACGTCGCCAGCAGGATGTTCTTGATTATGTCAAAACAATACTCCTTCCGTCTCCTTCACCCCAACGACTCGAAAATTATTGCGCCTAGAAAAAACGTTCTTTGCTTATTAATATCTACCTGCTGATAATCTAACTACGTTCTTGCGGGACGGGTGTTCTCGCCACCAAATCATGGCACATTGTTCTCCCGTGACTGCTTTCGCCTTCTCCAGCCCAGATATTCTCTCGCTATTGAACTCTATCGAGGCCCCAAGTTGGGCCTCCAGCTGTCGTTGCCCATCCACCAGCTTACTCAGCGTCGTTCGGACGAAAGCTTCAAAATCTTGACTTACACCTGGTAGTCTCAACATCAACGTCCGGGCTCTCTCACCTGATGAAGCGGGCGTGGCCACACTGGCCGGGGCCTTGGTTCCCCTACGCTGCTTCGGGCCCATTGTATGAGGCTTTGTATGCACGTCTCAATAGATAGGGTGCTTTATGCACATCTTCAATGGATAGTGCGAGCTCTTAGGCACGTCCTACTCGGTTGGCGTCATCGGTTGAAATGCAATGAACATATACCATCACGAAACTTTTAAAGGAATTTTGAGGTGAATTGGAACGTAAATTCAATGATTGCCCTTTGGGCAATCATTCAAAATTAATTTTTTTTGTTAGAAGCACCTTTTCCCGTGAGCACAGTAAAAAAATGAAAACTCCCTAAAAAGAATGAAAGACAAAATTACAAATATGGTATGAACCGTTGTTTTATGTTGGAAAAAACTTTGGTCACTGGGGGAACAGGGGTTTGTTAATGGCCTCAAAGTTAAAATAACGAACACTATACATTTTTATTAATAACAACCAATCCCCAAATTAGAGATCAATTAAAATTTTTTAATTAAAAATAAAAAGAAAAGGCCTTTTAAGGGGTGTACACCATTTTAAAAGTTTTAAATTATTATGTATAAAAAACCACTTTAAATAAAAGTGAGTTATTTTTTTTTGTCATAAAAAAAAAGGGCAAAAAAAGGTTCAGATTTCGGCATACATGGGTAAAGGGTTCATGACGGGTTTTAATTTAGTTTTAAAATATTTTTTGTTTTTCACAAAAATTTTTTTTAAATTTTAATTTTAATTTTTGTCTTTAAAACCAAAGGGAAAACCCCCTTAATATATTTTTCTTCTAGACTGTTTCATAATCTAAAAACGAAAACATATTTAAAATAGTAATTGATTTATTTTGATACCTGTAAAAAATTCAAGATGACGAAGAGATAAATGATATCGTCCCGGGGGGGCGCTCACACCGAGTCCCAAGATCCGGGATGCATCAGTGGGGGACACCAGCCCCCCATGATGGACAGATGAAAAACCATCCCACATGCATTTATTGTTCCAGGATGGCAGGGAAGGGTGAATTATTCTTTTCCAAATTACTTTTCAAAAAAACACAGATATATTTTTTTTTTTAAAGTGTTTTTAAATTTCCCATTCCCACCCAAAAAAAGCAAGACACTTTTTTTTGTTTTGTTTGTTTGTTTTTTTTTTGGTTGGGGTGGGATTTGTTTTGTTTACCTGGAAAATTTTCAAAAAAAACCCTGACCTAAAGTTTGTTCCAAAACATTATTGGTTGCGGGAAGTTCATCGTCAACCACAACATTTCAACGGTACTTTTCCGTTATGGCCTGTTTTTTTTAAACAAAGGAATTAATTTTTTTTTCACCAAATTTTGTTTTACTTATTAATTTATGTCGAATTTTTTTGCTTTTGGTCGTTTTGGGGGAATGAACGAACGAAGAACGATGATAACTATACCCAGGTTAACCGTGAAAAAAAACCCCCAAATTGTATCACCAAAATCTGGAGCATTTCGAAAATGATTACTTTCCAAGACATTTTCCATCAAAAAAATTTTTTTAAACACCAGACTTTCAAAAATGTCACCATTTTGAAAAAAAATACTAAATTTAAATTTGTTTTTACCGTAACAACAAAGATGACAGGCCCAAAGTCCCCAGACTTTTAAAACCCGCCACACCAAAAAAAGAAACAAAAAAGAAAGACGAAAACAAAAATTTTTTTCAAAAAATTGTTAGTGCCTTATACAGCTTTTTGGAGAAAGGGATAATACCAAAAACCGGTGTTCGGGGGTAAACAAGTCAAATTTAAACAAAACTCCCTATTAAAAGTATTGGGTCAATTCTTTTCTTCATGTTTTTTCCCAAAATATATCCCCTAGTGATTTTTTAACACCCCGTTTTTGAAATGTAGGCCCCTCGCCCCGTAATTGGCTCGCTTTTTTTCATGACAGCTACCCCAGATTAACATTCCGTTAGAAAGCAAACAGGACCGAAAACTCGATCTATTTTTACCAAGTGGGGCCTTTGGGAAATTACATTTTATAGTTCCATATCCACGGGCTCCCCAAGCGCCCGGCAATCCCGGGGAGTGGCAACCTGTAAACGGGTAAGAAGAAAATTAACAGGGGCATCCAACATCATCTTCCTCTGTCAATTGGTTATTCTACTTTGTTTTTTAAATACTGGCGAAATTGAAATCAAGAAGTATTTGGAAAGGGAAAAAAAGACATACTTTTCCCGTAAAATACATGTTGGTTAAAAAAAATTTTTGCAAAACTTGGGATTCAATGGAACGGATCCAATAAAAAAAGTAATGCAGCCACCTTACCCAGGCTATCAGAAGAGTTTGAGTTATGTCAAAATCAACATGGTGAAAAATGGTCATTTTGATTTAAATCAAGGCCAAAAACTGGCAAGTGAGGTTTAGAAAATATTGTTGAATTTAACCCCCCGTTTTTTGTTGCTCCTTTTTACCTTTATTACGTAATCATTTCTTTACTCCCCACATTATTTTCAAATTGAGAAGGCCCTTACGATTGCAAACACTGTTTTCGTCGAAGACCCTTAACTTTCTTCGCTTCATATCTTTTTCAGAAAAAAACACAAAATTAAAAATTTTTTCGCCGCCCCATCCCTCTTTTTTTAACACCCGCCCGAAGCCCCCAATAGGCATTTCAGAAGAAAAAAAACGGAAAAATTCATGTGTTCAGTAAAATATATTTGGTTATATAAAGAATCTGCAAAACTACCGATTCAATGGGACAGACCCAAAAGGGAAAGGTTATGGGGCCAACTACTTACCCAGCCATCATCAGAGCTTGAGTGGGTTAATCCAGAAACACCAATGCCTTGATAAAAAGCAGGACGCCCCTATCAACATCCAAGGGAAGAGGGGTAGAAAGTGGGAAAAAAAACAGCTATGGAGTACATGGGTTTTCCCCGGAAAAAGTAGTGGCAGGGGAGACTTTTTGATGGTGTGTCCGTCAATATCATACCCAAATTTCCATTTTTAAGACCCATCCACCTGACCAAACTGTCTGCATGATTTTAAACCGCATGGGTAGGTAAAATTGGGGGGCGCTCAGTGAACAAACTGCAAAACATTGGTCATTTGCGTGGCCATAATTTGCAGAACAAACGGAATATCCTTGTTTTAAATTTAAAGGGGAAATACAAACCGAACCCAAGATATTTGGGACTGTCTCACATTTAAAAAAACCAAAAAGGGGGCGGAGGAAACTGTGGTGTGCCTATGTAAATCGGAAAATTATTTTTAAAAAGGATAGACAGGGAAGATCCATATTAACAGTTTTTTTATTTGCATTTGGATTATAATTTGGTGAAGATGTGGCCTTTTGTCACATAAACGTGTCGCCCAGTGGCGATTTTCAAAAAGGCTCATAAGCAAAAGCCCAAATTGTTATTGTGGGGTTTAAATTTTTGGGTATGGTTATGGTCTTTAAACCCTCTAAGGCACGTTGTCTCCCGGGTTGGACCCCTTCAAAAACTACGCGAAGGGAAACTGCCCATTCACCAGATAAAAAATGATAAATTATCGCTTAATGATCACGTATATACATCACCCCGACGAGTTTTCCCTTGTAAAAACCCCTGTTCTAAACCCGCCTCAATTTTTCACCCTTTCCAGGTTGGATTCTTCAAACAAACGACAAGTACGAAGGTGGCTGAGATTCACCAGATACAACGGGATGGGTTTTGCTTTATAATAAAAACACAGCGTATAATCCGGCATTATGACGAATTGTACAAGTAAAAACTTTTTTTTAACCCCCCAAACCCTTTGGAAGATGATTTTGAGACACAAAGTAACCCCAAAGAGACGGTTTCCGGGAAAAGAACACGCTCGTCTTAACATCCTACAAAAACATCAATCAAAACAATACCAATCATATAGATAAAAATGTTGAACATATTTAAGAATTAAATGATTTTATTTAATTCAAAAAAAATTTAAAAAGAGTTGTTGTTCTGGGAAATGTTTTTGAAAATGTCATTCCACAATATTCTCAGTCCAGTTAAAAAAAAATACATGTAAACTTGATTTTTTTAATTTGTGGGAAATATTTATGTTTTCAAAAAAACCCTCAAACGCAAAGATAATAATATGAGCGAGACAGACGACTGACATGATCCACGATGACCGAAAGAATACCCAAGGGATCTTACCCCAACGATAGCGAATCCCCGAAAAGGGAATAAATATAACATCAGCCACATTTTCAAAAACTTTTTTATTTTAGTTGAAATTTTTGAAACTTTTTTGTTGGGTATCAAAGTAAAAAAACTTATTGAAATTTCACCCTGGGATTAATAACATTTGACATCAAAAAATGTATTTTGAAAAAATTGAAGTTTCAGTTTGTCCCAAAAAAAACGAGTCTAGATTTTAAAGTTATTTGAAGATATTTTCAAAACCCAAACCCATGGCCCAAATAACAAAAACAGGATGAAATAAAAACCGATATTGAAAAATATAGTTTTTGAGAAAACATCTGATAACTGAACTGATGACTATCCATGTTTTAATTATTTCGTGTTTATTTTAAACAACATTCTGGGTCGATATTATTCAGGGTTTTACACAATTTTCATATGTCCATAATTAATGCACCTATAGTTCATATGTTCGCAAAATTCATATGTATCGCTATAATTCAAAATTTATATCCTACCATGGTATCGTTATGTGTGAGTCAACGTATCAGTCTTTTTCGAACAACAAAGGAAATGACCCCAAAATAAAGATTAGTTATAGTCAATTATACGAAAAATTTTCAGCAAGGGGTGAAACTGCACGTAATCACAACCTCATCGGGTTCAACTTCATCAGAACGCAAAGTTGTCAGATGGTTACAGCTCCCGGGGGGAACGCGCCCTCAGCGGTCACATTACACCCCTCATTAGACCACTCTCCGTCAAAAGTGTTACTAATAGAAACCGAGAAGTAATGGATAAAAACGAAATAAAGAAAGTGTTTATAGATCGATCCGACCGTCATAAATGGGGATACCCCCTTTCCATGGCACCGGGACTCTACCATTTGCAATGTTCGGGGTTAGATTAATATTACACTTGGGGGTTAAAAGATACAAAACTTTATATTTACTTGCCCAAACTTTCCAAAATGACAATTTCGGGTTTTTTTGTCTGATTCCAAAGAACGTCTTTTTGGATAGGTTTTTTTTCTATTCAACTGACTCCCGAAGATTTTAGAGTAAGGTTAGTTAACTTGTGATTTCTGGATTTCCTTCCTTTCCAATGAAAACTTTTAAAAAAGGAATGAAAAAATTTTATTTATTGTTCACAAAATTATATATTATTGACAGCCAAAATATAATAAAGACTATTTTGGACAAATTGATGAAATATAGTGTATACCTGACTAAGGGGACAGAATTAATTTGTCAAAGGGGCGCTACATTTGTTAACAAAAACGTGTACCAAAGAAACACCCAGCTTGATCAGAGTCTCGAAGTTGAACTTTCAATTTTCATCCCAAGGAACCAGGGAGATAGACACTGTGGTGATGCAACGAATGGACATATTTTTGTTTGTCTGACGGGGAAGGGAATGCCACCTTGTTTGAGATACCACAGCTATGGAGGCTTTAAAATCACGAGAAAGTACAATTATGTGATTTCCCCGAAACGGTTCCGTGAGACATCGAATGCTGTTTAACGTGGTTTATCCCAAATTATAAAACCTTTTTGATCTCAAAGGGCCTCATTTTTTTAATATTTTCATGAAACTTCGGATGTTAAGTTAAACAAAATTTATTGATCAGGCTAAACCCTTTTTAAATTTTTTGGTCGAAAAAAAACCCCAAAAATACATAAATGTCGCATATAAAAAATGTAGTATTTACCACAAAAGGGGGAATTTAAATTGGCCCATTTAAAAAATAAACGGTTGCCATGGCAAACGTACAAACGTCGTTGATTTGGTATGAAGGGGTTTCAAAGAATATGTTGAAATGTCGAAAATTTGGGAATGGTCGAAGGGTGAAAAGGCAAAAAAAAAAATTAAGCTTTTACTATGTTGAAAACAGGCGAAGATTACGGTTTTTTGCTATTATTCTATAAATTTTTTTAGATGGGAACGTAATCAATAAAAAATAAGACACTGAATGTGCTGAAATTGTTATATGTATGATGATTTTGGGAACAGTTATTTATTTCACCATTTATGCCACCCAGTCCCTCTGATTGTTTTCTAATTTGACAGACTTAAACTAATCTTTTATTTCCCGGTTGTAGAGGGGCCCATTTGGATTTCGTAAGGGACATTGCGCCCGATTTTTTAATTTTGGCAAAAAAAATAATTAAAAATAGAAGGTAATTTTGATTTTTGTTTAAATTAGCCATTTTTTGGGTAACCCTTCTGTGTCTTCGAAGAGATGTTTTTATTGCATGGACCAATGAATATTTTACATAAGTTTAAAAACCGTGGTGATTATTTAAAACTTAATGTCAGGACCAAAAAAACGCTTATCAGAAAGAAATACATAAAAAGTTAACATTTCACCGTTTTTTTCCCCGATAACCATGATCAAGCCGATGGGCCGGGAAAATGACCCATTTGATAAAAGATAGAAATCGTTGTGAATAGAAATTGATACAGATGGTAGCAGACAAAAAGTGGCATTTAATTAAATGTAAGATACAACTTGGTTTTTAGAACCATAAATTCTTTCTGGTTCAGGGTTCAAGAATTACGCAAAACTAGCATTTTTTTTTTTTAGAAAACGTGAAAAACCCCCACGTCCTTAATGTGTTTTTATTTTTGTTTTTAAAAAGGGTTAACATAACAATTTTGTTTTTCTAAACCCTCATGATAACTGTATTTTTATCAACAACAAGTATGGCTTTAGATGATAATATAGGATTAATAATGGTGACTAAAATTAAGGGCTAATAACGGATTCACTGATACCAATGCGATGTTTGTCTTTTTTCCAATTAAATTGGATCACTGGGTCACTTTAAAAAAAGCAAATTAAATAAAAATTACCAAAATCGTTTTTTCGGGAAAAGTGTCTCGATGTCTTTTTCCTCTCGCGCTCATGGCGGCTTCATGGGCAAAAGCGTCTTTTTTTTGATCTCTTTACTGGAGACTGAAGACAAAAGAGAAAATACAATGAATGTAGAGTATTTGTCACAGCGTTTCAGCCCCCAAAGAATTGCACAACATTCAAACTAAAATATACAGGTGAAAATGCACCAATGATTTGTTTTTCAAATAAATCAGCAAAAAACAATTGGGGAGCTTAATAATTTTAAATCATACGGGCAGAGGGTTTTTAAACAAAATTTAATTCCCGTTCATCTCATCCCAAATTTTCAAATTCCGAAGTTCACTGTTGATATTCCCAAAAGATGGTTAATTTTAGCCTGCTTTGAACCCAGACCCAAAAAATCCACAAAAAGCATGGTCCCATAGGACCGTGTACAATCCGCATGGTCCCTAGGGCCGTGTAAAATTAATCCATCTGTCAAAAACCCGGAATTACTTTCGGGCCCGAGCGGGTTATCAAAAGCATCGTTACCCACTATGTTTGGCAGACCTGAACCCCGACATGCGGACATCCAAAAAGGATGAGAGATGTTTTTTCCATAATCAGGGAAAAAATAAATATTTTTATTGATTTGGGGTGGGAAAAAAGGACAGAATAAATAAACATCAACCTAAGGGGCCCTTTTTTTTTTTCAAATTGTTGTCTAGGGTCAGAGGACCCCTAGGCATCTGTTAAAACCCTTGGGAGTTGGTAGTGTTCAACCAACAAAATTATAGGGCCCTTTTACACCATGTAAAACAGGGGATGCAAACCGGGTGGGATAAAGGGCATGGCGCTATTTTAAAAAACAGTTTTTTATTTTTTAAATAATACAATGATTTTTTTTTTCACATGTGGGTAATACATTTAAAAATGTGACCTGAGGTCAAACCAAATAGAAGTTCATAAAAGGGGTTTTTAAAACCAAAATACTGCTTCAAATTGGATTTGTCATCCAAAAAAAATTTAAATATCAAAAGAAAACCTAATTAAAATCAATAAAAGGAAAGGGAAAAAAGCCGGGATCAAGGGGACGGTTAAGATTGGCATGGTATTTTTTTTATGGGGGTCATCATCATCTTCAGGCAATTTTAGAGGCCGTTATTCTTTTCCTTTCCCCAGGTGTAGATGTTTTAGGTGTTCTCGATCCCATTGTAATACTTCTATTGGCAGCAGGAATCACCGGAAAAAGGGGGCGTCCAAATCACGACTTGAAAAAGGTTTTCCGGGAAACTAAAAAATTGATTTCAAAATTTCCCCAAAAATAGGAATATTCATGACTCTACCACACACACAATATTTTAGGGGTTGTAAAATGTCATACATAGCGGGAAAAAAAATGTTCTCAAATTTTCCCTCCAAAAAGAGTCTGGAAATTTCCAACTTTTTTAACTTTATATTCAGTAACATCCTGGTAGGGGTTTGTCTTCCCGAGATAATTTTTCCGGTTTGAATCCTAAAAGTGGATGTCGTCATCCCGACATAATTTTTCTTGGGATGAAGTCCAAACTTATCTCGTGAAGAGACATCCATTTTGGGTATTGAATTAAGATAAATTATCTCGATAAGAGGACTTACTACTTTTTGGGTGTCGTCATTCGGGCCAAAAAGTTTATGGCCTCCCAAATCCATATTCAGATTGTAGGTACACATTTTAGATGATTTTATTAGGATATTTTAGTATATTTTAAAAAGTTTGTATTCTAACCAATGTTGATAATTGTGCATTTGACACAGATCCGGGAGTTTTAACATAGTAGAGTTTTAACTAGGGGGTTTACCAATGTTTTTTGGGGGTCTCCTTTGGGGAATCAAACGCAGGCGGGGTGCGGAAATGTGAATAATCGATGTTTTTTCTTTTTAAAGCTTTTTGTAAGGGCCAGGAAGAGAAAGAGGGGGGCCCGAACAACAGGCAAACTCACGAAAGAGGACGGACAAACAAACGTTGATATAATCCCTATAAACATGGGAGAATGACAAAAGCAGTTAAACGGGGGAAAAAAATTTTACCACAGGTCTGTAGAAAAAAAAGAAGGGAAACAATTACCCCTGAGGATAGTATAGGCGAATTTTCCCCCGCTGTTTGATTTAGTGGTTTATTTGCTACTGAGGTTTTAATTTCCGAATAGAAAACAGGGGGGCACACTCCTCCTCCCTTTGGGTTTGCCCCGTCTACTAATATGGGAGACCCAAAATCTTTATCTGATGTTATCATAGATTGTCATGTTGATTCCACAGATGTGGGAGACCTTTTTAGCTGAAGGATTGCATCACCAGGGCCGGGGGCAGAACCAAGTACCATGTTGATGTAGTTTGCCCTGTTGATTCCACAGATGTGGGGGGGATCGCTGGGGGATGGGGAAATTGACTGTGCACATTTGGGGCCAAAACAGGATGTAGATAGTTTTTGGTTTTTGAGCTCTACGGTGAAGTTTTTGATGTTGGGTGTTTCGTACGAAAAAGTAAACAGTTTCGCAATTAAACTTTTTTTTGGGCCGATATTCGTCACTATACATGTACAACGCAACTGTGTTGTGTTCCGTTTTCAAAGGACCAACCGGGTTTTGACATACAACAGGGTTTTGCTTTTTTAAGAAATGATGAATCCAATGAATATACTGTTTAGCACATAGCGCCTGCAAGCATAGTCTTCATTTTGAGTTTTTAAAAAATGACGAAAAATTTTGAAGTAAATCATTGATTATAGTCCCAAAGATAACCCTTTTAAAAAATGGAAATAAAACCGGGTGAACACAAAGGGGTCCCGGGTGAAATTAACTTTAGGTTTTTACACTTGTTTTAGGTGGCAAAGTAATTGGTGAATTAGCACCAAGTGCTAATTTTAGGGCTTTAAACTTTTTAGTGACGCACAGAGGTGCTATATTCGATACTTCTTTTTAAAAATGGTAATACCAAGAGCAAGGAATATCGTCAATTAAACCATAGAGCGGGCTCTATTTTAACAGGTTGATTGTATGTATCTCACCCTTCCTTTGAATAACATTTTAGACTAATTTTCCTGTTTTCGTTTGTAACAATTCGTTTCTTGGTTTTATAGGTGAAGACCGACCAAAACTGTGTGGTCAATTGTAATGCAGACACCAAACTTCCAAAAAATATAGCAAAAATTTTTTATTGTTTGAAAATGGACTCTTTTTTTTTCTTTTGTCCTTTCCTCTTATTGATCTTGAACAATGGTAGATATGTTAGCTCATTTTCGTGTGATGGGAACCGTCAAAAACCAACACAGTCATCTAGCATTAAAAATAAATAAAGACAAACTAAAACGCAGAAAATCAAAAAAAAGTGGACAAGATTAATCCCAAATTTACTTGTTCGAGAAGGGGATTGGGGAAACACCCCTTTCCCGTGGTAAATTTTTTCTGCAACATATATGAATTGCAAAAGTTGCCGACTGGAACCTTGCCAATCCCCCAAAACCCAACAACACCCAGAACAACAAAACCTCACCCGAAACATTTCAACCTCACTATTTTTACCCAAGTCTCCTTCAGACCTTTAAAAACCTAAACAAAAGGGGGCGCCCAAAGTTATTAACCCTTTGTTATTTTCGCTTTTGTTTTTTGGGGTTAATCATCATAAATATTTTTAAAAGGGCCCCGGAGCCCCAAAAATGAAATGTTTTAACTTTTAAAAGTCTAGTGACAACTCTTTATAAAGGATTTAACTTATAAAAAAGTTGAATTAAATTTAAAGAATATTTTTTTGACTCTGTATTAATTCAACACTTTCTTTGGTTGAATTTAAATTTTTTAAAGGTTTCCCACCAAACTTTTTTAAAAGGGATTGAAGTTTAGAAATTTCGAATTTTCCGATAATTAAATAATGAAAACAAAGGGCAGGGGTTTTAAAGTTTAGCTCACGATTCATTCTTGTTGGGGCCACCAAAAATACTGTTGACCTCACCAAAAATTTCAGAAAGCCTTGGAACACCACGGGAGAAGGAAGTCCCCGGGGACATACCCAACACTGGTGGGTCCAGGAATTTAGACGATCCTTTCACGGACGATTTGATGTTGCCGGTAAGCCCATTGATGGTTCATCGAGTAGTTGGAGCTCATGCCAGCTCCACTACCGAGGGAAAAAACGGTTTTTTTTTAAAAAATTTTAAAAAATTAAAAAACAATAACCACAATTCAAACACCCTTTATGGGCATAAAAATATTCCAGATAACGCTGTTATTTGAAACTTAAAAGGGAATTGGTATTTGGTCAAATGCGTTCATTTTGATCCTCCATATTCAATGGGAAAAAATTTTATAAATAGGTGCCTGTTTTTGCAAACGAAGAAAAAAATTTATTTTATGTTTTTTTTTCACAAAAGGTTTTGCCAAAAGGAATTATTGACTGATCCTACCGGGCTGTCTCGGGCCGGATGAAACAAAAGATGGTTCATCGGTAACTGGTTAACGCCAGCTCGCACTGCGCAAAGAAATGATTTTCCTTATACAAAAAAAATAACAAAATTAGAACAATTAAATCTACATCCCTGAGTCAGAAAAATTTAGACAACGCAGTTACTTAAAACTTGAAGGTAGATTGGGATTTTGGGAATTATGTTCATTTGAAATATTTATCAAGAAAATAATAAAAATTATTTTACTTTACATTTTAGGTTTTTTGGGGCCCCCTTAAAAATAAAATATTTTAGGAAAGTCGCATTATACAGAACTATAGCAAAAACAATATTTTAGAAATGTGCACGCTAAAAGAAAAGGCATGTTGGAAAAAATAACCAGTTTTTTATCTTATATAGGTACATATAACAAATTTCTAAAATTATTATTTTGTTGGTGCTGAGTAAAGGTCGGGGATAATGCAACTTTGGAAAAAAAAAATTTTAAAAAAATTCCCGTAAAGAAAATTTTTGATTCAGGGGGCCCAATCTTGAAAAAGTAAGATAAACATGGGAAAAATACAGTGAAATAAAAAAGTCCGAGTTCAAAAATGTCCTTTTCTCGCCCACAAAAACAAAACAACAAAAGAATTCACTGGGCCATCGAGTTAGTTGTTTTTGAACCCAACTTGGTTGCAGAACCCATTAATACCGAGATTGGGCATGATATACGCTTTAAGTTAAAACAAATCATTTTTACCGCAACTTCTGAGGGTGACAGTTAAAAACCCAACAAGTGTTCATCACCCGTCAGTTTCCACCAAGGGTGGACCATAAATTTATTCTTGATGGGAAAAGAAATGGGGAACCAAATCAAACAAACAAAGCAAGTTGTCTGTCTTTTTTCTCCATTTTTGGGCAATGTTCTAATATAAATATTATTCCCCTCGCATACACGCTTTTAAAGACGCACCCCGGTAATGATTTTTTTCACGGTTTTTTTATTAGGGGAAGCGTGCCTGGGTTATTATTTTCAGTCCCGAGTTTATCTAAAAATAGGAACAATTATCCCCCCCCAAAGTTTTCTTTTTATTGTGACGACATTGTCCCCTTTTAAAAAAAGGTTTTTTTACATTGAACGCTTTGAAATAAAAAACATTATGGGTCCCACCATTAATCATAATTGGCGATCACAGGGTTCGATTTTAAAGCATAAAAATCTGAAATACCACAGTTCGTTTCGTTTAGGCCTTTTATACAGGTTGATTCCATAATTGGGCACGGGCCCCAAAAAAGTTTCAACAAAACAAAAAACCCCCTTTTTTTAGACCAGCGTATGACCCCGTTTACGTTATTGCCTTGAATAATAGGTTTTTTCATATTACGGCCTATAAGGGCTGTCGGGAAAAAACCCATTATTCTACTGATGTGAGAAAAACACGTTGCCGTCAACTGCATTTCGGCAGGGGGGCGTTACTGTAAAGGGGAGGGAAAAGACTTGCCAATGACAGGTGATCTCAAAATTAATAAATAAGGGGATTTTTTAGTCATTCAGACAAGGGTGACGACAGGATAGCTATTTAAGTGCTTTTTACATGACGCCCAAAAAATGTTTTTAAGATTTACAATTTGGGATTTTAAATAAACCTTTTAAAAACGGTATGACCACAAAAAAACATCACCCCGGGGGGAGGTCCCAGGGGGGCGCCCTTCAAAAAACCTTTTCTGTTTTACAGAACGACCTGGTCCTTTTCTTCTTCTCACCAACGCTTCTCAAAAAAAAGACATGGAGTGTCGGCCGAGGTCTTTTTGGACCAAATTCCGGTGTTGGCAGAATTTGGGGTTTAACTGAACTGAAAACAAAGACATACTTGGCAAAAATTCAAAATCCCTTTAACCTTAAACCATACTTAACCCTAAATAGTCGTGACGTCATGTGACGTCATCAGATATCGAATTACATCAAATCAAAAGAATATTAAAAAAAACATATCTCATGAACCACAAAAATATTTCCCCAATCTGTATCATATTAAAGATATGACTGATGGCGTCATCAC
>CM055826.1:23866930-23921696 GCA_029582265.1 Zoroaster sp. YZ-2022
AAAGTAGGAAGTTCATGTATGCAGTGAACCAAAGAACATTTGTAGTTTTATTACAATTTTCAATTATCTAATTTATTAACTTTTTTTTAATTGATATTTTATTTGTTAATTTCATAATTTATTTGATATTCCATACTAATAGAAGCCTAAATCAATTTGTTTCATTAAAACAATATCTCAGACAGAATCATAGTTTTAATATTTTAGGTAATTAGTAAAATTGCACATTCACCAAAAAAATCTCATTGATTTGTTTTAATTTAAAAAGAGCATGTGATGAAGAGAGGTTGTACACAATTTAGTATTATTTTGTTAATTGTTCCAAGGTAATGGTTAGTAATACCAGAGACAGTGCGATTCATCATTGCATTGTGCATAATGTTCTATTTACTTTGCTTTTTCTTACTTGCAAGTCTCGATCTCCTATTGCTTTATTTAATGTGAATGACAGAACAAATTCCTTATCATGCTTAGCATTTGGTTGTCATATGTATGTGCATTTAATAACCAAAAACACTTGTGTATTTATTAATTACTCTTAGGCCTGCAAATATTTAAAAGAACATTATTAAACATTATTAAAACTGAGAACTTCCAAATATATTTTGTAATTAAACATATTCTCCATATGTAAAAACTGGTTTTAAGAAATCATTTATTTAACATCATCTTGTACTAGTGCAGAATGAAAGGGCTTATTATTAAGAAGGTCATTGGGACACCCCCCTGATCCCCACTCCCCCACCACCATCACCGCTACAGAGACACCTAACTGGGTTGCATGGGGCCCCCTATATCAAACAATTCGGAAAGGAATTTATTATCAATCAATCAATAAATAGTTTATACTATAAATAAGAATACTTCCAGAGCGACCAAAGGTTAAATTGCGGAGAAATTTACAATGTTTAAAAATTTAAACTTAAATAAGGGAGTAATAAGCCTTAACAAAGTTAAAGATAATAAGTTAAGTTAAAACAGATGAGGTGAGACTGACAACTTTAAAAACTAATTAAGCAAAAAAAAAAGAACTAAAAGTGGACTAACATTATAACAGTTTACAAAAAGGAAATACAATGGCGAAATGAAGCAGTGGCAGTGAAGGAAAGTAATATAAAAAGAAAACAACGAAATACAATAGGAAACTAATTCTAAAATGACCGATAAAACTCTTTAAGACATTGAAGACAGAAATATACTTGGGATAAACTCAGAGTATAAAATCAGTTTGAGTTATTTAACAAACGAGTAAGATATGGTAGTGGACTTTTTCTGAAGCGATCAGTTCTACAGTGGAAGTCACGTAGTAGTCCAGTTTTCCTGAGTTGGTACCCACTTTCAACCTTTAAGGGTAGACTACTTTGGATTACTGAAGTAGGTAGTAATTTGGCAAATGAAAGGCAAAGTTTGTATTGTCGGCATTCCAGGGTTTCAATATTGTACGTCAGTATGGCGTCAGAATGACGTTGATAATCATCGGCAAGAATAATTCTGCACGCTCGTTTCTGGACTCTTTCCAGATCTTTGCATTGCTTCTTTGATATGCCGCTTGACCATACAGGAGCTGCTTACAAATGAGACATAGATACTAACAAGGTCACTCATGCTAAGACAATGGTATTAAAGTTTACATAGATACTAACAAGGTCACTCATGCTAAGACAATGGTATTTAAGTTTGCTAAACATGAACAGGCGAGAATTGGCACCAGTGGCATAGCCAGGACTTTTTCAGTGGGGAGGGCCCAGCGGGTATGGTTTTTTCCCTTTTCTTTTTCTTTTCTTTTTTGGGGCACTATGATAATTTGTCGTGGGGGGCACCTGGGGGTAGGGGGGGGCATTGGAAATTTGTGGGGGGAACGTCCCCCCCCCCCCAGGCCCCCCGTGGCTACGCCGCTGATTGGCACGCTTGATCATTGAATTAACATGCACTTGCAACTTTAAATTGGCTTGAATGAAAACTCCCAGAAGCTTAACTGTGATGTCCGTGAGGGACAATGAGGACGGGGCTGGTTCATTTCAGGAGAAGTAAACATCCCTGGTTGCAGACTTGTTTCAGGTATTGCCCTCAAATATTTATGAAAAACAAAAGAATTGAGGCCCATACATTTGGTGGATTGTGTAAAAATGGTCCAATATCATAACCTGGGGTCCTTGACTTCCAATTGTGAGTATTTTGGATACACTATAGGCCCTGAAAAAGTGGTCCTAATTTGATTTCAAGCGTAAGGCCTTTTTCCAAAATGGCTGCTTCGTTTGTTTTGAGAATTTAACGGCGACCTGAATTGCGTTAAACGCATTGCATGACATAGGCCTATTATTGCAGCCTGTGTGTACACATAAGCGTATGACGCACTGGTTTAAAGCAGTGTCGAAAAGTGGGGAGGGCTGATGATACTGGAATTTGTTTGTTCCCTGTAAAACGGCCACTGAAATGCAGCCACCCCTAGTATCTTTGCATCACTGTGAGAGAACGTACACTGTCAAAATTACATGTAAATTTACAGGAAAATGTAGGCAAATCATATCTCCATCTTCAATGTATTGCACTAAGTGTCGGTAGAACGACTGACTGTGAAGCGAACGGTCACCAGTTCAACTCCCACCGGAGACATTTTTTTTTACCCAATCTATCCCTTAATACTTTAACACATTTAAATTGCATTCAAAAACTACCAACATACTCGTAGCACGATCCGATAGTGCGCTGGTACTGTCCCATCAGACCACCGGGATCTGGGTTCGATTACCGTCTGCGCCCGATTTAGGAACTTGGCTATTCGCTGGAACTGGCACTGGTAATGCTTGGGAGCTGCCTTGTTTCTACCCTAAAGGTGCAGGGCCTTCTTGGCTAGGAATCAGGGCAGAGCAGGGAAGGATATATCGGTGAGCCGGAACGCCAGACTAGAAGGGCCCTAATGGAAGCCGGTGAAGGGACCCTATACGACTTTAAAGCCTATGCCTTTAAAGCGCGGTAGGAATCAATCCCGATAAATCGCGGATCCTGAATGCCTGGTATTCGCTGAGTACTTTTTTTATTTTTATTTATTTTTTTAAATTTATTTATTATGTTTGCACATAAAATCTCTTAAAACACAGACAACCCAGGGACTACACACCATAAACCCCCACAACGTCACCGAATATTTGCTTGCCTCATACTCATTATCAAATTTATTGAGAAAGTGTTAAATCATACTGGAATTTGTTTGTGAAGTATGTACACTATAGAGTCGTATTTAACCCTTTCATTACCAGCCAGTTATGTAAGAGAGTACCCTTCTTTACCACAGTAATTAGGAGCCCAATGTCACTTCAGTACCAGTGGGTTTTTCACAATTTCATTGAAGTGCGCCCTCATTCGGCAGTAATAGACACTTTTTTTTTTACATGTGTACTGTACATACCAAATGGCTCAGATATATTTGTATGTAAAAATGATGGTAAAAATGAGTATACAAAAGGGAGGAAAATATTGTGCATATTTTTTAAGTGTAAAAGCAAAACAATGAAATAATCAGATCAGTATTTACACTGAAGAAAAGTAATACAAATGGGTGATATTTCAGAGAATTTGTAATAAATACATGCAAATACGGTACATGTATAAGATTTCGTTTCCATGTGAAAAACAATAACTTGGATGAGATTTTTTGGGATTTTTTGTTTGTTTTCTACTTGGAAATGAACCATTTACTTGTATTCAGTGTACATACATCACAATCCATGCTAACACCCCCCCCCCCCAATTCAATGTTGGTTTGGACTGTAATCTGCGGCTCGTCCGACCTTTCCCAACATTGAATTGGGGGGGGGTGGTGGATGAAGGCAAATAGTACAGATTTACAATCAAGTGATGTGGTATTTCTCAAAGCAAGGAACTATGCACATAGGTTGTGTACATTGTTTACAGATCATCTTTGTTTGTTTTCGCCTGCCTAATTTGCGGTTACTGCAAACAATGCAGTCGCGTTTCTTTCCATTGGGGTTTTTGCCTGGATAGTGCTGTTGCGCGTTGCCCTGTCAACTCGATAGGAATATGGTATCTCAACTGACTTGTTGCGTTACGTTCCCAACCCAACAGCAAGCCCTGTACAATCCCTATACGAAAATCAAGGTTACTGACATTTTTGTTCCCTGCTATGCTGGTGAATATTACTCTGCTATTGACAATACAGATATTCAGCATATGGAAAAAAAAAACTCTTTTCCACCATTTCAAGCTTCTGTGTGTATGATTGTAGTACTGAAAACATTGGTTGGCAAGATCAGTTCCACCTATGTTTTTGTTGTAATCTTCAATACAATTGGGCTTCATAACATCACGAAATCCACGTGTGCTCTTATTACACCAATTTGCTTTTGGACAAATCACTGTTGCCTACATTAGTTAAAAGTGTTACAGATTTTTTGTCTTGCCAAACGATACACAATTGCCCACCTTTCACCAAAAAATGGGTCATCTCCTTTCTTCATTTTATGTTTTTTTGGGTTTGCGGCCTGGGGTATTCCCTGTGTAGTGTAACGAACAGTTCCACAACATCCGAATCCTAGTTTAGCAAGTTTAGCTAAAAGAGCTGGGCTCGTATAGTAATTATCACAATATATTACGTGTCCCTTATTCTCAAGTCCATGGACCAGATCAATGACGACTTTTCCTGCAACTGTTGGGTTTGGTGGATGGCAGTCTGATGACTTGGAATCTACATGTACGTCTGCATCATAAACAGTTTGGGTGTCGTCGGCTCCTGTGTACAGTTTCCAAGCACACGTGTATCCTGTTTTGGACTCGTTCAGGAAGAAGGCTTTAATACCCTGTTTGATAGGTTATTTAGGCATGTACTGAACAAAACTTAAGCGTCCCTTGAATTTCAACATACTCTCGTCTGGAGACAGATTCTGCTCAGGGTTATACAGGTTGAGAAACTTCGGGACGAGGACTTCTATCAAGGGCCGAACTTTGGAAAGTTTGTCCCGTTTAGCCAAGGCACTACGAGGAATTTGGTTATTTGAGATGTGGAGGAACCGAAGAATTGAACTGAACCGAAGAATTGAACTGAACCGATTACGGGACATGATCGACGGATAGAATGGGATGTGAAGAATTTCAGATGTCGATCAGTACATCTTGTATTGAGAGGATTTGTTTATGCCCATAGCAATAAGAAGTGCCACAAATGCCATCATTTCTGGAATGTTGGTTGGGTGCCAGGAGAATTGTTGATCAGGATTTGAGTCTATTGTTTGCTGCGCATAGCGATTAGTCTCGTCGACGAGCATATCCCACACGAGTTGACAAAAATACAGCTTGAAGATCTCCACTGCCGACAGTGTGGCAAAGTCGCCGGTGGGGCCAGGATTTCCAGTGAACTGCACAGTCCCACACTCGTAATGGTCTCGTCGTTCCCAACCGGATCGGAAATCTAACTTTCCTGTCGTCCTCCTTGATCTCGGCCGGCTGTCACCTTGGTAGGTAGGCTGCAACAGAAAAACAAGGCAAAGGAGGATTAATCTCGGTCTTGTAAATACAATATCTCAATGCTACTTTGCTGCATGTGCACAGGCCACAGGGGGTCATGCGCAAAATGAATATTGTGGTGAGAAAAGAAAACTCGTTGCCGATAAATTTTCGTTGTGGGATTGTGAATGTGAATTCCCCCAACTTCTTGCATTAACGACTTATAAGGGCCTTTCGAATACGAGGCTATTCTTTTGGACGCTTGAGACTAAGAGTGCATTTTCAGCTTGTTGACGCTAAATAGCACGACCGGCTATGGGTGGATGTTAAAATTTCTATGCTATATCTATACATCAACTTGCTGTTTCAATGAATACAAATATTACCCCAACAAACTACTAAAATTGTACATTTTCACTTGAGCACTTTGTGCCTGACTTTTTTGACCCAGTCCAGGGGGTGGGGATTTGGTCAATCCTATTCAAGGGATCCATTTTCTAAATTTACATTCCTCAACTCCTACAGTTGTAACCCCTTGAGCATATTAAAAAAATGCATCCAATATTTACGCTATAGCCTAGGAAAATAAGTGAATTACATTAATTTGCATTGGGCCAGGAAGAGTAACCTTAACTGTTAGTTATTCATTTTTACTGTGATTTAGGCCTACCTCTTGAACGAATTCCGCTGGAAGTTCTAGTTCTACTATAGATAATGTGCTGTCGTCATCCGTTACTTCGTCATCTGATTCTGAGCCACTGTCTGCCAAAATCTCAGCCAAAATGCCATCATTTATGTCCGTTTCCATCATGATTGCAACTAAAAACTGACCGTTGTGGAAAGCGAGTGGACGCTAGCAGGAAAAACCGCAAAAAGTGACGCGCTTTTTTCTTTTATGAACTTTTAAATACTTCATTCCTGTCAATAGAGGGCGCCAAACATAAAAACCGCTCGAGCATTTTCAGGTGGTGAATTAAGTAGCCGTGGGCGTCAAGGGCATGCCGATTCCCGGCACCTTTTAGAGCCCACGGGATCGAAGCGTATCACAACAAAGGCTCTTTTTAGAGCCCGTGGGATCGAATGGGTTAAATACAAGGTTGGGGAAGGTTATCTCTACAAAATGGCCACTGAAATGCACCCAGCCCGTGGACCTTTGCAGCGCTGTGAGAGAAAGTATTTTTTTTAAATATAATATTGGCTTTGAATAGCCCCGTACATTCTGTACATGGCTGGGCGGGATTTGAACAGCAAACATTTAATATAGTATGAACATTTGCTGCGTGGTAGGTCTGCCATTTTTTCAGATACAGTCACAAGCGTAGAGTCAACAGATAGCTTAGGTTTTCCATCTTAGAAAACTCATCATTTTAAGACTTTTTGGCCTCGACATTCGAAAACGGCCGTCGAACACAGATACCCCTCGTCATTTTCCAGCGCTGTATGCAATACAGACGGATTATAAACAATTTTTTTTTTGAGTTTGGGTGCAAACGCGCGTTCCTTCCGTCAAATACCACAACAATTGTTATCATCTTCATCAAGTTTTCTGAATACTAATTCATGCAAAGTTTGACCGCATCGACATTTAAACCCTCAAAAGCTAACTTATTTCGTCCTTTGAGGGCGCTATGTAAGATTAACGGTTACGTTGTAGGTATAGGAAAGAGATTTTCCACGTGAGGGTGCACCCAACTAAAGTGAGAAAAAAAGTCATACTACTACTAATAATGTATAATAAAGATTTGTAGCGCGCACATATCCACCCTGCTGGGCGCTCAAGGCGCGGAAACAAAGAAAAAACAAAAACAAAAAATGAATACAAACAATATACAATGATAGCATAGGAGAGAAAACAAATTATGTACTGAGATACATGTATCTACAATGCAATTACAAATATACATCATCTTTGAAGCATTGTGACATAAGATAAGTTTTAAGCATCGACTTAAATCTAGTTATACTATGACAAGATTTGAGTTTAGTTGGAAGATGATTCCAGAGTCTCGGAGCTGCGACAGAAAACGACCTATCACCCCAGTTCCGTTTTGAAGTTGGTTCCTTTAGGAGTGACATGTTGCTGGAGCGCAAATTGCATGATGGAGTGTAGACTTTAAGCAGTTCAGAAATATAAATTGGAGCAATGTTATTAAAAGATTTGTGAACAATTAGCATAAGTTTAAAAACAATTCTCTGTGAAACAGGAAGCCAGTGCAGTTCTTTCAAGATTGGCGTGATATGGCATGACTTTCTGGACAAAGTTGCAACACTGCTGCTGCTGTGTTTTGTATGTGCTGAAGACGAGATATTTGATTCTGCGGGAGACCATAAAGGAGAGCATTCCCGTTATCGAGCCGTGATGTGACAAACGCATGTATAATTTGTTCAGCAGCGCTTTTATTCAAGTATTTCCTTATTCGGCTAATATTTCTGATATGGAATGATGATATGCGAACAATGTTGGAGATATGAGGTTTTAAAGTCATTGTCGAGTCAAATATAACACCCAAATTACGTGCTTGTGACGAGGGGGTTATCTGCGAGTCACCAATTGTAATAAATGGAAGAGAAACTTTAGATAGTTGCTGACGTGATCCAAATAGAACAAATTCTGTCTTTTCGTCATTCAATTTCAAGAAGTTTTGTCTCATCCAACTACGAATCTCTTGAATACATTTCTCCAGCGTTGTAATACACGACTCGGCAGGTTCTTGAGAAGATTTAAAAGTAATATAAAGCTGTGTGTCATCAGCGTAGACATGATAATTTAAATTATACTTCAAAATGATATCACGAACTGGAAAGGTATAAACAGTAAACCACTGTGGGCCGAGCACAGAGCCTTGGGGTACAGAATAGTCCAGAATAACAGGCTTGGAGATAGCGTTACCAATACAAACATGCTGAGGCCTATTTAAAAGGTAGGACTTACACCAATCCAGGGCTGTATCATGTATTCCAAGATGATATTGAAGACGGGAGAGAAGGATTTTGTGATCGACTGTGTCAAAAGCGGCGCTTAAGTCTAACAAAACTAATGCAGTAATTTTTCCATCATCCATGGCAGATAAAATGTCATTGTTGACGCGAAGAAGAGCAGTTTCCGTTCCATGAAATGGTTTATAGGCTGACTGAAATGTGTCCGACAGGTTATTAGCACGAACATGGTCAGTGATCCGTGATGAAACAACTCGCTCGATTGTTTTTCCAAGGTACTTTAAATTCGCTACTGGTCGGTAATTCTTGAAAACTTCCTTGTCCAAATTGGGTTTTTTCAGGAGTGGTTTAACATGAGCAACCTTCTGGCTATCAGGGAAACAATCGGAAGAAAGAGATCTGTTTACAATAATTGTGATATACTTAGCAAACACATCAATATTTTGTTTTATTAGCGAAGTTGGTACTGAATCAAGTTTACATGATTTTGATGGCGATATCATGAGTTTCTTGATCTCCGTAACATTAGCAGGCTCAAACATAGACAGTCTACAATGTGGATCCTTGCGTGGCGGTGTTTGTGATAGAATGGCAGGTACTGCGGGAAAAGAACGACGGATATTCTCAATTTTTGTGACAAAGAAGTTTGAAAATGCATTTGCGAGGTCCTTATCGGAGTGTGCAGATGGAATTAAGCACTGGAGTTTTGGGTTTATGAAGCAGCTTTTCAACAATGTTAAATAGTTTTTTCTGATCGCCAGAGCTCTCTTCCACAAGAGATGAGTAGTGAGCTATTTTTGCCTGGTTAATCATGTTCTTCACAATATCACGTTGGTTACAGTATTCTTGCCGATGTACTCCAAGTTTCCCATTGTCACGCCATTTTCGCTCAAGTTGACGGCGGATTTTCCTTGCAGCACGAATATCATCATTGAACCAGAGGGATTCAGATTGTAGTTTAACAGTTCGAGTTTTTTGGGGAGCATGATCGTTCAAGATGTTACTGACAGTAGATTCAAATAGATTGACACAAGAATCCAGCTCACCATCTTCAAGGTTTACATTTTCCAGTTGAGATTCAATATCATAACATAAATCTTGGATATTTACATTTTTCCAGTGTCGAGTAGTTACAGAAATGGTAGGTATGGGAGGTTTTTTAAGGTTCATATCTGCCATGATTGCATAATGATCAGATAAGCCGGGATGGATAGTTATATTTGAGATGAGAGGTGAAGTATTTTCACGCGTTATCATGAGGTCAAGACAGTGACCATATCGATGAGTGGGTGATGTGATGTGCTGAATAAGTCCGTGAGCGGAGAGCAGAGCTGTTTATCATAAAGTGTATCATAAAGTGTATACCCATAAAGTGTATACCCTCAACTTTTTTCTGAAAAACTAAGATTTGAGGCCCATTCATTTGATGGATTGTGTAAAAATGGCCCACTATCATAACCTGGGGTCCTTCACTTCCAACTGTGAGTATTTTGGATACACTAGGCCCTGAAAAGTGGCCCTAATTTGATTTCAAGCGTATGGCCTTTTTTTTCCAAAATGGCTGCTTCGTTTGTTGTGAGAATTTAACGGCGACCTGAATTGCGTTAAACGCATTGCATGACATAGGCCTATTATTGCAGCCTGTGTGTACACATAAGCGTATGACGCACTGGTTTAAAACAGTGTCGAAAAGTGGGGAGGGGAGGGGCTAAATATACCGGAAGTTGTTTGTTCCCTGCAAAACGGCCAATGAAATGCAGCCACCCCTAGTATCGTTGCATCACTGTGAGAGAAAGTACACTGTCAAAATTACATGTAAATTTACAGGAAAATGTAGGCAAATCATATCTCCATCTTCAATGTATTGCACTACGTGTTCAAGCCACTGATAGCTCAGTCGGTAGAGCGACTGACTGTGAAGCGAAGGGTCACCAGTTCAACTCCCAACGGAGAAAATTGTTTTTACCCAATTCACCCCTTAATACTTTAACACATTTAAATTACATTCAAAAACTACCAACGTACTCGTAGCACGATCCGATAGTGCGCTGGTACTGTCCCCTCAGACCACCGGGGTCTGGGTTCGATTACCGTCTGCGCCCGATATAGGAACTTGGCCTTTCTCTGGAACTGGCACTGGTAATGCTTGGGAGCTGCCTTGTTTCTCCCCTAAAGGTGCAGGGCCTTCTTGGCTAGGAATCGGAGCAAGGAAGGATATATATCGCTGAGCTGGAACGCCATACCAGAAAGCCTATGCCTTTAAAGCGCCGGTAGGGATCAATCCCGATAAATCGCAGCTCCTGCATGCCTGGTATTCGCTGAGTAACTTTTTGTTTTTTTAATTAATTTATTTATTTAACAATGCTTGCACATAAAATCCCTTAAAACACAAACTACCCAGGGACTACACACCATAAACCCCAACAACGTCACCACATTTGCTTGCCTCATACTCATTATCAAATTTATTGAGAAAGTGTTAAATCATACTGGAATTTGTTTGTGAAGTATGTACACCATAGAGTCGTATTTAAATACAAGGTTGGGGATGGTTATCTCTACAAAATGGCCACTGAAATGCACCCAGCCCGTGGACCTTTGCAGCGCTGTGAGAAAAAGTATTTTATTTTTTATAAAACATTGGCTTTAATTGAATAGCCCCGTACATTCTGTACATGGCTGGGCGGGATTTGAACAGCAAACATTTAATATAGCATGAACATTTTCTGCGTGGTAGGTCTGCCAGTTTTTGAGATACAGTCACAACAGTGGGGTCAAGAGATAGCTGAGGTTTTCCCTCTTACAAAACTCATCATTTTAAGACTTTTTGGCCTCGACATTCGAAAACGGCCGTCGAACACAGATACCCCTCGTCATTTTCCGGCGCTGTATGCAATACAAACGGATTATAAAAAATCTTTTTTTTTTTAGTTTGGGTGCAAACGCGTTCCTTCCGTCAAATACCATAACAATTGTACGGAAGCGTATTTAGGACATGGCAGAAATTTTTTTCCCGGATTACTATTTCGCCCGAGCGAATTACTATTTCGCCCGGGCGAATTACTAATCCGCCCAGGCGAATTACTAATCCACCCGGGCGAATTACTAATCCGCTCGGGCGAAATAGTAATTCGCCCAGGCGAAATAGTAATTCGCCCGGGCGGATTAGTAATTCGCCTGGGCAAATTACTATTTCGCCCGGGCGGATTAGTAATTCGCCCGGGCAAAATACTAATTCGCCCGGGCGAAATAGTAATCTGGGAATTTTTTTCCTGCGATGTCCTAAATACGCTTCCGTACAATATACTGATAATGATCAACGGCATCTTACGACGGACTAATTGTTTGTACTAACAAGTGATGGCGTTTCCATAGTTAGCGATGTGCGAGTATCGCTGGGGCTGGCTGAAGTTGGCTGTGCTTCACCAGAAACGAAAGCTGATGATGTAGTTTGGCTGCTCGAGTTCATACTGGTCCAAGTTTCAGATGTTAGCGGAGTTGTCGAGCTGACTGACGTTGCCGACATACTGTATGTGATTGCTGAATTCTATTTGTTGGGAGGGGGGTAATTATATGTTAGTGAATCACATCTCCAATCCAAAATATTTGCCAATCACGTATAGGTCTATGCCTTAATTATGAACTGAAATAAGGTGCATAACATTGAAACTTTTTGTTTTTCGAGATTTCTAATAGTGTATAGTGACAAACAATCACCGGTGACAAAGACGTAAAAACAAATATCTAACGTAACTGACAAAACAACAGATGGGCAAACAGACAACAGATAACTTACTGAAAGATAGACAGAGAAACATACATTGACACAGACTGTATAACAACATGGTAACAATGAAGATAACTAAGTAAGATTTGAAGCTTTGTATGGTGGAAGTACAGTGGAAGTAAAGTTTGTGGTAGCACCATTAAAACAATCTCTTAGGAGATGTAATAATTGTTGGTTTTGAGAAGAACTGGTGGTGAGAAACTCGACGTTTCGGTAAAGATAATGTTGAATCTACTGATAATGATCAACGGCATCTTACGACGGACTAATTGTTCTATACTCACAGGTGTTGTCGTTTCTATAGATAGGGATGTGGGAGTATCGCTGGGGCTGGCTGAAGTTGACTGTTCATAATCAGAATCAGAAACAGAACCTGAAGCACTTGCTGTCGATGTAGTCTGGCTGCTTGAGCTCATACCGGTCCAAGTTTCAGATGTTAGCGGTGTTGTCGGGCTAACCGACGTTGCCGACATAGCTGATGTGATTGCTGAATTCTGTTTCTTGGGAGAGGGCAACCATATGTTAGTGAATCACATCTCCAATCCAAAATATTTGCCAATCACGTAGGACTATGACTTAAAACAGAACGTTCAAAGAACAATGCTATATGCAGGAAAATACTTAATTATGAACTGAAATATAAGTAAGACTAATTGCGGTGGAGGTAACCTCCAGTTCTTTCTCAGAACTAATTACTACTCAATAGAGAATTTCACATGGTGTCACCGCAATTAGTCTTACTTATCCTCTTCACCATGCAAAGCTACAAGTTTTACCGAACTGAAGTATAAAGTGCAACAATTTAAACTGTTTGTTTTTCGAGATTTGTAATAGTGTATAGGGACATAACTATTTACGTCCTGTTTGATAAATATAGTTCAATTCGTGGACATATAATCACCGGAGACAAATACGTACAAACAAATAGATAACGTAATGGCCAAACAGACAACAGACAAACTTACTGAATGATAGACAGACAAACAGACGTTGACACAATCTGTATAACAACATGGTAACAATGAAGATAATTAAGTAGGATTTGAAGCTTTGTATGGTGGAAGTACAGTGGAAGTAAAGTTTGCGGTAGCACCATTAAAACAATCTCTTAGGAGATGTAATAATTGTTGGTTTTGAGAAGAACTGGTGGTGAGAAACTCGACGTTTCGGTAAAGATAATGTTGAATATACTGATAATGATCAACGGCATCTTACGACGGACTAATTGTTCTATACTCACAGGTGTTGTCGTTTCTATAGATAGGGATGTGGGAGTATCGCTGGGGCTGGCTGAAGTTGACTGTTCATAACCTGAATCAGAAACAGAACCTGAAGCACTTGCTGTCGATGTAGTCTGGCTGCTTGAGCTCATACCGGTCCAAGTTTCAGATGTTAGCGGTGTTGTCGGGCTAACCGACGTTGCCAAAATACTTGATGTGATTGTTGAATCCTGTTTGTTGGTGGGGGCAAGCATATGTTAGTGAATCACATCTCCAATCCAAAATATTTGCCAATCACGTAGGTCTATGCCTTAAAACAGAACGTTCAAAGAACAATGCAGGAAAATATTTAATTATGAAGTGAAATATAAGTAAGACTAATTGCGGTATAATATAAGTAAGACTAATTGCGGTGACACCATGTGAAATTCTCAGTTGAGTAGTAATTAGTTCTGAAAAGAAATGGAGGTTACCTCCAGTTCTTTTCAGAACTAATCACTACTCAATAGAGAATTTCACATGGTGTCACCGCAATTAGTCTTACTTATCCTCTTCACCATGCAAAGCTACAAGTTTTACCGAACTGAAGTATAAGGTGCAAAAATTTAAACCTTTTGTTTTTCGAGATTTTTAATAGTGTACAGGGACATAACTATTTGCGTCCTGTTTGATAAATATAGTTCAATTCATGGACAAATAATCACCGGTGACAAAGACGTACAAACAAATAGATAACGTAATGGGCAAACAGACAACAGACAAACTTACTGAATGATAGACAGACAAACAGACGTTGACACAATCTGTATAACAACATTGTAACAATGAAGATAATTAAGTAGGATTTGAAGCTTTGTATGGTGGAAGTACAGTGTAAGTACAGTTTGCGGTAGCACCATTAAAACAATCTCTTAGGAGATGTAATAATTGTTGGTTTTGAGAAGAACTGGTGGTGAGAAACTCGACGTTTCGGTAAAGATAATGTTGAATCTACTGATAATGATCAACGGCATCTTACGACGGACTAATTGTTCTATACTCACAGGTGTTGTCGTTTCTATAGATAGGGATGTGGGAGTATCGCTGGGGCTGGCTGAAGTTGACTGTTCATAATCAGAATCAGAAACAGAACCTGAAGCACTTGCTGTCGATGTAGTCTGGCTGCTTGAGCTCATACCGGTCCAAGTTTCAGATGTTAACGGTGTTGTTGGGCTAACCGACGTTGCCGACATACTTGATGTGATTGCTAAATTCTGTTTGTTGCAAGAGGGCAACCATATGTTAGTGAATCACATCTCCAATCCAAAATATTTGCCAATCACGTAGGACTATGACTTAAAACAGAACGTTCAAAGAACAACGCTATATGCAGTAAAATACTTAATCATGAACTGAAATTATAAGGTGCCCAATTTAAGCACAATTTTCCAAATGTAATTTACCCAACGCTGGAATTCATTTATATTTTTCATACTCATTCTAACATTTTGTTAGAAAATTGGATTTATTCACTAATTTGACTAAAATAATAGCAAGATTTCAAGGGATGTTTGATACCATCACCGATTTTACAATAGCCGGTGACAAAGACATACACACAAATATACATAGCACTGGCGTAAATCCATGATGAAAAGTGAGAGGGGATGATTTTGAAATTTGGGTGCACGGTATAGCTTGAAGTTCTGCAGTTGACAACTATTCAGAATCTTGCGGCTTCAGTACAGATTACACCTATATGTTTTTTTTCAAAGTATTGAACATTCTGGGGGATGATCCTGTGAACCATCCCCAGTCCAAAAGGTGTGAGGGATATATCCCCACCCCCAGGATTTACGCCCGTGATACGTAGATAACGTAAATGACAAAAAAAAGATGGGCAAATAGACAACAGACAAACTCCCTGAAAGATGGACGGCCAAACAAGCGTTGACACATGGGAACAATGATTAAAAACATTTTAAAACGGGAACAATCTCTACTCACAAGTCTGTAGCAAAAGCATAATATTTTGTGGGTGTGGGAGCCAATTTGTCAAATAACTTCAGGGGCAGAACAAACATTTAAAACCTTCAAAATCACCAGATGGGAGGGAATTTTTTTTAATGGGGTGGTTGGCTTAATTAAACAAAAGTGAGAGAGGGTAGGCGTGAACAATTACTCCCCTGTAAAAAAATCGACAAAGGGGGGGGGGGGGTAGGCGTGAGGAATTTCTCAAGCCCGCTTCAATGGTTTGATTTAGCGGTTTATTTGCCTACTGAGGCTTTAAATGCCCAATGAAAAAATTGTTTGGGTGTGTCACACACCCCCTTGGTTTCAGCCCTGTCTGCTAACACGTGATGACATTAACATATCCTTTGGGAGGTCTGATGTTACCATAGTTTGCCATGTTGATTCCACAGATGTAGGAGTATCGCTGGGGCTTGCTGAAGTTGACTGTGCATCATCAGAAACGGAAGCAGAACCTGGAGCACTTGGTGGTGATGTAGTTTGGCTGGTTGAGCTCATACCGGTCGAAGTTTAAGATGTTAGCGGAGTTGTCGGTCTGACCGACATTGACGGAATGCCGGTACTGGTAAGCACAGTTTCTGTTGTGCAAATGGGAGATTAGGAATAATGTTGGTAAAACAAATAATAAATAAGTAGATTATAAATCTATTATAACAAATAATACTTATCAGTATGTGAAAATCATTTGCCGATGCCATATTCTGTGTTATTTAATTTGATCTATAGAATTGTTCGTAGCATTGTAATTTGTAGATTGTAATGTATAGGCGTTTGTTTGACCAACCATGATTAAACCGTCACCACTGTTTTCAGAAAGTGACAAAACCGTCAAAGTACATATTGTACGTCAGATAGTTTTGTTAGATATCTTGTCAAAATTTCTTGCAAGTTTCAAGTCCTGAAAACGTAAATAGTTTCATAATTAAACGTTTTCGTGACGAAACGATATTCGTCACTTGATACATTGTAATACATTGCAAATTGCATAATGCCAAAGCAAATTGTAATGCTGTTCCGTTTTCATGAAGTAACCAATCCTGTGACCATACAATGTGCCTATTCGTTTAGCTTTTCACAAAGTACGGTGCAAGCGTGGTCTTTCATTTTGCGTTTTCTGTAAGTTACGAAAAAGCTTTGCGATGAATAAATCATTGAAAAAATATAATCAACAATGATAGAGACACCATAAACCAAGGAATACCGTCAGGTTAAACCACAGAGCAAGGACTCTATGTATATATATATATATATATATATATATATCTGCACTTTCCTCCCTGCAAGCAATTAGAAACATTATTAGAATAGTTCTCTCTTGTTTTCCTGTTTGTATACATTCTGTATTGTACTTGGTTCTGGTAGGGTGAATGACAGACCAATCTTGTGTGGCTGCATTTGCAATGCGGATCGACCTGCAAAAGTTAACCTAGCAGAAATATAGGCCTATAGACTAAATTTGTTATAGTTAAACAAAATAAGCTGTTTTCTTCTTTTGTATGTGCTTCCAAGTCTAATTGATCTAGTACAAGGGTAGATATCGTTAACTCACCTTCTCTGCAAATTTGATATGTGGGCCTCAAAGAAAAACAGTCATCTAGAATATTAAAAAAATAATAATGACAAATTAAAAAAAACCCAGACTAAACTCAATATAAACAATTGGTTTTGTTTTCTCCAAATTTAATACGTTGTTAGACGGAAATTAATGTGCCATTCAGGAAGCACCCCTGTGGTACAAGTTTATTTTACAACAATTGTGCAACCGTTGCCAACTAAACTAAAAAGAGTGTTATTTTATGCGATACAAGTACACTAGCATAGGCGGCGATCTGGGGGCGTGGGGACATGTCCTCCCCATTTGTTAATGTGGGGGGGGGGGGGGAGCGGGGAGGACATAGTATGTTTACCTTGTGCATAGGCCTATTTATTTTTGCCAAATGTTCTACACATAGTCTTAAAATGTATCTAGATGAATATTTACATGCAGCAATGTGTGATCAATTCCATTAAGACACATCAATTTATAATATGTTCAATTTGAACTTCCTGTTGAGATGCTGTCCTCTTTCGGATGCTCCCGTTAGGGGTCGCCACATAATAATAATAATAATGTGTGGACTTATATAGCGCACGTATCCACCAACTGAGTGGTGCTCAAGGCGTATTATATTATTACCCCTGCTCATAAGGCTCATAAGGCTCATAAATCATTCCTGAAACCATCTCAGCTCCCTGGGGAGTATACAGCTCAATTGCTGCCATTACAGCGCATATAGGGCTAATCAACCAACTCTGCCCTCACAGGTACCCATTTAACCCCTGGGTGGAGAGAAGCAATTATGGTTAAGTGTCTTGCTCAAGGACACAAGTGTCACGGCCGGGATCCGAACCCACATTCCGCTGCTAACACCAGAACTTGAGTCCGGCAAGCTAGACCGCTCGGCCACGACACTCCATATTTTTGATTTGGCATAGGTTTTACGCCGGATGCCCTTCCTGACGCAACCCTCCCATTTATCCGGGCTTGGGACCGGCACTAAGCATGCACAAGCTTGTACATCCCCAGTGGCTGGGTTCAACTCGGCCCTTGTAGCAATTATGGTAAAGTGTCTTGCTCAAGGACACAAGCGCCATGGTCGCGGCAAGTCTTCGAACCCACACACTCTGACGACTCGGCCATCAGAACAAAAATCCGATACACTAAACCGCTCAACCATGGCACCCCACGAACTTCCTGTTGAGATAAATGTTAGATATTTCATTGTTATTACAAATCATGAACAAATTTAGATTTTATCTTTTTTAGTTCAGGTGTTATGATTTTTCGTAATATTTGATAAAGTTTAAAATATAAATATGAATTCTCTAAACTGTGACTTCAGTCAGGTAATTGCATTCATTGTTTACAATTTTATTGTATGTAATGTGATTGTTCACTGTGCCTAATGGTACAGACAAAACGTGTAGGTCCCGTGACAAGTACGCGGGGACCAAAGGTTTGAAGGTGGTTTCTATACAATTGAAGAGTGCTGAATAAAATGAGCGGGGTTGACCCTCGTGAAAATGTCAGCATTTCGCGCAAACGGCCAAAAACTAATATGGCCGCCATTTACACATAAATTGGCCTATCAGAGCAAGAGGCTGTCTCAGAAAATTCCAAACTATAAAATGTCAACCGAGGGCCCATTGATTCCTTTTGTTAAACGTCCTCGATTTAGTCGATAAAAATACGCATGTAGGCCTATTTTATGGAACGCTACAGCTGCCTTCGGTGCCCATATCGCTTCATTCGGCCGATTCACCATTTCATTCTGCTATATCATCATTTCATTCGGCTACTCATCATTTCATTTGCCCAATCATCATTTCATTCGGCTAGTCTTCATTTCGTTCGCCTTTTCATTCGGCTAGTCGTCATTTCACTAGTCGGCCATTCACCATTTCATTCGCCCAATCATCATTTCATTCGGCTAGTCTTCATTTCGTTTGGCTTTTCATCATTTCATTCGGCTATTCACCATTTCATTTGCCACCAAGATCAAGCTAGCCGCGGATTCAACCGCGGATTCAGCTGCAGGTTTTCTCACGGATTTAACCGGATCGGGTCAGTTTAAAAACTGGATAGGTTGGTCCAGTGCGTGTGAATACTGCACTCAATACGGTACGTTTCCACACGGCCGGGCGCAGGCGAAATGAAATGATGATTGCGCCCAGCCTCTGTCGTTAAAAGCGTAATCTTATAGCGCCAAAACCACGATATGCCCTAAGGTGAAATGTCATCTCCATAATTCGTTAACAAAAATTAACAAAATTAACATTATAGGGGCACAAATTGTTTTAACTTGTGATGAGTTGGTCACAAATACTCATTGTGTAACTATACACGGGATATACCGGCGATAATGGTACATATTCTAGCGTCACTTTAATTATGACCAATTCGTCAAAAGTTAAAACAATTTGTGCCCCTTTAATGTTAATTGTTGTTAATTTTGTTAATGAATTATAAAGATGACATTTCAACTTAGGCATATCGTGGTTTTGGCTTGATACGATTAATATTTCATAATTAAAGGGACTCTAGAATATGTACCATTATCGCCGGTATATGCCGTGTATATATAGTTAAACAATGCAGAGTATTTGTGACCAACTCGTCAAAAGTTAAAACAATTTGTGCCCCTATAATGTTAATTTTGTTAATTTTGTTAGCGAATTATGGAGATGACATTTCACCTTAGGGCATATCGTGGTTTTGGCGTTATAAGATTACGCTTCACGACAGAGGCTGGGCGCAATCATCATTTCATTTCGCCTGCGCCCGGCCGTGTGGAAACGTACCGTATTGAGTGCAGTATTCACACGCACTGGACCAACCTATCCAGTTTTTAAACTGACCCGATCCGGTTAAATCCGTGAGAAAACCTGCAGCTGAATCCCCGGTTGAATCCGCGGCTAGCTTGATCTTGGTGGCAAATGAAATGGTGAATAGCCGAATGAAATGATGACTAGCCGAATGAAATGATGAAAAGCCGAACGAAATGAAGACTAGCCGAATGAAATGATGATTGGGCAAATGAAATGATGAGTAGCCGAATGAAATGATGATATAGCAGAATGAAATGGTGAATCGGCCGAATGAAATGGTGAATCAGCCGAATGAAGCGATATGGGCACCGAAGGCAGCTGTAGCGTTCCATACTATTTGATTGGTGGAACACACATCACAAGTTTCGCCTCGTGAAAATGTTCTCGCCTCGTGAGCATGGTCGACATTTTAAAACCAGCCTGGAGCTGATGGTTGTTATGCTGATCTCATGTTTTGTTCCGAACTTTAACACGGCAAGCCACTCATTGACGATTTGTGTTTTTCTTTAAGCAAAAAGGTACAGAGCACAAACAAGCATTGTGAAATAGTGAGTAACCATTTTACAACTCGAAATTGCCCCGAGTTAGAGACTAGTTTTTGACATTTGGTGCAATGAGAGGTGGTAAAATGAAAGTTAAACATTGAAATACAAGAATATTAAATGATCTCACCTGTATCGTTTGTATAATAAACAGCAGCAATATTCTAAACGGGGAAAATGAAATAAAAGAACGTATTGTTACTTATTAGTGAAATTAGTCATTTAGTAGGCCTACATTCAATATGTTTTCACTCTTCGTCATAGATTATTTTTTATCTTATTGAAGTCACGTGCGAATGTACAGTAAAGAAACCGACCAGATACATGAGTTATAATAATCATATTCAGCTCGGCAAGGACAAGCTCAAAAACGCGCAGTATCTCAATTCTTACGGGGAAATAAATTGACAGAGGTTTCGCCAGGACTGAAACCAATAAAACTCATATTCAATGATAATAATACGATCCCAAGCATTAATAGGCGAAAAGGGACCGAGCCGAAGGTGATGTCCATTATCACCCGTGGACACGCCCTCATAAACTTATATTCCCTTATTATTGCTTTTTAGTATTGTTGATGGTATACCTTGATTGTTTCATAAAGATCTATCCAAACTCTACAACATCTTTCTGTATAATTACGTTCCCCCATGATGAAGTTCAAATCTTCTACAGTGGAGATGTTGAAGATGGTACTTCCAGGGTACGTTCTGTTACATGCTTCACTGTCGTTGTACGTGCTTGAATTAGCAAGTCTGTAGGTAAACGAGCCATTTGTGATCTTCCATTGACTGCAAGTATCCTACAAGAGCATAATAATTCAGGGTTAAGAACATCAAATTGATCAGTTATTTGAAAATGTTGTCTAAGATTACCTAAAAAGTCAAAACATAGACAAACACATGGGGTTTCAAAAGCCACAGTATACGTGTAATGAACATTCAACATTTCCTAATAATGGCACCATTCTGTGTTTTTAGGACTCTTTTACCTTGTTGTAGTCCAAGTGTAGGCTATCGAGTGTAAGGAGTTTGAGTTTGTTGAGTAAATCTTTGATAGCCTTATGATGGACCATGTTCAATTGATCCACGATGTATTAATAGTCAGTTTAGTGACAAATAATCTATGAAACACTTACTTAATCAGGTATGGACTGAACACCCTATCCACATTGTGAGATTGTAGGGATTGAAAACCCAGGTTCCACAGCAGGTATATATATATATATATATATATATATATATATATATATATATATATATATATATATATATATATATATATATATATTGCTCTATGGGGCCAGGTCAGAGGCCAAACCATATCTGCCGAGTAGCCAGGGATCAAGCCCCGGTCAGATGCAAACAACCCGGGTAACGGCAGTTGCGGGGATCACACAAACGGGACACAAGCCTTTTATGTGGTTGTACACAAAGTAGATTTATATGGAGAAACTGACCTGAAATATTGTATACACGTTAGCGAGTTTATATATATATATAAACGGTAGCGAGCAAAGAAAAATTGGCTGATGCCGGACTCGAACCCGCGACCTCTCGTTTACCGTACGAGCGCTCTACAAACTGAGCTATGTTGGTGGGCGGTCCACTTATGCCAGTTATCTCTTGCTCTATGGGGCCAGGTCAGAGGCCAAACCATATCTGCCGAGTAGCCAGGGATCAAGCCCCGGTCAGATGCAAACAACCCGGGTAACGCAAAGGTACTATTTATCTCTCTGGTTGTCATCTGTTTGAGATCATGATATCGGTACAAGAAATTGACATTAATTCTGTACATTTTCATAATATACCGATTTCCATGGCATTTTACTGATGATTTCAGATTAAGATTGTTGGAAAGTTGTTAACTCACCTCCCATGTACAATCTGCTAGGCAACGAGTAACAAATATTGACATCAGAACCGTCATTAATTTGGTCGCAGTCATTACAAGTTGCGAATGTAGAACGCACTGCAGAGAAAAGCTTAGCTTGTGTTGATCAAATCACCTTTTCTTCTGTAATGAATATAAGGTAATAATTATATGCATTCATTTGGCTTATTCATTATTTTCAGGCATTAGGCGAAATATGACCCCAAAGGTACAGGGGAATTATTTTTTGTTAGAGATTTCAATAATGATTACTTTATTATCACGTTACCATTTGTATTAAAGTTTTGGGTTGATTATGTTAATACACAACTTAAATGTATATTGAATACACGTTTTGCATGGCTTTCTGAAACTTTACTTTCATAGTTCTGAAATAAGGATTCCATAAAATTTCATTGAGGTAGTAAGACTAATATCTACGAACCATGCGAGAAAACCAATAAGGGAAACATTTTCAGTTTGTATATAGGGCAGACGAAAATTCCACAGCAAATATTAAAAACGCCCGAAAAAAGACCACGCATGCAAATGGCGAAACCATTATTCATAAACCTACAGAAAAAATGATTATCTATTATGTATGCAGATTTATTTACACCAATCACAGTATGAATAAGTTAGTTACCGAATTAATTACCGAATGGATTATGAATTAACTCTACCGGTAGAGAAATTGTATTTAATTATTACTTTTCTTTACCCAGGGTATGCCCAAACAGTTTAAAACTGGTTTCCATTCGGCCCTGCATACATTACAAATTATTACATACACGTACAGTTATAAATACAATATACATACATATCGTTATTGTTTTCACGAAGAGACGAATCCGTAAAAAATCATTATTTTTGTCAAATTAAGTTTTGTAGATATTTGAGAAGTATTCATTGTCGCCGACATTTCTGCCAAGTTTCAAGTGTTGAAACGTCATAGTAATTACGCTGTTTTCCGTTTTCACGAAGTGACGAATCGGCATTCGCCACTTTATACATTGAAATGCATAGCGATTGGCGAAATGCCAAAGCGGGTATTGTTGATTCTATCTATATACGTTTAGCGTTTTTACGAAGTGACAAATCGCTTAATACATTGTTTAATATACAGCGCTCTGCACGCGCGGTCTTGTTTTTACGTTTTCACGAAGTTACGAATATGTTTGGTAAGTAATTCCCCATTAATTCTAATCACTATAATAAAGATACCAACATTTCTTTGTAATTAAACTTATTAGCTTTAGTAGGAAGCAAAATCTAAAATAATTAATGCTGAAAAGTCTCTCTCTAATAATTACAAATAAATAAAAGCAGATGGAATTAATGCATTGTATAACTAATAAACAACATCGCTAAACAGACTTTACTCAGGTAAAGTATTACTGACTGAAGGTTTTACGAAGTTCAAATTTAAATTATGTTAGAGAAGTCAAAGTTCTCACTTGTACATGCAAATTATTCCATATAATTGTACCAGTTACAGCATAGCTTGTGGCATAACATTCTTTTTTTTTTGCAAAAGGAATCTTAAGCGCCATAAGACCACGGAACAACGGACTGGTAAAGGCGCTCGTGGCGTCGCGTTCCGTGCTTTGTGGTCCAGGTTGCCGCGTAATCCTCGACTTTTACAACATTTACAAGGGAAAATTAAAAGTTAAAAGCAAAATTACCGGTGAAATATCGAAAACACAGAATGTGCATCTTTAATATTCCGATTTGATTTGCCAAATACGATTAAACGCGACAGTCAGTTATTGAATGACGGATGTGCACCACTAAAATGAATGACGCAAATCCAAAATTTAATGTCTGAAAACGAAATTGCATGTCTGAATTTAGCAAAGACAACAGGCGCATATTAGTGTGTAATTGTATAGAGACTTTTCATTCATGTCATGCATTCATTTATGTACGGATGATGATCCGTACTGATGATCGGAAACGTTTGGCTTAGCGCCACGGGGCGCAAATGGTGAAATAACCAAGCGCTGGACCCAACAATACAGGAAATGGGTAACAAATGCAACATACTTCCATATTCCTGAACGTAAGCAACTTAACTTTTCAATCCAGACAAAATCGGTTGGTTCCAACACGGACAAAATTCTTGGGACACTTAAACCCCCGCCCCAATTTTCAAATATAGCGTTGAGTGCTACTTGTGTATTTAACTTGTGTTTGGTAAAACTGTAACAAATTCGATGTGTGGACCCAAAAATCACTTTAACATAAACAAACACAGAAATGAACTGCTAAATGTGTATCATAAGCAGTTATTGGGTACATATTATTCAGGACAAAATAAATAATAAATAAACAATATAAAAGTATCCACAATAATTTGAGAAATGAAATTAAAGAAATTGAACAAAACAAAACTCTCATATTGTTTAAAGCATTGAAAACAAAACAATTCAACAAAATTAACAAAACAACCCCAACCCCAACAAAATCACTATAGGACTATACATTTTTGATGAGGTTGACGAAAGAATCTTACCTCTTATTAGTCACAGGACATGCATATCCGAACTCTGGTCAGCACTATTCCATAGAAGTGGTAGAAAAAATTATGTTGGATCATGGAACAGACTTCAGTGTTTGTTGTGTTTCGTACGAATAGGGCTGTAACAAAATGTTGATGAAATGGATGTGTTCACATTGGTTTCTCGGATAGTGTTTTCCAGTCAATTCCGTATAACAATGAGAGAGTAATCTGGCTACATGAGCAGGCCTGCATTCATCACTTGTTATGATGATATTGGGGTGATACAAGCTGTAACAAAAGGAAACTAATTACCGTGCACGTTATTTTCGGTCAGGCTTGCTTTATAATACCTATTTGTCAGTTTCAGGCCACCGCACACTACGACATTTTCAATTAACTAGAACGACGAAGCCGCCGTAACTCGCTGATGGATACGTATCAAACTCATTTGTTAAATATATGTGTCGTTTTTATTTATATTTATATTTCTTGAAAGATTATAATTTTTTGCTAATTAAATTTGGTAAAAATGCCTGACGATGTAGTAAAATGTATGATTTTCCGTTTTTCGACTGGTTTTTAGTATCTCAGCACACCCAATTTAGTCAAGAGCACCTCAATTTCCTCCAGTAGCAGACAAAATTTGTTGATTTGTTGCCCAGCGTTATTATATAAAAACTTACCTGGTGCTTTCATTGAAGAGAACAAAGAAATTGTTATATCTTAACCTTCGAATGTTTGAAATTGTAACCTTTTCATACCAAGATAGGAATGGAAGGTTTGAAATATTGTAAATGTCCATTTCAAGATAGGAATGTCCCCATTTGACTCCTGTGTCAAATGAATGTTGGAAAATAATGTTTAAAACCTGTCCAATTTCATTTGCTATTATTTTGAGATATTTGGGTGACATCCCATCCGGACCCGAGGCTTTGTTTGGGTTTAGCTCTGTTAACAACTCAACAACACCCTCTTCCATAATAACAATATCAGGCATTGTTGGCACATTGCTCATGGGTTCAGATGGGAAGTCATCCAAGTTTTCTTTTGTGAATTGTGATTTAAATTGGTTAATTAGTATTAAACTCGGCCTTCTGTAAGCTATCCCACTGGTTTGATCTCTAAGGGCAGAAATTGTTGTATTTTCATTTTTAAATAAAGCTAAACATCTGTTTTGTGGATTCTAGACATTTTTCACGAGTGTATCTCCTGTATGCGTCTCTTGTTTCTCTTTTTACTCTTTTTCGCACAGCGCGAAAATTTTCCCAGTCCACCTGTGTGTTTCGTTTCACAGCTCTGTTGTAACCTCTCTGGTTGCGCCTTTGAAAACGTTTGATTTTCTGGGAAATCCACAGCATATTTTTGTTTTGTTTTACCATTTTTTATGGAACATGTGTTTCAATGGAAGCAACGGCTCTACTTTTGAATTCTATCCAGAGGCTATTATATATAAAGAATTATTTCATAGCAAAATCATTACTTATCATCTGAGCATCAGCTTTTAAGCCTTCAGTGTTAGCTTTTTGATAGAGATACACTTTCCTTGGGATCTGTTTAACCCTTTTGACACTTGCATCAATTTCCACTAACTGAATACCGTCATGGTCACTGATACCGGGGACCGTTGTAGTTTTGTTTACCAGTGTGGGGTTTGTAGTAAAGAAAAGATCTAATGTTTTGCCACTACGTGTCGGCCTATCAATGATCTGCTCTAGACCAAAATCAGCAGCCATTTCTATCATTTCCTTACATATGCCAGGTTTTTGGCACCCAGAAATAGTGCATTGAGACTCCCAATTTATATCACCCATGTTAAAATCGCCTGTAAGCCAAACATTGCTGCGGTGAATAATTTTGATGTTATTAAGGGAGTCTCTCAACTTATTCAGGTAGGTCATATTGGTGCTAGGTGGTCTATAAAATGCACCAACAATGATAGATTTGTTACTTTTGACCGACTCAATTTGAGCCCACACTAGCTCACAATCCACCTCCAGGTCCAGTCTATGGAGACTAATGGTATCATTCTTAGTCGCAATCAGTACCCCCTCCGTAAGAATTTCCTTTGCTGTTGGGTTTTCTGTCCTTCCTAATGACAGAATAATTTGGTGGGAATACTTCACTGCTTTGAATTGATTCATTTAACCAGGTCTCGGTGCCCACCACTATGTCTGGATCATGTGTTTCCAGGCATACCGCTAGCTCCGCGGTTTTCCCTTTCAAACTTTGGAAATTTATGACCAAGACCCTTAGTGGACTCAAGACCCTGTTTGGATTATTATTGGCCTTTGTTCTGTTTGGATTTCTCACCTGTGTGTTTTCTTTCTCCAGTGTGTTTCTATTTTTTCCACCGGTTTCTGTTTTATTTCGTGGTGAGGAAGTTGCAATTGGAGATTTTATTTTATACAATTCTCCCTCAAATGACCCAATGCTAGTGTTTGTGCTATCAAATTCCATGTTGCCTGAGTCGAATAGGCTACTGGCTAAGTTTGGCATCTTACAACGCCAGCATGACCATGTCAATTTGCTATCCTCAGTATATGCCTCAAAACTCTCCGTTTTCATGCTCAAGCAATCCACGTGATGCCAACCATCGCAAAAATCGCAACAAATAGATCTTTCGCCCCACAGGCATGCTTTGCGACATATATAGCATGGAAATTGAGAGTCTGAAACACTTGGTAGAGAACTATTTGCACTCGCATTTCCACTAGCATTTGGTCCTGGGTTTGGATGGCAATCATGTGCCTGAATGATAACAAGGATGCAAATGTAGAGTAAAACACATTTATTTGCATGTTTTGTTTTGGCTATATGTTTACTTAGTTTCACTATATTGGCTGGATATGCTTTGTATAGGAACTCTGGAGTCCACCCCAGACTGAGGGATCTCCTGTATCCTAAGTCAAGCACCCTCCTCCGCCTGTGCTTGTTAACAACTGATTCAGTTCAGTTAACACACACTCCTCTCCCCCACCCCTAGGATCAGAGTCCCAACAGTTCCCGCCTGCACGCTTCAGCGCACTAATCTTCCAGCATCCAGCCATCGCGTGATCCTCCAGTAGCCTACTTAATACAGCAGCATTTCCCAGAGTCCGGCATTCTCCTGTTTTACCTATTTTACAAATATAACAAAAATATTCAGAGCAAAGCAAAAGGCTAGAAACACCTGAGACAAATGACACTAAAGCAAAATATAATACAAACAATCTAACGACAGGAGGGCAACTAGATGAGCACATCCAAAACAATTAACAATATTATGCAGGTCACCGACAACATTATGTAAACCACATTACTATTGAGCGGAATGATATTTACATTATCTGTTTCGTTATATATATATTTTTTTTTACATAATTTATATTGTGGCGCCACATAAAAATCATAATTTATTTTAGGTTAGAACTGAGCTTCAAATAATTTATTACCACTAGACAGTGTGGCTGGGATGTCTAGTACGTGTTTACAATTGTAGCGCCACATAACAATCATAATCAAGAACATAATAAAAAATTACTGGAAGGCGCTCGGATTTGGGGTTCGGAGATAGAAACAAAAAGTTTAAATGTTTTGTTTGTGAATTTGAATTAATCTTCTGAGAATTTCAGTTGCTGTGCAAGACCTTTTCACATCTCAGTTCGGTATAATTATTTAGTATTCTTTTTCCGCTTTGTCTAATTGATTTGTATTATAGCATCAATAATATTGCTAACAATTCACAGTCGGTTTCATTATGATGCCCTTAATAACTAATCAGTTTAACGGGAATATACAACATTGGCAATAATGAGATAATCAAATTATCAAATTATTTTCTAAAACCTAAATCGGTGTGACGTTGCTAGACGTTTCAATCATTGAGAAATCATTTCGTCTGAAGTGCTTTCGTCTTAGAGAAAATTAATGTTTCAAATGTTTTCAGGTTGGTTGTTAGTGTGTGCCTATATCTTGATTCAAAGATATTACAGTGGAGGCCAACATAACCAATTATATACCCTTTAATAGACCAATTTTTTATTCATACATCATCCATCAGCGCCAGCGCCAATGACATAATCATTATTCAATTGGACAAGCACATATCATTTGTCAGGTTCAAACAGAAAAAACAGGTTTTCCCCCAAATTCACTTTCCCCATATAATTATAGGCCCAATTAATCTGCCTGCAATGGACTAAAGCAAGTATATATTATATATTCATCTTTGGTGATTACCCAATATTTCATATAACATATTTATCAACTTAATGTCATCTGATATGCCTAATGTGTAAGGGTAATGATCATCTTGATGTTTTCTCTATAGGGCGTACGGAGTGTTTTCATTAACAATAAAGCGGAAAACATTTAATTTACAAAAATGTAATTTTAACGGTGGTCGATAGGTTCTGTCTGTCATCCTGTAAACACTAAGCTGAACTGCTGAAAGACTGATTAAAAAAAAAAGTTAAAACCCTCTCTGATGTGACTGATTCGAACATGATTTATTCATGTGCTACATAATTATCTTGCTTGCAGCAATTCAATAGGTTAAACAACATACACATCAAAATGATCAAGCCATTTTCTGTTTGTGCGAAATGTTTTTATTGTGATTGTTTAAATACACTTTACATAAATTAAATATATTATATAATAAAAAAAATTGCCAGTGGCGTAACTGTGGGGGGAACAGGGGGACGAGGGCACGTGCTTGAGACTGCAGGATTCAAGTATTGACATGTCCCCTACAAAAAGTGACGCACCCCATAGTGCCCCCTGAAAATTGGACCCTAGTTACGCCAATGACTGTAATGATGCTTTAAAAAATCCGGATAAAATACTCAATCAGGGTTGCTGTCATTACCAAATAAATTTTGGAGCTAAATACATGGCAAACGTAATCATACTCATAAACACAATAATCCTTCCAATTAAAGATATACCGCCCGTGTTTGATGGTTAAAAAATATATTTAAATCTTGAATTGCTATGGGGGGGGGGGGGGGGGGCGGGGGGTTAAGGAAGATATAAACTTCCATTAAGGTCCCCAAAAAAGTCTCCGGTTTCTGGTCTCTGCGCGCGTCGCCTCAGACCCGCGCGTCGGCATTTTTATTTTTATTTATTTATTTTGATAATTATTTATTTATTTTTATTTTTGCTATGAAACGATGTCTAACTGCAGCCAAATTTGCTGGATCGATTGGAATTCTGTCATGCTGTATTTTAAACGACCTTTTCACATTGGGGTATGAACGTTTGCCCGATTTGTGAGGCCTCTCTTAGCCACCATACTTTGTATATGGGAAAATTTGTCCCCGCATATACACATATCACGTATTTCTCTGTTGGCCAAAAAAGAAATAAATATAAATGAAAAAATAAAAATCCCCCTCCAAAAAAAAACCAGGGACTTTTATTTACAGTTTCCGATGTACGGATCTCATTATTTTAGTATTTTCGTTTTACAAAGACATTAGCTTTCAAAACTTCGTTCACTTTATAAATTCTATTTTGTGGGTCTCTTAATCAGACACAGGCGATATACCGGTACCTTTAAAAAGACTCATAACTTATAAAAACGAGTTACAATAACGTAAAAAGGTGAAATAATTACTGAAGTGCAATAAATATAGACCTATAGGTCAAAATACACCACAAATGTATATCATAATAGCAAATATACAACAACCAGTAGGCGTCGGAAGCGAAATGGGAGTGGCATGGCGTTTAGGTAAGTAATTGTAATAGCGTCAATTTATTGACTGTGATGTTTCTCTTCTAATGCAATGACAACATCTTAGACAAAACAATGTTTAGGGAAGATTAATAACATCATCAGCCTCACATTAATTAAGTATGAAACATTACATTTAGCCAGTTGACTTATTTTGAATTACTAATTCTATACGTGTCAACCAATTATATGAGGAGATACCAAACGCTTGTATAGCTTGAAGATTCTGCACCAAAACCAACAAAAACATAAACTAAACAAACTAAATGGGCTTTCAAAAAGAAATAGTTAGTGGCAGCAATAAGTTAATATACGGTATATAATTGCAGCACTTTCATTATTAGGCATATCCATTCATAATGCCTATCTGAATCTGCAAAACGTAATCACGTGGGGTGCATTATTAACGGATAGTAAGGACAAGGTTTATTAAATCAGAGCAGTGCGTACGTGCCACCTGTTGCTCGATCCGTGACCACGCCCAAAACCGGTCATTAACCTGCGCTAAAAACCGCACAATTCCCTTATTGAACACGTGGTGCAAAAGAAACATGGTTAACTGGTTTCTAATAACATGACCTAGAACAAAGCTTAGTCTTCCAACGCCTTTACCTTTAAAAGTTAACTTGACTATATATATATACTACTCAAAACAATTTAGGGAACACCGGATTTTTAACATCAAATAGGTTTGAAATGTTCCATGAACCGGGATTTTCATTTGCAACCCCCTCTCTCTTTCAGTAGTCATATCATGAAATGTGTAATCACTACATGCATCCTTTATCATCTGTTTCATTGTGCAGTTGTTTCTCATCAATTCTGTGAAACATTGTGTTTATCTGAAATAAATTATCTTGCTTTAACTGAGATTATTCCGGTGTTCCCTAAATTGTTTTGAGTAGTATATATAGGCTAGAAAAAATTCTAAAGAAGCTGGTTCACCGTTACCTCAACCGCCCCCCCTTCTCCAGAGTAATTCTGCCTCTGTGCTTCTAAGGGGTAGCTTTTTATGAAACACACCCTTATGATAAATAGTCTTGCTTATAATAATAATAATAATAATAATGTGTGGATTTATATAGCGCACGTATCCACCAACTAAGTGGTGCTCAAGGCGCATTATATTATTATCCCTGCTCATAAGGCTCATAAGGCTCATAAATCATTCCTGAAACCATCTCAGCTCCCTGGGGAGTATACAGCTCAATTGCTACCATTTCTAGCGCATATAGAGCAAACCAACTCTGCCTTCACAGGTACCCATTTAACCCCTGGGTGGAGAGAAGCAATTATGATTAAGTGTCTTGCTCAAGGACACAAGTGTCACGGCCGTGATTCGAACCCACATTATGTTGCTAACACCAGAACTTGAATCCGGTAAGCTAGACCGCTCTTCAAAAGAAGAGAAAGTAATAAAACCAACAAACCAGAAACTTTCAGGGCCTCTAAATATTGCTTTATTAATAATAATTTCATCAAGACTGAATCATTCCTTCTTAAATCACTCTTTGCATGTACCACTCATCTGAATCACAGACTATCCAAGGTTTTTTATAGGCCCTTTACATCAGTCATCTTGACTCCAGACTATATCAGACGACTACTTACACACATGACACACAATTTTCACCGGTTCCTTAAATACACTACAATATTATAATATGAAATAGATGCATATTAAACCTCAATGTTACGACCATTTATAATAAACCATGTGCACAACCGACCACTGTTGACCCGTCGCTGCAGTAACTTGGCGTAGTTTTACTTCCAAGCCTCAACATTCTTGATAACTGTAAATAGATTAGAAGTAAAGTAAATCGAATTTAGCATATGAATTTTAAAAATTCGACAAATGAAAAAGCTATCGACAGAAGTTAAGATGGATTATAGTCCAATATTCAAATGACACTTACCTGGCCTAGTAGATATATCTGTATTGACGGTGCAACTACCGGTTGCTGTGTTTCTATCATCACCGCTGATGGTGTTCATCGGAACATTGGCTGTTTTTGGCTCAACTCGTGCATTGGCTCTCTTGCAGAAGCGTTTGGTGAACGCAGCTTTGAACTGTAACAATACCATTCATTAGAGCATTTCATTAAATAATTAATTAAAACGCTTCATTCTCTTTGAGTGATTCCCAACTGCCGATTCACAGGTTTAGTAGCACTAAGGCTGTTATCACTGACTACATAAAATACATTGGGTTTTATGACTTCCAAATGCGCTCAAAGAATTGAAGAAACATTTTAAGATTTGGGGATACCAACAATCAAAGGCTGGATAGCTCAGTTGGAGCACCGGTATGCTAATCCAAAGGTTTAAATTTGTCTTTTGTTCTCTTCCATAATATTCCTAATATTTCTAACTTCTTCATACTGGAAATCTAAGGAGTTCGTTGATTAGGATTTGACTAGTCATAACTCTTTTGACAACTCTTAAACTGAAATTTATTTAATCCGAGAAAGGAAATGAAACATTTACAGGAATTTTGAGGCTGTACATGGGACGTCGGTGCCATTCAATGATTGTCCTTGGGCAATCATTCACAAATATGTCAATTATTGTTTTCTGTTAGAAGCTTACCTCTTCCGTGAGCACACAGTAAATAACGAAAATGAAAACTCCCTGAAAAGAATGAAAGACAAAACAATTAAAAATATAGGCTATGAACCATTGTCTTATGTTGTAGAAAACATTATGTGGTCACTAAGGGAACAGGGGATATGTGAAATGTGGCCTCAAAGCTATAAATAACTGTGGACATTCATATACAGTTTTCATTAATAACAACCAATCGCCACATTATGACGATCAATTGAAATTTTTATAATCTGGTGAAAACCAAAAGTAAAGATGCCATTTAAGGGAGTGTACACCATTGGTTAAAGTGCCTGTATATTATTATGTATAGAAAACCACTTTTAAATAAAAGTGAGCTTATTTTGTTTTGTCGTTAACAAGAAATGGCAGAAAATGCGTTCAGATTTCGTGCATACATGTGGTAAATGGATCATGACGGTACCTACATTTCAGATTTGTAATATATTTTGTTCTCTCATATCAAAATTTTGTTAAATTTTAATTTAATAATTTTGTCAGTTAATTACCAAAGGTGAAAACTCCCTTAATATATTTGTTCTTCTAGACTGTTTCTATAATCTAAAACACGAAAACATATTTAAAATAGTAATTTATTTATCTTATACCTGTAGAGAATTCAAGATGACGAAGAGATAATATGATATCGTCCCGTTGGGGGCGTTCACACCGAGTCCCAAGATCCAGGTGATGCCGATCAGTGGCTGGACTATCAACAGCGCCCTCATGATGGACCTGAGATGAAACAAATAATAATAATAATAGCATTTATATATAGCGCTCTTACACGACTGAAAGGTATCACAGCGCTTTACAAAACAAACCATGCCACATGCATTTATTGTTCCATAGGATGACAGTGGAAGATGGTGAATTATTCATTATCTGCGAATTACTTTTCATACAGGAAACACAGATATATTATTTAAAAAAAAAGTGTTATGTAAACTTCCATTGCCATTCCACAAAAGCAAGACACTGTTTTTTGTGTGTTTTGTTGTTGTTAGGGGTGGGGTATTTGTTTTGTTTACCTGAGCATACATTCTTACAACAACAGAACCCTGACCTAAAGTTCTGTTGCTGCAAAAACATTATTGGTTGCAGGAATGTTTCGCATCGTCAACCACAACATTTCAACGGTACTTTTCCTGTTATCGGTAAACTGCTGTTTTCTTGAACAAAGGAATTAATTTTACATTTTTCACAAAATAACAATTTACTTACTTAATTATGTCGAATTCCGTCTTGCTTTTGGTCGCTTTCAGGCGAATGAACGAACGAAGAACGATGATAACTATACCCAGGTTAACCTGTGAATAGAAACCCCTAAATTGTATCACCAAAATCATGGAGAATTTCGAAAATTATGGCTACCTTCATAGACAATTTCTATCCATCGAAAAAATTGTTTTAAACATCAGACTTTCAAAAATGTCACCTCATTTTGTAAAAAAAACACCTACATTTAAAATTTGTTTTTTTTACCGTAACAACAAAGATGACAGGCCCAACGAATGCCCAGACAGTGTAAACTCCAAGCCAGCACCTAACGAAAGAAACAAGATAACGACGAAGACGCTAAACAATAACAATTTATTTCAACAAATTGTATGTGTTAGGGCGCTGATATCATCAGCTGTTTGGAGCAAGGATCCAATACTCATGACAATTCACATGGTGTTTGGAGGGTGTAAACAAGTCGAATTAAACACAAACTGCGCTGTTAAAAGCACTAGTTGGGTCAACTTCATTCTTCTATAATTTTTGCCAAATATGAATACCACTAGTGAGTTTTAACACTCCAGTTTTTTTGCAATGTAGCTCCTGGCTGTAGTTCCTTGCTGATTGGCCTCGCGTTTATTATCATGACAGCTACCTCCAGAGTTATACATTCCATTAGAAAGCAAACATTGGACCGCAAACTCGGATCTATTTTTACCAAGTAGGGCCTTGGTGAAACTTACACTTTACTAGTTCCATATCCATCAAGTGCTGCTGCAAGCGTCACGGCAACTACCGGGAGTGGCATACCTGATAAACGGGTAAGAAGATACATTAACGAAGGGCATCAGCAACATCATCTTACTCTGTCAATTGGTTATGTCTTACATTTGATTTTCCTAAAGCTACTGGCCGAACATTGAAATGCAAGTATAGCTATTTCAGGAAAACGGAAAATAATGACATATGTCTTCCGTGAAATACATGTTGGTTAAACAAATAATTATTTGCAAAACTTCGGATACAATGGAACAGATCCAACAGGAAAAGTAATGCCTAGCCACCTTACTCCAGGCATTCAGCATGAGTTTGAGTTATGTCTTAAAATCAACATGATGAAAATATAAAGGTCACTTTGATTTAAATCTAATGGCCAAAAACTGAAACGCAAGTGTGATGGCTTAGAAATTATTATGTTAGAATTTAACACCCCCGTTTATTTGTTAGCTCATACTTACCTTTATTACGTAATCATTTCTTTACTCACTACTGTAACATTATTATTCAAATTAGAGAAGCGCCCTCTACGACTGCACACACTGTTTTCTGTCGAAGATCCATTAACATTTCTTCGTCTTCATATCGTTTTCAGAATAAAACAACAGAACACAGAATTTTTCGCCGTCCCATACCTCTATCTTTTAACGACCCGACCGAATTGTACCAAATGTCACACAAGTATAGCTATTTCAGAAAAAAACTGGAAAAATTGCATATGTGTTCAGTGAAATATATATTGGTTAAATAGAGAATCTGCAAAACTTCCGATTCAATGGAACAGATCCAATAGGAAAGGTTATGTGTAGCCAACTACTTACTCCAGCCTATCATCATGAGCTTGAGTGGGTTAATCTCTCGATGAAACACAAACAATGCCTTGATGAAAAGCAGGACGCCCTCTATCAACATCCAGGCGAAGGAGGTGAGTAGAAAGTAGTGCAGAAAAACAGCTATGGAGGTACATGCGGCTTCCTGCGAAAAGTAGTGGCAGGAGTGGGATCTGTTTAGTATGGTGTGTCCGTACAATATCATATTGGCTACCAAAGTTCCATTCATTAAGACTCCATCCACCTGACCAAACTGTCTGCATGACTTTAAATCCACATGGAGTAGGTCAAATTGGAAGGAGCGCTCAGTGACTAGCCGACTGCGAAACATTGGTCATTTGCGTGGCCATAAATTGCAGATACAAACGGAATATGCCTCGTTGATTTAATTAAAGGGGAAATCACAAACACGGATCCAAGATATCTTGGACTGTCTCTTACATTTCAAAAAGGAATCCATAGGTGTTGGTGGCAGGAGGAAAACTGTGATGTGCCTATTTAACATCGAAAATTATATTAATAGCCGATAGACATGAGTAGATCCATACTGTAACAGTTGTTTATTTGCTAGTATGAGCATTATAACTTGTGTGAAGATGTGGCCAGTTTGTCACATAAACGTGTGCTATAGTCAGTAGCTGATTTTCAACAAGGGTCATAAGCAAATAGCCCCAATTGTTATTGTAGGGTTATATTTTGGGTATGGCATATGGCTCGTTTCAGATCCTCGAAGGCACGTTGTCCATCCCTTTCCAGGTTGGACTCCCTCTTCAAAAACTACTACAAGTATGAAGGTAAGCTGGACTATTCACCAGATACAACACATGATAAGTTTCCGCTTAATGACACAGCGTATACATACATCACGCCTTGTGACTTGTTTTCCTTGTACAAACTTATGTTCTCAACCGCCTCAATTTTCACCCTTTCCAGGTTGGACTCCCTCTTCAAACACAACGATAAGTACGAAGGTGAGCTGGAGTATTCAACGCGTGATAGGCTTCCGCTTAATAACACAGCGTATACATAATCCGGCATTATGACGAATTGTACTTGTACAAACTTACGTTCTTAACCGCCTCAATTCCTGTTAGGAAGATGAGCTGAGACACAAGTAACGCCAGAGACAGGTTTCCATGGACAATAACACGCTCAGTCTTGAACATCCTACAAAAACATCAATCGAAACAATCACCAATCATATAGATCAAATGTCTGAACATACTATAGAATTAAATGATTTTATTTTAATTCAAACAATAATTAAAAGACGTTGTTGTTCTGTGGCCAATGTATTTTGAAATATTTCATTACCACAATATTCTCAGTCCAGTTAAAAATAAATATACATGTGAACTTGATATTTTAATTAAAATACAGTAGGAACATATTTATGTATTTCAAAACAAACCTCAGCAACGCAAAGATAATAATAGTGAGCGTGAGACAGACGACTGAGAGTGATCCACCGATGACCGAAAGAATATCCAAGGCGATCTTATCCTCAACTGATAGCGAATCCTGCCGAAAAGGGAATAAATATAACACTCAGCCACATTTTCAAAAACATTTTTCACTTTCAGTTGAGAATTTCTGAAACTGTTTTGTTGGGTATCAAAGTAACAAAACTTATCTGAAATTTCACCCTGGGGATTATACATAACATTTCAGACATCATAAAATGTCTTTTGCAAAAATTGTGAAGATTCAATTTGTCCCGAACAAACGAGTCTCAGATATTTGAAGTTATTTGAAGATATTTCTCTATAACCTAACCCATGGACCATATAACTAAAAATAGGATGAAATGAAAACCGATATTGCAAAATAGAGTAATTGAGAGATACATCGGCTGTATAAGTGAACTGATGACTATCTCATGTTTTAATTATTTCGTGTTTTATTTAATAAACAACATTCTAGGTCGATATTATTCAGGTGCAAGTTATTACATAATTAATTCATATGTATCGCTGTAATTCATATGTATCGCTATAGTTCATAATATATCGCTATAGTGTGAGTAAACGTATCTTAGGTACCAGTCTATTTCGAACATTGCACAAGGAAATGACACTGCAAATATAGCACTGTAGTTATAGGCAATTATACGACAATGTATCAGCAAGTGCGTAAGAAATTGTACTCGTAATCACAACCTCATCAGGATTCAACTTCATCAGAACGGCAAAGTTAGTCAGATGGTTACAGCTGCACGTGGTGGAACTAGCGCCCTCAGCGGTCACATTACATCCCTCATTAGATCACTCTCCGTCAAAAGTGTTACTAATAGAAACCGAGAAGTAATGGATAATAAACAAAATAATCAGAACAGTGTTTATAGATCGATCCGACCTGTCAGTCAAATAGGGATACGCCCTTTCCATGGCACCTGGAGCTACCGCTTTGCAATGTTCACGGCGGCGCAGGTGCTGTGTGACCGACAGTTCTCAACGTTCAGGATTGGGATGGGGGGGGGGGGGCTTAGTACTTAATATTCACTTGCTGCAGGTTGGATGGGTCATGATACAAAAACTGCTTATACTTACTTGTTCAAAACGTTCCAAAATTAGCAATTTCTTGTGGTTTTCTCTGTCTGATTCTGCAAAAGAACGTCATTTAAGGATAGTGTTAGTACTTTTCTATTCAACTGCAGTCTACTAGCAGAAGACTTTAGAGTAAGGTTAGTTGAATCGTTGATGATTTCTGGACTTCCTTCTCAATTTCCAGTGAGAAACTATTAAAAAAGGAATGAACAAATATTATTTATTCTACAATAATTATATATTATTGACTGTAGCCCTACAATATAATAAAGACTATTTCCTTTGGACAAACTTTATGAAATAGTGTATAGCCTGACTAACGGGACTGTAGAATTAATTTGTCAATAGAGGGCGCTACACTTGTTAACAAGTATACGTGTACCTGCAAATGAAACAGCTCCAGCTTGATCGGAGAGTCTCGGAAGTTGAACTTTCCACCTTCATCCCAAGGAACCACGGAGATAGACACTGTGGCTGATGCAACGAATGGATCATAGCTTCGGTTCTTGTCTGACTGCGAAGGAATGGCTATCTTGTTTGATGATACCACAGCTATGGAGGCTTTAAAATCACGAGAAAGTACATGAATTATTTCCCATGGAAACAGGCTCTCCGTGAGACATCGCAATGCTGCTTAACTGCTCGGTTTATGTCAATTATCAAACCAATTCATGATCTCCGGAAGGCCCCCTCATATTTTCAATATTTTCATGAAACTTCGTAAGTATGTTAAGTTCAACAATATTTATTGGATCAGCGCTAAACCCATTTTAAATGTTGCTGTCGACAAAAAACACCAAAATACATAAATGTCGTACAGTATCAAAAATGTAGTATTTACCACTAAAAAGGGGAATTTCAATTGGACCAGTTAAAAATAAACGGTTGCCATGGCAAACATGATCACCCAACGTCGTTGATTTCGGTATGAAGGGGGTTTCTAAAGAATATCGTTAGGAAATGTCTGAAAATTTAAGTGTGAATGGTCGAAGCGTGTGAAATAGGCTACATAGAGAAATTAAGCATTTACTATATTGAAAGACAGCGGCGAAGATTGACGGTGTTTTTGCTATTATGCTATCAATTTTTTGAGACGTGGCAACGTAATCAATATGCAAATAAGACTACTGAATGCTGCTGAAATGTGTTATATGTATGATGAGTTATGGGAACAGTTATTATATTATACTCACCATTTATGCCACCCAGTGCCTCTGATTGTATTTCTACATTGACAGACTTCAATGCTATCTCAGAGGACGCACTGCGATTTCTGTAACGGACATTAAGCGACCGATGTTTTAATTTGGCAAGAAAGTAATTGGAAATGGAAGGTGAAGTTTGAGTTTTGTTTAAATTAGCCATACTATTTGGTAATCCTTCTGTGTCTTCAGAAGACGATGATTTCGATTGCATGGACCATTACTGAATATTTTACATGAGTTTAATACACTGTGGCTGATTATTTAAAACTTAATGTCAGGGACCAAAGAGATGCTTATCAGAGAAAGTAATACATAACAAGGTAACAGTTCAGCCAGTTTGTTTTTCTGCCGTATAAATCCACTTGATCAAGCCGAGGTGGCCGGGAGAATGTACTGGTCTATTTGATATAAGTATAGAGAATCAGTGCTGTGAATAGAAATCTGATACAGATGGTAGCAGCACGATAAAGTGGCATGTTAATTAAAATGTAAGATACAACATTGGTATTTAGAGTCATACATTCATTTCATTTCTAGGTTCAAGAATTACGCATAAAACTAGCATTTTTTATTTATTTATAGAAAACGATGAAAACCTGCCACATGTCCTTAATGTGTTTTTATTATTATTTGTTTTCAAAAGGATTCAACGTAACAATTCCTGTTTCCTCTAAGACTCATCAGGATAACTGATATTTGTATCAACAACAAGTATGGCTTTTAGATGATAATGAGGTATTGTGATTAATAATGGTGACTAATAATTAACGTGACTAATAACGGATTAACTGATACCAATGCAATGTTTGTCTTTATTCCAATTAAATTGGATCACTGGAGTCACTTTAAAACAACGCAAATTAAATTTTAAAATACCAAAATCGTTTTTATCGGTGAATAAAGTATCGTCGATGTCTTTGCCAGTCGCGCTCAACATGGCGAGCTTCATGGACAGTGTGTCTGTTTCTCTGTTGATCTCTTTTACTGGAGACTGAAGACAAAATGAGAAAATACAATGAATGTAGCATAGTATTTGTCACAGCGTTTCAGCCCACAAAGAATTGCACTAACATTCAAACTAAAATATACAGGTGAAAATGCACCAATGATTTGTTTTACAAAATAACATCAGCAAAGAACAATTGGGCAGCTTAATAATGCTATCAAATCATTTAAGTAACAAGTTTTATGCATTGTTGGAATTTAAATAATACAATGATTTTTTTGTTCTACATGTGGGTAATACATGTAAACATGCTGACCTAGAGGCTCAAACCAAATAGAACGTTCATAAAGTGGATTTTATAATCCAAAAAGACTGCTTCAAATTGGATTATGTCATCCAAAAACAGAAATTTAAATATCAAAGAGAAACCTAGGTATTAATATCAATAAAAGGAAGCAGGAACAAAGCCGGCATCAAGGGGATCGCAGTTGAAGATTGGCCGTATCGGTATTTGTCTATGGGGATCATCATCATCATCATCATCATCATCATTATAAGGCAATTATAGAGCGCCGTTATTCTAGTTGCCTATTCCGAGGTGCTTAGATGTGCGCCGTTCATAGCGTGTTCCTCGATCCCATTGTATTACATGCTTGCTATTGGCAGCAGTGAATCACCATGAGTACAAGGGTGCGTCCAAATCTGACAACTTGAAAGAGGTTTTTCCGGAATACTGGAAAATAATCTGATTGGTCAAATTCCCCAAATATAGGAATATTCATGACTCTACTGCTACACACACGATACATTTGGCGGATTGTAAACATGTCATACATATGTACGTGTACAAAAAACTGTTCTCGAAGTTTCCATCCACAAAGAGCTCTGGAAGTGCTACCCAACTTTTTGAAATCCTGATAGGCCTATCTCAGTATGTCAACATCCTGAAAGTAGGATGTCGTCTTCCTGAGATAATTTATCTCGGGCTATTGACATCCTAAAAGTAGGATGTCGTCATCCCGACATAATTTATCTCGGGATGAAGACATCCTAAACTTATCTCGTGAAGACGACATCCTATTTTCAGGAGGTCGACATCCTAAGATAAATTATCTCGGTAAGACGACTTACTACTTTTAGGATGTCGTCATCTCAGGATCTCAATAAGTTGGATGGTACTTCCATAAGTCCGTATATTCAGATTGTAGGTAGGCTTACATTATTAGATGATTTCATATTAGGATATTTTGCAGTACATTTGTAAAATGTTTAAGTATTCTAACGCAATGTTGATAATTGTGCATTTCGCCTGAGATAGTTTTAGCATAGTAGAGTTTTAACCTAGTGTCTACCAATGTTTTGGGGCTCTCTAACTGGCAATCGCTGCGGCAACTCAAACGCAGGCGGGCTGCGTTCTTGAATATGTGAATAATCGATGTTTTATTACTTATTAAAGTCTTTATACTAAGGGCCATGGAAGAGACTAGGAGGGGGACCAGAACAACAGGCAAACTCACTGAAAGATGGACGGACAAACAAACGTTGATATATATCGTATAGCAACATGGGAGCAATGATTAAAAGCATTTAAAACGGGAAAAAATTCTCTACTCACAGGTCTGAAGAAAAAAATGAGAGAGGGTAGGCGTGAACAATTACTCCTCTGAGGATAGGGGGATAGGCGTGAGGAATTTCCCACGCCTGCTTCGATAGTTTGATTTAGTGGTTTATTTGCCTACTGAGGCTTTAATTGCCGAATGAGAGAATCATTTGGGTGTGTCACACTCCTCCTCCCCTTTGGCTATTGCCCTGTCTACTAATATGTGATGACCTTAACATCCTTGGGGAGGTCTGATGTTACCATGTTTTGCCTTGTTGATTCCACAGATGTGGGAATATCGCTGGGGCTAGCTGAAGTTGACTGTGCATCACTAGGACCGAAAGCTAGTGATGTACCGATAGTTTGGCTGGTTGAGCTCATACGGGTCGAAGTTTCGGATGTTAGCGGTATTTCAAGTACTGAAAACGTAAACAGTTTCATAATTAAACGATTTCATGACTAAACGATATTCGTCATTATACAACGCTAACTGTGTTGCTGTTTCGTTTTCACGAAGTGACAAATCCTGTGTTGTGACCATACAACAGGTTTAGCCTTTTCAAGAAATGATGAATCGCAATGAATATACTGTTTAGCACATACATGTGTAGCGCCTGCAAGCGTAGTCTTGCATTTTGAGTTTTAACAAAATGACGAAAAAGCTTTGCGATGAGTAAATCATTGATTATAGTCACAATGATAGACTCTAAAAAACGAAGTGCTGAATATAGCACCTCAGGTGCAGTCACTATACAAGCTCCTAAAAAGTGCTACAATTAGCACTTGAGGTGCTATATTCAGCACTTTGTTTTTAGAGTGCATGTACAAAGTACACTCGAAGTGCTGAATATAGCACCTCAAGTGCTAATTTTAGGACTTTTTAGGAGCTTGTATAGTGACTGCACTAGATGTGCATGCTATATTCAGTATACTTCGTTTTTAAGAGTGTAGTGATACCATAGAGCAAGGAATATCGTCAACTTAAACCATAGAGCAAGGACTCTATTTTTAACAGGTTGATTGTATGTATCTCTGCACCTTCCCTTCAAGCAATTATGAACATTATTAGACTAGTTCTCTCCTGTTTTCTTGTTTGTATACGATTCTGTATTGTACTTGGTTCTGGTAGGGTGAATGACCGACCAAATACTGTGTGGCTGCAATTGTAATGCAGATCGACCTGCAAATGTTAACCTAGAAAAAAATATATAGACAACATTTGTTATTGTTAGACATAATGGACTCTATTCTTTTTCTGTGTGTCCTTCGAAATCTTATTGATCTTGAACAATGGTAGATATCGTTAGCTCACCTTTTCTGCAAATGTGTTGTGCGTAATCCGTCAAACCAACACAGTCATCTAGCACATTAATAAATAAATAAAGACAAAATAAAAACGCAGAAAACTCAATACAAAAGCTGGATCAAGATTAATCCAAATTTAATACGTTGTTCAACGGAAGTGGCATTGAGGAAACACCCTTCCAGTGGTAGCAGTTTATTCTGCAACAGATATGAATTGTGCAACCGTTGCCGACTAAGGGACCTTAGCCAATCTCGCCCACTAACACTAACTAACACCCAGAACAATCTAAATCCTCACCCGCAAACATTCTCAACCTCACTATTTTTTACTCCAAGTCTCCTATACCAGACCTTTAGAAAAACATAAACAATAGGAGCTGCCCACACAAAGAAAGTGTTGAATTAACACGGAGTCAAGTTAAGTCTATCTTTATTAATGTTAATTCAACACTTTTATAAGTTAAATCCAACTTTATAAAGAGTTGTCACTGACCGAACTATTTATATGTTGATGCAACACTTCAGTTTTTGGGCGTACCAGGGCGCTTTTAAATAATAATAATAATAATAATTTATTAACTTATATTGCGCAAATTCCATAATGAGATGTTCAAATGCGCATTACAAATTTACAATTTCAAATGTACAATAAAATAAAAATATATTAAAAATATCAATAAAAGCACATCACAACAATATCAATAAAATGCCATACAGAAAAAATGTGTTTTAAGTAATTGTTTAAAAACAGTCAAACTAGTCGATTTCCGAATATTTAATGGTAAAGCATTCCATAATTTGGGTGCAGCAAACTCAAATGCCCTATCACCCAGCGTGATTTTAGTCCGACACACCGGGTAACTAAGGAGCATGTCGTCCCTGGCACTTCTAAGATTATATTGAGATGAAGATTTTTTTTTGATAAGTTGGCATAAATATAAGGGAGCAAGACCATTTAAAATCTTATAAGTTATTAACAAAATTTTAAAATCAATCCTGAACCTCACCGGAAGCCAGTGTAAGTCAATGAACAAGGGTGTAATATGATAGTATTTTAAAGCATTACAAACCAATCTAGCGCAAGAATTTTGAACACGTTGCAGCTGGTTAATTTGAATATCAGGCAATCCATAAAGGAGACTGTTACAATAATCCAATCGGCTGGAAATGGAAGAATGAATTAATGTTTTGGTACATTGCCTAGATAAGTACTTCCTGATACGTCTAATATTATGTAAGTAATAAAAAGCAGTAGCACAAGTTTTTGTAATATGAGTAGCCATTGTCATGTTTGCATCAAACCAGGCACCAAGATTCCTTACAATGGGGGTAGGGGAAACCCTGGACGAACCAACTTTAATACCATCAATGTTAACCTTAGCCAATTGTTGACGAGTGCCTAAGATAATAAATTCAGTTTTACCATCGTTTAGCATTAACCCATTACCAAGCATCCATTTGCGCACAACATGTATACAGCCCTCCATTGCAGAAAGTGCCGACGCCTGACTTGATACAGCATTTGGACAAAACGAAAGATAAAGTTGCGTGTCATCAGCATAGCAATGAACATTTGGGAGTTGAGTTTCGATTACTTCAAACAAACTACTAGTATACAAAATGAACAACAAGGGACCTAAACACGAACCTTGGGGTACACCCCCATCGAGGTCAAATTTCTGAGACAATTTGCCATGAATGGAGACCTGCTGATCTCTTATGATGATTAATTGCCCAAAAACGAAAGCGAAAATAACATTATTATGTTATTTTCGCTTTCGTTTTTGGGCAATTAATCATCATAAGAGTATTTAAAAGCGCCCTGGTACGCCCTAAAACTGAAGTGTTGCATCAACATATAAATAGTTCGGTCAGTGACAACTCTTTATAAAGTTGGATTTAACTTATAAAAGTGTTGAATTAACATTAATAAAGATAGACTTAACTTGACTCCGCGTTAATTCAACACTTTCTTTGAGTTGAATTTAATTTTATAAAGTGTTGTCACTCACCAAACTCTTAAAAGGTTGATTAGTTTTAAGAGTTTAGCAAATTTCAGAGATTTTCCCGATAATTAAATAATGAAAAACAAGAGTGGTACAGGTTTAATGTTTATGACGTCATCATGATCTCACCTTCTTGTATGGGACATACTCCAAGTACATACTCGTTGACCGTCACCTCAGCAAGTTGCAGAATAGCCTTGGTAACACCACGGCTAGAAGGATCTATGTCCACGGTGATATACCTGGCTAACACTGTTGGATCACAAAGGAATTTATTGACTGATCCTGTCACGGACTGATTTGATGTTGCCGGTAAGCCACATTGATGGTTCATCGAGTAGTTGGAGCTCATGCCAGCTCGCACTACCGCAGCGAAGAAACGGTTTTGTCCTTAAAAATGTTAACAAAAATTAAAACACATATAACCACAATTCAAACTACACTTCATGAGTCATACAAATAATTCCAGATAACGCTGTTACTTGAAAGTTAAAGGCACAGTGGTATTTGGTCAAATGCGTTCATTTAGACCCTCCAGTAAACTTCAATGCGAAAATTTCATCACAATATATATGTGCCCAAGCTTTTAAGCAAACGAAGAAAAACGTTTACATTTATTTTATGTTTTTGTTTCACAAAAGGTTGCCGTCCCAAAGGAATTCATTGACTGATCCTTTACCGGACTGCTCTGCTGTGGCCGGTATGAAGCCACAATGATGGTTCATCGAGTAATTGGAGTTAACGCCAGCTCGCACTACCGCGGCAAAGAAACGGTTTTCTCCTTATACAAAAAGTATAACAAAATTAGAACACATTTAAATCTACACTCCGTGAGTCATGGAAATAATTCCAGATAACGCAGTTACTTAAAACTTGAAGGTAGATTGGTATTTGGTAATATATGTTCATTTTGAAATATTTCATCAAGAAATATATCATAAAATGTTACTTACTCACTTTACATTTTCGAGGTTTTGGGCCCACTCTTAATATCATAAAATATATTTCACAGATCAGTTTTTCACAGGAGTCGCATTATACCCAGAACTTACTCAGCACAAAACAATAATTTCAGAAATGTGCACGCTAAAGAGAAAAGGCATGTCTGAAAAAAGTAACCAGTATTTTTATCTTATATAGCGTACATATAACAAATTTCTAAAATTATTATTTTTGTTGGTGCTGAGTTAGGGTCTAGGTATAATGCAACTATTGTGAAAAAAAAATGAGTAAAATATTCCAGTAAAGAAATTATTGCATTCAGAGTGGGCCCAATACTTGAAAATGTAATGTGAGTAACCATGGAATAATACAGCTGTAAATGCAGTTAAAGTCCTCGATGTTGCCAATAAATGTCACTTTACTCTCGCCATACAAAAAACAAAAACAACAAATTCAGAATATCACTGGACCATCGAGTTATGCTAGCTGTTTTCAGAACCCAACTTCGAGTTGCAGAACCCCATTAATACCGAGATTGGGCATGATATACGCTTTAAGTTAAAACAAATCATTATACATTACCGCAGCAATCTGCTCTGAGGGTGACAGTTACAGAACCCAACAAGTGTTCATCACCCAAGTCTAGTTGCCACCAAGGGTGTGGATCATAAGTTTCTTCTGCGATCGAGAAATGAAATGGAGCACCAAATCAAACAAACACAAGCAAGTTGTCTGTGTCTTTGTCTCTCTCCATTGTTTGGTGCAATTTTCTACATATATTGCCCATCGGCATACACGCTTTTGAAACGACGCAGCCACGGTAACTGATTTTTATCACGGTTTGTTATCTAGGCAAGCGTGTGCCTGTGGGTTATTATTTTCAGTCACTGAGGTTTATCTAAAACTAGGACACCGATTCCATCCCCTGCCAAAAGTTTGCTTTGATTGTGACGACATTGTCCCTTTAAATAAATGGTTTTGTTACATTGTGAACGCTTTCGAAATAAAATACATTATGGGTCACCTTTGACATGACATTAATGGGCTACCTCCAATTGGCCGGATCACAGGAGTTCCGATTGCTATGCATAAATATATCTGAAATACCACAGATTCGTTTCGTTTAGGCCTTTTATACAGAGTTGGATTCCATAATTGGGCACGGTATTCGCCCCAAAAAATTCAGTTTCAACTAAAACAAAAACCCTCCCTTTTTCAGACCAGCGTATGAGCCCAGTTTTAGGTTATTGCCTATAAACAATTATTACAACATGAATAATAGGCTCTAATGGTATATCGGACTAGCGGGCTGTCGGAATAAACCCATTATTCCGTACTGGTGTGTGAGAATGTTGACACGTTGCCGTCAACAGCATTCCTGGCAGGGTACTTGTTGTCACTGTAAGAGGTACTTTGTGATACAGGCTTGCCAATGGCAGGTAGATCTGCAAAGTAAATAAATAAGTGTAGTTGTCATGGTCAGACAAGGATGACGACATGTGATAGCTGATATATAAGTGTCGTTTCTACATGACAGCGGATTTAATTTGACAGTAATTCTGAAGAAAAAAAATATTTGAAAGGGGAGAAATTGAAGTAAAAGGAGAAGAGTTTGAGGAGGATTGGAGCTGGAGAAATAAAGAGAAAATATGGAGATGGAGAGAAGATTTTAACAAAATAAGTATAGGAATGCTTCGTGCATGGTCACTGTTATGAATACTGTCGCTAAAACATAAGCACAAATTGTCTTGATATTTGTCCAGTTGTGAGTTATGTCTTACAAGCTTCTAAAACCGCATAACAGGCTAATTAGGTAAGGTATGTGGTTGGTAATTCAATTTGGTATGACCAAATGCATGGTCTAATTGTAATGTAAACTGTATAAAGCTGATAGTTTATACACTTCAAAAACAGAGGTGTTAAAACTACACCAGTCAACACATTGAAATTAGCTAAAAATGTTAGCAAATTATTCTGATTACAAAACAAAACGTCTAAAAGGCTCATGTAATCACGATATTTGTATTGTTAGAAGTACATACAGTACCCGTAGTTCCCGTTGCGCGGGATTCTATTTTCATGACCGTCTGTGATAATATGAAGAGCAGGAGTAACTACGGGGTGGGGGAGGGGGCACTAGGGGTGCACCACTAGGGGTGCACCACTTTTTCCATGGGGGCAAGTCAATACTTGAACATTTTGTATCCTGCAGCCTCAAATGGGGACTATTTTTCAGAATCCTGAATGGGACACCTCTGTTGGGAGGCACCTCCGGTCCAATTGTATACCCCATTAATGGTATCCCACTAAATCACCTACAATAATGAGCGTGGTAATCTGTCAGATTAAGTAAAACTAATATTTTGATATCTACAACGAAGAATTATAAAAAGGGCATGAATTAAATAAAAATTATTGATTTCTTTGTGGATGATTAGGTCTCTCCATGATGAACTTCAAATCATCTACAGTGGATATGTTGAAGATGGTACTTCCAGGGTACGTTCTGTTACACACTTCACTGTCGTTATAATTGCTTGGCTTAGCAAGTTTGTAGGTAAACGAGCCATTTGTGATCTCCCATTCACGGCAGGTATCCTACAAGAGCACAGCATAGTTGAGAACAACAACTTGAACAGTTGTTTAATATGATCTAAAAGGTCAAAACCTATAAAAAACAAACAAATGGGGTTTCAAAAGCCATACATTCTAAATTTCCCAATAATGGCACCATTCTGTGTAGCGAAGTGTATAGAGTGATCTTCTCGATAGACTCATGATGAAGTAATACTCATTTAAGTGGGTCTTTTGGGGCCTATCAGGAGATGACAGCTAGAGTAGACCGGCTCTTCTCAGAGCCATCATTTCTTCCAAGAAAGATCATTACATGGTGTACCCGAAAAAACTCAATTATATATATTACCACCGTGCAAAGCCTCAAATCCTACACCCTTAATAGCCATTTCGTCTGACCCAGGAGGGCCAGTTGGGTGCATTAAAGCATTGAACAAACTGTCATCTCAATTGTTCGACCATTGAATCGTCTTTCAATAGTTAATAACGATTGCTCAATGGGCCCTATAAGGACCGTTGGCCTTAGGTAGGGACTGAACAACCAATCCACATTGTGAGATTCGAACCAGGTTCTACAGCAGTGAAAGGTGATAAAAGTATCGCACCACCACCACCACCACCACCACCACCACCACCACCACCACCACCACAACCACAACCACAACCACAATCACAATCATAATAATAATAATAATAATAATAATAATAATAATAATAATAATGTGTGGACTTATATAGCGCACGTATCCACCAACTGAGTGGTGCTCAAGGCGCATATTATTACCCCTGCTCATAAGGCTCATAAGGCTCATAAATCATTCCTAAAACCATCTCAGCTCCCTGAGGAGTATATAGCTCAATTGCTGCCATTACAGCGCATATAGGGCTAATCAACCAACTCTGCCCTCACAGGTACCCATTTAACCCCTGGGTGGAGAGAAGCAATTATGGTTAAGTGTCTTGCTCAAGGACACAAGTGTCACGGCCGGGATTCGAACCCACATTCTGCTGGTAACACCAGAACTTGAGTCCGGTAAGCTAGACCGCTCGGCCACGACACTCCAATCATGTTGGAATCCTAGCCACACCCTTCAGACACCCCATATTTGGCGCTCGTGTTTAGCTCTCTGGTTGTCATTCGTTTAAGATCATGATATCGGTACCGATTTCCATTTCATTTTACTAATAATTTAAGATTAAAATTGTTGGAAAGTTGTTAACTCACGTTCCATGTACAATCTGCTAGGCAACGAGTAACAAATATTGCCATCAGGACCGTCATTAATTTGGTCGCAGCCATTACAAGTTGCGAATGTAGAACACAATGCAGAAAAGCTTCGCTAGTGTTGATCAAATCACTTCTGTAATGAATATAATGTGATGCATTCATTTGGTTTAATCGTTAAGTTCAGGCATTAGGGGGATTATTTTGTAAGAGATTTCAATAATATCAGTTATAGATTACTTTATCATGACGTTACGATTTGTATTATTTTTTTTCGGTTGAGTATGTTAATAAACAACTTATACCAGTCTGTTTGGAAGACCGAATTCATGAACCTACAGAAAATTAGAATGTTATGTATGCAGATTTAATTACACCAATCACAGTATGAATAAGTGATATGACAAATTATTTAGCGAATGGATTATGAATTAACACAACTCTACCGTTAGAGAAATTACCAGTGAAATATCTAAAACACAGAATGTGCATCTATAATATCCTCATTTTATTTGCCAGATACGATTGAGTGCAGGAGTCGATACATTATGAAAGATGATTATACAAAAAACGTGCGTCGACAGAGTAATTTTTTAAACAAATAAAATAGGTCCAAAGCAAATGCAATTACTTCTGCTATAATTGTCAGCTTAAAGAAGCAAGTATAATTTAAAGAAACTTAAAATCACAAATACTATAAAATCACATATATGTTTGGAGTGAAGTTGATACACGCAAAATGTTTATTTTGGCATAGCATCTGTTACACACTGTTAGTTAATGTTTATATTTGTTCATTATAAATTTGGAATTTTACAACTAATTATAATACAGGTTTACCCGGCCAAGTTCGTCAATTTAGCAGCCCATTTTAATGCAGCGTCAATCAATTTCGTGCGAAACCGATTGCTGCTCAAAATCATCATTCAATTTCCTTAATGTGTCATGCAATTATTAAACAGAAATGCGCATCCAAATTAAAAAGTCCTCACCAACAGCATTCAATTTCGCGCTAAGCTTCTCGTAGCGTACAGTCAGTCATTCAAATTCGTTAAAAATTACTGTTAAACTTGTTTTTCCATGTTTCAATTTCATAGTAGCAATTGGATCCCTCAATGGTAAGAGCCTGTCTCTTTATTAATGTTCGCCTAAGGATCAAGTTCCATTTCTACAATTCACTGTGTTACACGAGTATATCTGATGTATTCCGTGCACACTTGAGTGAGGCGTTCGAGGCAAATTCTCAAAAATGACCCCAAAACGCATTAATTGAGAAATATGTCGAAACAAATGATCAAACAAAGTAAAAAATAAATAAATAAATAAACAAGAATGTAGAAACGAAAATTTTAAAGACCAAACAAAATGGTAAATATTTTAAACCCTGATTTAAAAGGTAAGTAATTCTAAGTAGGAATAAACAAAATTAAGACTTTCATTATTTTTATTTAACCCTTCAAAAAACACTGTTTACAGTGGTTTTATTAAATAGTTTGTTCAGTATTTAAAAACCCTGTAGCTCACTTTCACAAGAATAAATTTAAAGTTTGAAAATAAAAATGCATTGAACTTGAGGTTCCATCTCGTGTTCTGTAGTGCTTTCTTTAAAAATTCCAAACATTTGACAAGTGCTAACAACACATCTGCAGCCGATCGTGCAGCTAGCTGTCTACGTACATGTACATGTGGTTGTGAGAAACACGTCATTCATGGAACGTTAGACTTGAAATCAAGTCGATAATTAGCCGAGTTTAGTTGCCGCTAGCTTCAACAGCGTTCCGCGCTGGTATATACAGCGGCGCCTACAGACAAAACACGACTGTCTAACGACTTGTCCCCGAGTCTAATGGAACGTGCGCGTGCGCACTCTTGCATGAACTCTGACCGTCTGTTCCCTGACTTGGCAACGTACGTATCCGGTCCGGGAAACCAGACTAACGTTAGTACATGTAGTGGTACCATAGCTCCATGGTAGTACACAAGGATGGCTTGGCCACGCACGGCGGGAAATAAACCCGAAACACACGGATCTATGGGGCCATGCAAAAACGTACGTACTTGGACTGGAGATTGCACAATTGCACAGTCGACTGGACCGACAGAATCTATAAATTAGAAGTTCTGACTTTTCATGTTACGTTTTTTTAATCTCATTTTGAATTGGTAAACAAAAAAATCCATGCGGCCACCAAAAAGGAAGCGGGCGGGGACGCTAAACATGTTTTTTTTTTTTAATTTTATTTTTTTACTTCGCCTTAGTGTGTAATTGTATAAACAGAGACCATTCATTCATGTCATGCATACATTTCTGCCGATTATTGTAAACGTTCCGCGTGGACCCAACAATACGGGTAATGTGTCCCAAATGCACCACGACTCCTTATTCCTGAACATAAACAACTTAACTTCTCAATCCAAAATAATTTGGCTGGATCCAACACGGACAAAGTTCTTGGGACATTTAAACCCTCATGCCCCCAATTTACAGTGTTGAGTACGGTACTACTTGTGTATTTAACCTTTGTTTGTAACAAATACGATTTATGGACCGAAACAACACAACGTTAAAATAAAATGGAAACAGAAACACAGAAATGAACTGCGAAATTTGTAGCATAAGCAGTTATTCAGTAAATAATATTTAGGACAAAATAAATAATAAATAAATAATATAAACGTATCCATAATAATTTGAAAAATGAAATTAAAAGAAACTAAAAAAAGAAAACTCTCATATCGTTTAAAGCTTTGAAAACAAAACAATTCGACAAAAGTAAAAACAACCCCAACAAAATCAATGTAGAACTATGTATTTTTTATGCAGTTGAATATTAAAGGAATCTTACCTCTTATTAGTCACATGACGTGCATATCCGGACTCTGGTCATCACCATTTCATAGAAGTGGTTGAAAACAAAACTTCTGTTGGATCATGGAACGGACTTTAAGGTTTGTAAAAATGTTTTGTACGAATATGGCTGTAACAAATGTTGATGAATTAGACGTGTTCACCTAGATCCCATTGGTTTCTCAAATAGTGTTTTCCCGTCAATTCCATATAACAAGGAGAGAGTAACCTGGCTACACGAGCATGCCTGCATTCACCACATGGGAGTAATGATTGAAACTGATGACTTGTTATAATGATATTGGGCTGATACAAGCTGTAACAAAAGAAAACTAATTACTGGACACGGCTGTTGCTTTCGATCAGGCTTGCTTAACCGATTTTTCAGTTTCAGCCCACCGCGCTTTCAGTGAACTAGAACGACGAAGCCGCCGTAACTCGCTGATCAAACTCATTTGTTAAATATACATAGGCCTATGTAAATGCACCATATATACTGTGGGGCGGGCCAGGGAAAGACTAGGATGTGGAACAGAAATGGGGAGGGGAGAGGTAAACCAGTTTCCAGAAATACATGTCTGTTTGCATCGGTTTACTTTACAAAGATTTGGTTTAATTGAGGCGGGGCTTAGGTCAGGGTGGGGGTGGGTAGGGGTTTTATGAGGGGGACATGTAGTAATTGGTATGATTAAAGTGTTGGTATGATTAAAGACTTCCATAGAGCAGCATAGCTTGAACTCGATGATCTGGGCTGTGATATATCTCCAACACGTCTCAATACAAAAGATGTCCTTTGACCTCAGTGTGACTAAATTCCATCCAAATCAAGTCAAAACTTTAAATGCTAAAACACAGCCATCAATGTTTTAACAAACTTTAACATTTCTTAACAATAAAAACAAATTAAACATAATTCCAAAAACTTTATTATTATTTTATGAAAACAAAATTGGTTAGGAACCTCAAAATATGATTGCATGGTCACAATAACTCATTAGGAAATTACAAACTTCATTTAACATTTCACAACATAAATTAGCAAGCTTGATGCGAAAACTTTAACATTTAGTTTGAACGCCCGGACTATGAAGGGGAACAGAAATGGGGAGGGGAGGTGTAAACCGGTCTCCAGAAGTACATGTTGTGTGCATCGGTTTACTTATACAAAGAGAACATGCGCCTATTAGTGTGTATAGCTGTATAAACGGAGACCATTCATGTCATGCAAAAATTTCTGGACACGAAGTTCAACAGCTACCTATGCTAATGAGCGTAATTAATGTTTGGTGTTAGCGCCACGAGGCGCAAATGGTGAAATAACCAAGCGCTGGACCCAACAATACGGGAAATGTGTAACATGTAACAGTAAGTAAATTGTTTTTCTCAAAAATGAATACAACTCTTGTGATAAAAATGAATGTTTGTTAAGGTAAAGTATAGTTATAGTTATTTCAAAACATACTAATGTGTTGATATAAACATTACTTTTCATAAAGCTGATGTTAGTATCAATCGTCAAATAGTTTTGTATGAGGTGCAGCTGTTATTTGAAAGCAAATTCTAATAATTTCCGGTCTGAATTGAGGACAGATAACTCTTTCCTAAATTCAGTACTGTTCACACAGGTATTATGCCTCTTTTGACAAGTGCTGTAAAACAAAATATACAATTTGAAATGAATGTTTCAACAATGTTTTACAGAGGGTTGGCTGTTAAATG
>CM055826.1:23922196-23937481 GCA_029582265.1 Zoroaster sp. YZ-2022
AAGGGGGGAAGGTATAATATTGGTGTCGGTAATGTACATGGATTCATTTCAACCCCTCTAGTTTTCAAGAAATTGGCTTTGGAATCTGCATCTGGTTAGGCTGGGGCAGATTCAAAACTGAATACATGTGAGAAAAGCGAATTATGTAAACTATTTGAAAGAATGTGCTCAATCCAACTTTTACCACATTTTTGGGACAGAGTATGAGTCAGACCATGGAGGTAGCTACCTCCACCATGTCCATCTTAGCTAAGATGATCACTATCGTTATGTTTTCACTGGCTAGGATAAAGAGTGTACAAAAAAAAGCGTGGGAACTACATTGGCTTGCATGTTTCTACGAAATAGAAACACAAATTTCTACACAAATTAACACACTGAGTCGGATGGGGCTGTTTGCCGCACCCGCTCAGAAACCGGTCCAAAATACGGTGCTGCTCGGCTCCAGTAAATGCACCTATATGACCGTGTGAATGGAACAGTAGGTGAATGACATGTGCTTGTGACACATCGTGTGGACAGAATCAAACGCCGCGCAGAGAAGGTAAAACAAGGCAAGAATTGGTCAAAAACACAGTGTAAGTTACAATATTTGTTATGATCAAAGGCATACCCATATACATATGTACAATACAGTATAGATGCAATGTGTTTATTTCTTCGTGAAAACATACAAGCTCTGATGGTTCTATGTTTTTGTACACACTCTTTAGTACCATGAGAATGAAAGTCATAGATTTGCGTCCACGCCGCATGTCGAGCTTCGCGCCTAAATTTTTCATTATTTGCAAAAAAATCATTATTACACAAAAAAGGTATTTCTCGCAAACAAATTTGGTTCAAATCATCCACATCAGGAGAAAGCAGTTTTTACCAAATTTCCCTGCCAGTATGCCGCTATAAAATAATCATTAGCTTTATGTTCTCTTACTGATCTTAGTCCCGCGTCACGGTGGTTCACAAAAAGGTCGCCATCGGCGTAAAACTGTATGGAAAACTCCGTCCGATCCGCACCTGCAACTGTACCGCCTTCACTTGCACAACACGTTAGCTGTTGAGCCTGAGTACTGTACTGTATGCCTGTGTATGTGTGTGCAGCCCGCACGTAATGATGCATGTGCGTACACAGATTAGAAGAAACATCACCTGTGATTGCGCTGTTGTTATTAATGATCAATGGAAATAATGAATAATGAAAAAAAGAAACCTCATTAATGTTTTCAAAAAAATTTTCCCGGACGCAAATCTATGACTTTCATTCTCTTGGCGCTTATCCTAGCGGCTTATGTCATGTGTGAAAACATAATAACGATACGATAAGGGTTCATCCTGATGGACTGGTGAGAATCAGACTAACAATAAAGCTTGACTTTTCCTGTGTTTTGCCTGTTCGAAACTGATTTTTGCTATATAGATGTGCCTTGTTTACTTAACTAAAGACAATGAAGACTTTGAACAGACTAGATATAATAATCAAATAAAACTAAGTTACCACTGATGTTTTGCATGGTCCATGGAAGTCCGCCATCTTTGTTTGACTGGTTCACGACTGAGTGATAAGAAGTTGGACAGATAGAAACCTGCCTTTATAATGAACACCATGGAGTAACCGATAAACCAACACAAGGTGGCGCACTTCCAACTCTGTTTTTTTGGTTTCGCGGAGGTTTAATACTAATACTTTTCTTTTTTTTAAATAAATCCAAAAGATATATCTATACAATAATTTAAAGGCATATTTTTTTTTTTGCTTACTTTTGAAAATATGCTCTTGTTGAACTAATGGATAATTCAAAATATTACATTACAATCGTCACAGAACGAAAACTTGCTTGTTTTTCAGTTTTAGTATGTAACAGCAGGCGATTTTAATAAGCCTCATTTTATATACAATATTTCGATCAATGAGAAAGGAGGAAAATATTTATCTCCTGTCCTTAGCCTTAGAATGTGTATTTTTGGTATCTATGTAATGATTCTACTCATTATTGGCCAAATACGTTGATAATTTTGAGTATGGTTGGAAACCCGTACGCGTTCTATATGAGCATATATCTGTCTTTGATGGGGCAGCAAGATCTCCCATGATGGACCATGCCATTCTAATAACATGTCGCTCTCGCTCAACCAACCCCCAAAAATGCACTTCCATGACCATGGAAATTAATTTCCTGAGAAACCCCCTACTACCGCCTGCTCTGATCAACAACCATCTCCTACACCATTAAATCACAAACTGTGCAAAAATTAATTGGGAGTTCATACCGAAGGCATGATTTGAAGTGGGACACGCGCTATCAACAGTGAACTGCAACAAGCGGCGTCGCTTTCATTGTGCTTCCGAAGTTTGGAAGGGTTCATGGTTTTTGCAAGCAGACGACCTCCTTCAACCTTATCAAGCCTAGCCTGGCCTGGCCACCAGCTAAGCCTGGCCTGTGCACAACCTGGCCTGGCTAACACAGCCTGGCCTGGCTCCAGCCTGGCCCCAACCTGGCCTGTATTTCCTGTGGCCTTTTTTCGATCTCCAGACCTGAGGGGGGGGCATTGTGCCCCACCCCTCGTTTTCCCTGCACATTCAACAGCCGCTTTTCGTATTCAGTTTGACGGTTTTGATTGAACAATCTATCGAGAATATGAAACTTTCACAGGGTCTGCAGTCTGGGTGGAATTAACGCTATACCGATTTTCGGTAATTTTTTCCTCATGTTTGTTCAAAACATATTTATTTTTCCATAACTCATAATTTTTGTCCGTTGGCCATGTGAAGAAGAAATTTAGGCACACAAATGTTGTGACACTATCAAGCAATATTTTGGGTCAATTTGTTCCAAAAAACATGATTTTAAATATTTTGACCCTACACAATTGAAATTTTTTTAACCAAAAGGTACAATAAAAGGCAGATATAATATGGCATCGTAATGGTACAGAATTATATACATTAAGCAAAAAAGAAATTTAAAAACCTTTTATGGGACAAAATAAAAGCTATTGCATTTAAACGCAATGGCAGCCATATTAATATTCCCAGAATGCCATTGGAAGTGGTCACATGACTCAATATTGTCAGTTCAGAGGTTGGACAACAAATTTTGACAACAAATTTGACCAACAAACTCAAAACCGCATATTGAATTTTTTAACGAGTATTAAAAATCTGTATTCACCAAAAGTGGAAATTCAATTGGACCTGTTCAAATTAAACGGTTGCCATGAATGAACACCCGTTATCATTGATTTTTGCGTGAGGGGTTTGATATTTCTGGTATTCCTGTTAATATGAACTTATATATAAATTGTGATGTGATTCATCCCCTGATTCAGGCTGCCGTGTAAATTCTTTGTCTTTGAACAATAAACCTTTAATAATAATTTTAAAAATGTAAGACAAGTGACATGTGAATGTTTCCGCTTAGGATTAGTTTACGTTGGCTGTTTAGTTAACGAGAAAATAAGGCTATACCAAGTATACTTAAGCCTGAAGTACAAATCCATTCAGATTTTTCGATCATTGAAAGTGGAATTTGGACCTGCCGTATGATTATTTCCATTAATAGTCAAGAATTATTTGAAACTAATTAGTCTCATTTACTATAATAAGATGGTACATCGGAAAGATAAACCTCATCAATAGTCTTTACACTGAGTTAGTTAGGAAGAGATTGTTTTGTGTAAAACATTTCAGCGAGTTTCCCCCACCCACTGATGCTATATTGTAGAACACGTCGTGCCAGAAGACCTAGCTTGAGTTCAGTGGAAGATCCCGACAGTAGCGGAACTTGACAGGGTTGGATGCGGTGGTGCAAAAAAAGGGGTGGGGACACAAGTCCTATCCAGACTACTGATGGCTACCGTTTTCTTGCAACACCATAAGCTCTCAGAACGAACCAGAGGTGCAGGGTCCAGCCATTTTCGTGACCCTGAATGCTGGAAGGCAGGTTCCCTACGCCTACATGCTTGCACAGAGGTGAATCTACAATCATGGACAGACTTGTTGGGACACTGGAACAACAGAATCGACCATCCCATTTCCCGTCCATTGGCGTCGATGGGTTTTGAATTGAGGCCAATAAGGTGCAATAATGCAAAATAACTTCAGCCATACTGATAATACCAGTAAATTCTAAACTACTGTTTTTAACTGCATAATTGTTGATGTTCTTATTTGTCAATTATACATATATAATAAAAAAAAACAATTACGTTATTTGCCGTCTACAAAATTGGGAAATTTACTAAATTGCTGAACAATGAAAAAACAAATGAAAAAAAAGTTTGTATATCATCGTACGGTTGTACATTTCACACTATACATTGCAGTTCAAGTAATAAAACAAATAGTTTCACAATTTGTTTTATAAAACTAGTTATTCAAACCATTTTGCCAATAGATTATTGACTTAGTTGTTAATGTAAAGGTTTTTGTAATATATACATGCAGTGAAATCTCTTAAGCTACTTAATAATGCAGCATTTTCTCCTCAAAATATTGCTGATATACAATTTGAATGAAAATAGACTGAATTTTGATTTATAATAATTAAAGACAGACACTGGAGGAAATCAAATCTCTTGATCTTGTATGAGTTCATTTGTACACCTAACAATATATAAATGTGGTTACTTTACCAAATTATACGTTTTTGCTTTTAATAAATAAAAGAAAACAACAACTTTCACATGAATATCACAAGACACAAAGTGTTAGATTTGTAAATTATACTCCTTGAAAAATCTAGAACTGCTTCATGCCGAACAAGTATTATCAGGCCCTATCCACTTACAGGTTGAACTGTAACTTTAAAATAGCGCCCTCATGAGCTCGTTGTGAAACAGTTTTGGCTTCCTCTTTTATAACAGAGTAGAAAGGATGTTTACATTGTGGTGAAAAAACAAAAACATTTCAGTGTATAAGTCTAGTTTACAAAGACAGTAATAGGGGAATTTTATCCTGCTGTGGTGACAGCTTAATTTTTCTAAGTACTCTGTTGTCTGGGGGCACATTATATTTATGTTCCTATAACACTATGGTTGCCATGACTTGCACAAAATACAAAATAACTAATTAATGAGGTACAGACATGTGCTGAAACCCCCCCCCCCTCACACCCCTGGATTTTCTTACTGAAAGCCAAAGTTTATACAAACAAATATTCTCCTTTCTCATTGCCCAACAGCGCTTGATGAGTATGATGGGTTTGGTACATCACAATGTAAATGCCTTTCGAGTTGAATTCTTACAGATGGGGTTGGTGTTTCAATGATTCATCACCAGATGGACCTGGGATTCCCTCAGCATACTGAGGAACAACACCTGTTAATAAAATCATTCAGAATACTTCATAAACTTGTTTGTGAAAAACAGTTGTATTACATAACAAGCACATAGAATCCCCCTCCAATGGCAAGCTACATGCTTGCAAATCCCCCACATTTAAAACTATTGTTCTCGATCTGCCTATCGATTCCTTAAGTCAAGGCTCAAACAGTAACCCAAAAAACACAACAAAGAAAAAAAAAACATGAGTGGTGACACCCTGATGGCCCTTTTACTGGTCTGTTCTGTTGTCTTTTCTTTATATTTCTCTACCGATTTGGTAAATGTTATCATAATGCATTAGGTAACTAATTTGTTATGGTACAACTTATTTAAATATAGGCGACCCCATGTAGCGTCCTTGGAACGGACTAGTAAAGGCGCTTGTGACTTCACTACTTTTTTTCCAGGTTTTCGCATGTGTACTTTGACTAAAGGCTAAATCCATCCTTGGGTTTGTACAAGATTGAATTCCTAATTTGTCTACATGATTAGCAGAATGAAATTTAACTGATGGTATTCTTTTCCTTTAAATAGAGTGATAGCTTACCATTCTGGTTGGGCTTGCTTTCCTTGGGCACACAGGTCCTCTTAGGCTCAGCGTTGGGTTCAAGTTCCTCATGCTTGCTCTTGAATCTTCTGGAGCTGATTGCCTGTGAGATCTTGTTGCCTCGCACAACCTGCGCTGTTGGCAAGATATATATTAAAGGCAACGTAGTGTCTACAATCAACAGGACATGGAATCAGAGTGCTTGTTTTAGATTAACTCAGTGACTGAAAATAATTCCCAACATGATAAGGTCATATTACTGTTGCTGCTCAGCCATTCCATTGGACTCGCGCCAGCGATCTCACTTATTTTTCAACTTTGTCGACTCTATTTTCCGAAGATATTACACCTTGCTTTCAGTGAACTCAGTTTTTATAATAAGCAGGGGTCTTTAATTATTGGGAAAAAATAAATTACTAAATTATATCAATTAAGAAAATGTGACTCGCGTAAAAAAAAAAAACGTTTTGGTATGCAATCAATCATGTGACCAATTAGTGAAAACTTTAAATTTTGGATCATTTTATTTTACAGTACAATAGATGCACCTAACTGACACCAATGAAATTATATAAAAAAATATTTTAAAGTAAACAAAAAATTAATTAATGGCAGCGTGACTCAAGTGACAATAAAAATGTGACTCACATAAAAGTAGAAAAATAACAATGTTACAACAGAATGTTTGCAGGGTAAGGTGGTCTCCCACTGATACATTGCAGGCCATACTAATACATGTATGTTCAAACATTTACAGTGGCCTTGGGTGTCACACAGTTGATTTTGTAAGATTACTTGGAAAAGGACAGCAGGCTTGTATGTACTAAAGGTTGGTGAAGAACATACTGTATTGAAAATTTAGTGGATCGGAGTTGCCTCCATGTCTAGTAGGGTTAACAAAAGGAATAAAATAGTTTCAGAACTGGGAGGTGAAAAAAAATAAAGTGGCATTTTTGTGACTCCATGACAGTAAAAAAAGGATACAGTTTGCTATTTTTGTGCAAATTGGAAGAGTCAAAAGAGAAATAGTAATTATTGACGCTCACTTATGGTCCTTTGTTGTGTATGCATGATTTGTAAATCTTTGGAAGCACTGTTTGTTTTATGAAGTACCATTGCAGTGTAATAGTATGTGATATGACTCGCGTGACATAAGTTGGGGGAGATTTTTTTTTTAAATAAAAGGACCAGATATTAACTTTTTAGTTTTTCCTTAGTAAACAGCATTATTTTGAACAAACAGAAAAATATGGTTTCTGATCTTTTAGGAGAAACAACTAAAAAATTGTTTGTGAATCAAGTGACAATAAAAAAGGGCAAAAGTTTTCTTTTTATTTTGAAAATGAAATGTCCAAAAAGAAAAATGTACTTTTGTTATCCTCACTAATGGTCCTTGTATCTAAGCACCTATTGTTGTATGAAAAAATGATGAATTCTGAATTGTATGACTTTCTTTAATTTTTCCGCACATCAATTGCCCTTTTTCCCAAGGCTGCCACGAGAATCATGTGAAGTTCTTGTAGGAGTGGAAGCAGGTATTCTAGTTATAAAATAAATTGAAAAATAGAAACAATATCAAATTTGAAAATGTTACTTTGTCAAATAGTGAATGTTAAATGCCACACACGGAATGGCTGTGCTGCATGAGCCAGTAATTTTCAGTCACTGTGTTCATCTTAAACTAAAACACCGATTCCATGACCTGTTGAAAGTCTGCTCTGATCATGATGATACTGCCCTATTAAGTACAGTAAACTGTATAAATCAACATGTTGTCATCTATACAAGACAGAGTTTATCTCATGAAATAAAAAGGTAAACAAATGCGCTCACGTTCTAGATAAATTCATATTGTCAAGTTCACTATTTTAATTTAAAAAAAAAAACCATCTTTTAAAAATTATCTTTTTATATAATAATACCATCTTTTATACAATATACAATTATAATCAAGAAAATATGATTAAGAAGCCTATCTGTTAATTGGGGTAGATGATATTTAAGATAATAAATATACTTAAAATGCAGAAAATCAGAGGAATTTTATTTACTGTGATCACCCTATGAACATTTTTGCTTCTAAAACGGATCATTTATAAGGCATCTCAGCCCTTGTGACAACTCGACACAGACAACTCATCCCACAAAAAACTCGACCCATGAGACAACTCAACCCTCGTGACAATTCAACCCTCGTGACAACTCAACCCTCGTGACAATTCAACCACAAAAACTCGACCCACAAGACAACTCGACCCTCGTGACAACTCGACCCTCGTGACAACTCGACCTACGAGACAACTCGACTCTCGTGAAAACTCGACCCTTTGTGACAACTCTACCCTTTGTGACAACTCACCCGCTGCCCGACAACTCTACCCTTTGCTTGTGACAGCTCTGCCACTCTGCCGCTTTTTGGCAACTCTACCCCTTTGTGACAACTCTACCGCTTATGTGAAACGCTCTACCCTTTGACAACTCCTGCCACGGCTGTTTGTGACGCGGCAAACTCACCCCTACAGTGACTGTGAGCAACTTTCGACTCTTGTGACAACTCGACTCCCTTGTTTTATGCTAGACGCTATGGGAAGGGATTATGAGGCAACTTATATATAGAATCTTTGCTGACTGGGTCGGGTATTAACTCTTGTGAATGGAAAGGGTTGACATTCGCCAGGAAAAACCTAGATGATATTTAAGGTAATAGGCCTAAATATGCTTAAATGCATTGAAAAAATCACAGAGTGAGATTTGTTTACTGTCCCAATCACCCTAGTGGAATAATTTTAAACTCTACAAATAAGTTTATCTCAGCCCTTGTGACAACTTGGCCATGGGACAACACAGCCCACACAAAAAAATCAACCCACGATGACAACTCGACCCTCATGCGACAATTCAACCCCTTGCTGACAATTCAACAACAAAAAATTGATCCACGAGACAACATAGACCCTTGTGACAACTCAACCTACGAGACAAATCGGCTCTCGTGAAAACTTGATCCTTTGGCGCTGACAACGCGACGCTTGGCTCCCTTTTGCTATGGCACGCTATGGGAAGGATTATTTGTTTTTTTTTATTTTTATGAAGGTTGCCATAACACAAGGCTCTTATAATGCCACTCAAAGGTGCGGGCTAGAGCAACTTACGAATCTTTTGCTGCTGAATGTAGGGTATTAAATCTTGAATGAAAACCTATTATTGCCGGAGAAGGGCATGCATGTGTGTCCAACACAGGCCAAATGGGTGTTGCTTGTTGTTTTAACGGCATGTTTTCCAACATTTTCTTTTTCATCAGATCATTACATTTTCAGTATTTAGAAGCATTCTTGGTTTTCCCAGATAAATGTCGATCATTTGAGGCTAACTAACTGTTAAACCATGCTTATGACAAGAAATTATATTTACCTTTTCAAAGAATTTGTTTCCTTTCTATGTATAATGAAAACATTGATGTTCGATTCTACTGGAAGATTACTGGTAACATAAGCGTCGTACATCAGTTCATGTGTAATAAACAATTTTTATATCCACATTGTCCTGGGAAAGGGAGAAAAAGGCTGACAGGCAATGGGCTGAACATGTTTTAAATTTTTAATTATATATATATGTCTATGTGTCGTTGATTTGTGATTATGGGCCTGTTTATGTTTTAAGGGTAGAGATGTTGTATCCCAAACCGCCACTTTCTCATTCGAATATAACCAATAATGTAATCTTACCTATACGTCAGTAAGTTGGAGAACATATATGGATGATAATGGACGAATACATGTGCATGTACTTCAAGATTATTCAGGATATTTATTTCATGAAAAATCAGGCATTTTGGGATACGATATGACTTCCTCAGGTTTCCATGTCGGTCTAATCTTATCCAACTCCCCGTTAGTGACCAACACGGTCATGTATACATCACGCTGTGCAGTGGCAACTATAATAGGATTGTTCTGATTTTCTGAAGGGGAGGACTTTTTCTAGAAGGGAAAATAAAGATCCGAAAACCATCATAAAGTGGATTTTAAAGATTAAGTTTTAGCTAAGCTCTGCCCCTTTAAAATCGATAGAATCATTTTTTAACTGGTTAGTGGTTTGCAAAAACTCCCAAAAAACCCCTTATAAAGTGCGGCGGTTGGATACGACATTTATATTTCCCGTTTTATTATTTGCAATGCATCCCAATAAATATTAATATAACATTAAATAATTTTGTATTCAGTTGGATCATGGAGGAAAGGGAAAGGATCGAGCTCCTAGTTTTTAACATGATATTCTGTCAATAATGTTTAGGCTTGTTAAATTAATTTAAGTAAAACATGGGCTAGGCAAGCCTGGAGTTTATACTTACAATACAAGTTACAAGTAGGCCTACGCGGGGATGCGGGTATAACTACATGTAGTACTAGTAGTAGTAATTTGTGCTAGAATATTACTACTAGTGTAGTGATATATACTGAGACCTTAAATTATCAGTAATCACAATGCACAAATGTAATATGTGCACTTATTTTGGCAACGTGACCCTCTGACGTTTCGCGGTGAAGTGGATACAGATGGGAGCAGGTACAGTGGACAAAAGCGTGGACATTTCCTCAATAAAATGCCAACTATTTCTAATCCAGAATTGGTTGTGTGTTGTCTTATTTTGAACCATTACTAATGTTATGCTGTTCCAAAACAAGTTGAGTAGTTTCTATTGCGATACTCAGTATATATATATATATTTTTTATTTTATTTTTATTTTTATTTCTATTTTTTAAACGACGATCAACTTCTGACGTTATACAATGATAAACTGGGTAGAGTTGTCACAAGAGGCGAGTTGTCTTTTACTTAGGGTCGAGATGTCTTAACCCCTATAGGCTAACGTTAATTAAACGAACATAGTTAAACCTTACCATTCATTATCAATCAGACCATTCTTGGTAACTGTTGAAGTTGTCTCGTCTGAGGTTTTTTCTTCTGGAAATGGAATTTTCCTAAGAATACAGATAGATGTCTCGTCTTCACAATCGCAGTGACGTTGACTGAGTACTTTACTTTACAGTTCGTTACGTGTTGGATTGGTATGTAACGCAACCATATCCATATCTGGGACCGAATTAATCGCAAATGGCGATTGTGTGGCTTCGAAAGCTGGTATCGATAATAATTTATGCTGCGGCTGCATTCGCATAGCCGTCAAAACACCACGGTTTGGCAAACTCAGATTCAAATGCGGATAAGGATCGTGTGCGCAACGCACATGCGCGCATATATAGCGCCTAGCGCGCACCCATAAATTCGGTCAGTCATCACCAATGGTGACTACTAATGGCTAAGTGCGCGGCAATAACAACGGGCAGGCTGGGCGTTGTGCGGATCGATCGCGCTTTTGAGTTTGCCGCGCAACTAGTGGATGTAACTCGAAGCGCAGTGCATAGGCGTGAATGTAATTAGCATATTTCATGGCGGTGCCCGTTCAATTCGATACTGCGATAATAAAGCATTCGAATAATAGGGAGTGGACCATGTTGAATAATATCATTTATCTGTTAAAACTACATTACAATGGTTAATGTTGTGCAAAATTAGCTTCTGAGCGCTCGAGCGAATGCTACTGACCCTTTTCAAGATGCATTAGGGAAATATAATAGTCGTTACGATCAAGGTGAACTTTCAACATGGAATGGCGGTGGCCTCTTGGTTTAACATAGACACAGTGTGAATGAAAATTACTGACTCAATCAGCAGCAGCCAGCAACAGGTTAATGATGACTTTATTGGACCATATGCCGAGTTAGGTTTTGTTGTGTTCGTTCGTGCTCCTTCACCTGGGTACACAATAAAAACTTGCATATACCAACTATATCATATATTGTTGACAAAAAAGTGGATATATTCACCCCTTGAAAAAGGATTGCTCTTTGCGTACATTTTGAGCGAGAAAATTGTACTGCTAGATGAGGAGGCTTTGGAAGATGTGGACAGATAGGACCCTCACAGACGCTTTGTTATAATACCTTTTCCCATAAGTCCACTGAGCAGGTGTCTCGTTTGTTAAGACAGAGCTTATCAGAAAAAACTTGTTGTTCCATGGGGCTTTCGAGCAATGGTGTAACACTTACTGCCCTCGTACACACTCTTCTCTCGACCTTAAATAAACTTCCACTTGTAGTAAACAGTGCTAAACACAAAACTTCAAAAATCGTTAAAACTACTTAGAGAGTCCCACAGTTTTTAAAACCAAAATAAAATATTGATCGGAGCTACTACCTTTTATTTTCTTATCTATTGCATGTCTAAAGTCTCAGGTTTCCAGGGAGTTATCCTCATCCCAATGAAAAACCACCCTCTTCGTAATAGTGAAAACATCCACACTGAAAAGCAGCCATTTTGGAAAAAGGCCTTACGCTTTGAAATCAGAAATTAGGACCACTTTGGGCCTGTCAAAATACTCTGACAATTGGGAAGTCAAAAGGATTCCAGGTTATGATATTGGGCCATTTTTACACAATCCATCAAGCGTATGGGCCTCCGTCTTTGTTTTTAAGAAAAAATTGAGGTTTACACTTTATATGATAAACAACTTGGCACATGAATTCCTCACTATTTAGTGGTGCACCTTAAAAAACCATTGAGTCTCCATTAACAGTTGACTTGACTATATATATATATGAAGCTGAGCTTTAACAGCATATTTGCAGTGTACACATTTGTGCGGCTGGCATTGGACGCGATGCACCGCGAGCAAAAGGACCACGGAAATAGAGACATAAATGCCATGGAGATGCTAAGAGAAAATATGGTATTTTAATGATAAAACATAAATAACTCATTGAATTTTTAGCGAGCTACTTATAATTCTTGAAGCTTTTCCGAAGAAGGATGTCGGCGCCCGTGCTTGCTTACGCCCTAGGGGACATTTGTACTGCATCCTGAACGTGCTCTATGTGTGACATCACGTAAAGAAGGCTTCCGTGGGACGCCAGCCAATGTAGTATAGTCAAAACGTTGAACTATGTGTAGAATTCCCGTACCGCCATACGCAAGCGCATGTGGATAACTGGTTTAAACCAGTTATAGGGGAGTTCCCCTTATAACGATTTTGAATCTCATTAATAAAACAAAATGAAACTGAAAAATAATAATATTATTTTGAGGAAATGAGTTCTTTCTAATTACAACTCGCTGATTGTTTGGTATGATCCTGTAATTCTTCTTCTTACGAAGGACCTTGTCGGTCCTCCTGATACTATAAATAGTACAAAATCCGGTTTGATTTTTCTGCCACCGTATAATTTTTTTTGTCGCGTACGTTTTAATAGACCATATTTGGATCGGTCGCTCTTCGCCTGGTGTTATTCTCCAGTCTCTCCGGGTGCGTTGCGTACCAAATATCGAACATGTAGCGTTTGGGGCAATTTTCTCTGTCTTTCCATAACCCGGAGGCGTTGAGCTTGGGCCGAGGGCTGGGAATCTGTTTGACCGACTTTTTTTTTTATGGCGTCTATCGGTTTTATCTGAAAGTTAAAGGTGACGGTATCGTGCGATCAACACTGATAGTTTTAGATTAACTTGGGTGACTGAAAATAATACCCACATGATAAGGTCATTATTACCATTACTACTGCACAAAAACCAGTAATTTTCAGGTCGATGCGTTCATGTCTTAAACCTTAGAGAAAATGATTCCAGGCCCTGTTGAAAGTCTTCTCTGATCGTGATGGACACTGGCCTTCTGGGATGGTGGTACACACATAGAATAATTCTTACACAAATTAGATGTGGCTTCAAATTAGTTTACTTATTCCTATTGGTTCTGAACAAATTATTTTAAACTTGAACAATTTGCATGAAATACAGTTCTCGATCAAATAGGCAAAGGGTGTAGCCATTTGAACTTGGATTATGTGTCAATGGATAAAAGCAAAATAGCTTACTACACAAATATCGGGTGCAAGGGAAAATATTGAATACGATTGTCAAAACACATAGATTCGCATCATATTTTGCAAACCTTGGTTTATTGGTAGATATGAAGATCCCTTATATTGTCCATTAGGGTCCACAAAAATTGTGCGGATGTCATCCGCATGATGCCGTGACAGAAGTGGCACTGTCTTCCAGAGAGGGCAGTGGGTGTTGTCTTTGTGTATAACGAATGCACTGATTTAAAACGGGCCCTTTTACCCCAGGGGTGGTCATTGAAAGTGAAGCAAATTTCTTGATGCCAACAATGGGTAAAATAGGGTGTTCATTGTCCAACATATCAATTTTATTTAACAGTTTGAAACTACAAACACTTACTGGTCAAGTGTCTATTTAATTACATCTCTGGATAGCCTGATACTGGATGGAGATATGCATTTCAAGAACACTGCCAGGGGTGGAGGCAGACGGCTTCAACTTCAATGCATGCAAAACTAATCAGGTTTTGGGAGTTGAGATTCCTCCATATTAATCTAAGTGCTGTTTTGTGAAGTCTTTGGTATTTCATTATGGCTTGCTGATCCTGTTGTTTGCCAATAATGGCTGGTACACAGTAACCACAGGATTACCTGTGAAAGACAAATATGTGTAACTGGTATGCAGGGTAGACATGATAGTAGGGAGTGGAGGTTGGATCACTGAAACTACTAGTATACGTTCCCAACTCGTTCTGTCAATGACATCATTTTTTATAAATCATGTAATGCTCAAGCCTGGTTATAATTTGTTTTAAAAAGCTGAAATACAGACGATATGTCAAAATGTTCAATTACTTTGAAAACTGAGGAAATTAAATAAGTGATGGTCCTTCTGGGTAGAGACTGGTGGGTACAGGTGACTGGAGTAACAGATTGACTTGGTTACGGAGGTTGACTTGGGGTATAGATTTTGGGGTACGAGTTGGTCTGGTGCAAGATAACTTGGGTTAGAATTAATGATGGTGTGTAAAGGAATTACCACAGGAGCAATTTAAGCCCCCCAGCCTGTAAATCCAGTGACACCATCATCACTGCAAAATCCTACTCAATTAAGACAACAATTTTGTGCAGAGTTTTGTGGTTTTAATTTTAATTCACTTTATCAGTGCCCCATTTTCAGGTGAATGAGAATTTAGAGTGGTTGTTGGGTCGATGGTTTTATTATTTACTAAATCCCCACTGTAGATGTGAGGCAATGTGGGCTAGAGACAAGTTAAACTTGGTTCTCATCGATGTAACTGCCCATGTGTACAGTGTGCATGAGCGACATGACACTGTACATGTATCACCTAATCAGTTAAAACGAATCAACCATTTCGTGAACAAACATTCGTTGAGTGTTTCTCCTCTAATTCAATGATTATGAGGATTTACCATAGATTATTGGACGCAGTCAACCTTGTTGTTTTTGCTGGGTGGATCGTCGGACGGGATATCATCGCGATGCTACCGGCGTCGAGTGGCT
>CM055826.1:23937981-23959469 GCA_029582265.1 Zoroaster sp. YZ-2022
ATCTAAATTAAAGCTTAGGTTCATCCTTTCAGGTAAAAAACACCATACTTTTGAATTTGGAAAACAAAATCGTACCTGTAAATGGCCTCCATGGACACTTAGCCCTTGTAAAAATACCGTCAATCTTGCATGCGGTTTTCACCGCAACATTACAACACTATACAGTGTTACAAACAAAACATTTCTATCTATGGTTGGAATAACTTTTAAAGTTGTCAAGGAAGGCCGATAATTTATATCTAAATTAAAAACGGTTTCCCTCTTCTCAGAAAAAAACACCATACATTTGAATTTGGATAATTATTTCGTACCTAAAAGGCTTCCATGGGACCCATAGCCCCAGCCTCTAAAACAATGTCAACTTGCATGCGGTTTCACCGGAAACAATGGTTCAGCACTATACAGCGTTATAAAAAAAACATTTTATAGGTTGGGAATAACTTTTTGAAGTTTTCAAGGGAGGCCGATAATTTTATATCTAAAATAAAAGCTTTTGTGGTTTCTTCCTTTCAGAAAAAACACATATTTTAATTTGGATAATTTTTTCGTGTCAGCACCTTTACGCAACGGCATCTCCATGGGACACTTAGCCCTCTGTAAATACTGTCAATACCGTGTAATGCATGGTCTTCACCGCAAACATTACAGCACTATACAGTGTGTTACAAACAAAAAAAAGATTTCTATGTGTTGGGAATAACTTTTAAAGTTATCAAGGAGGCCGGATAATTTTATATCTAAATTAAAGCTAGGTTCTTCCTTTCAGAAAACACCATACATTTGAATTTGAAAAATTGTTCGTACTGTACCTTAAACGACCTCCATGGACGCAATTTAGCCTCTCTGTAAATATATACAGTTTGACCCCAATCTCTGTATGCGTGGTTTTCACCAGCAAACAATACAAACACTGCTTACATAGTGTTTAACAAAAAACATTTATATGGTTGGGGAATAACTTTTAAAAGTTTTCAAGTGAGGCCGATAATTTTATATATCTAAATTGTAAACTTAGGGTTCTCCCTTTCAGAAAACACCATACTTTTGAAATTTGGATAATGTTGGAAAACAAAATCGTACCTTAAACGGCCTCCATGGACACTCTCAGCCACTCTGTAACAATTACCATCAACTTGCATGCGGTTTCACCGCAAACATTACAGCACTATACAGTGTTACAAAACAAACATTTCTATGGTTGGGAATAACTTTTAAAGAAGTTTTCTAAGGAAGGCCGATAATTTTATATCTAAATTAAAGCTTAGGTGTCTTTCTCTTTCATTAGAAAACACCATACATTTGAATTTGGATAATTATTTTCGGTACTCTTAAACGGCCTCCATGGACACTTTAGCCCTCTGTAAAATACCGTCAACTTGCATGCGGTTTCACCGGAAACAATATACAGCACTATACAGTGTTACAAAAAAACATTTATAGGGATGGGAATAACTTTTAAAGTTTTCAAGGAAGGCCGATAATTTTATATCTAAAATAAAGCTTAGGTTCTCCCCTTTCAGAAAAACACAATACTTTTGAATTTGGAAAAAAAATTCGTACCTTAAACGGCCTCCATGGACACTTAGCCCTCTGTAAAATACCGTCAACTTGCATGCGGTTTCACCGCAAACATTACAGCACTATATAGTGTTACAAAAAAAAAGATTTATATGGTTGGGAATAACTTTTAAAGTTTTCAAGTGAGGCCGATCATTTTATATCTAAATTAAAGCTTAGGTTCTACCCTTTCAGAAAAACACCATACTTTTGAATTTGGATAATTTTTTCATACCTTAAACGGCCTCCATGGACACTTAGCCCTCTGTAAAATACCGTCAACTTGCATACGGTTTCACCGCAAACATTACAGCACTATACAGTGTTACAAAAAAAAACATTTCTATGGTTGGGAATAACTTTTAAAGTTTTCAAGGAAGGCCGATAATTTTATATCTAAATTAAAGCTTAGGTTCTTCTCTTTCAGAAAAACACCATACATTTGAATTTGGATAATTATTTCGTACCTTAAACGGCCTCCATGGACACTTAGCCCTCTGTAAAATACCATCAACTTGCATGCGGTTTCACCGGAAACAATATACAGCACTATACAGTGTTACAAAAATATTTTTATGGGTGGAATAACTTTTAAAGTTTTCAAGGGAGGCCGATAATTTTATATCTAAATTAAAGCTTAGGTTCTTCCCTTCAGAAAAACACCATACTTTTGAATTTGGGAATTTTTTTTTCGTACCTTAAACGGCCTCCATGGACACTTTCTTAGCCCTCTGTAAAATACCGTCAATCTCTGCATACGGTTTCACCGCAAACAATACAGCACTATACAGTGTTACAAAAACATTTCATGGTTGGGAATAACTTTTAAAGTTTTCAAGGAGGCCGATAATTTTATATCTAAATTAAAGCTTAGGTTCTTCCCTTTCAGAAAAACACCATACTTTTGAATTTGGATAATTATTGCGACTAAACGGCCTCCATGGACACTTAGCCCTCTGTAAAAACCCGTCAACTTGCATGCGGTTTCACCGGGAAACAATATACAGCACTATACAGTGTTACAAAAACATTTATAGGGATGGGAATAACATTTAAAGTTTTCAAGGGAGGCCGATAATTTTATATCTAAAATAAAGCTTAGTTTCTCCTTTCAGAAAAACACCATACTTTTGAATTTGGAAAAAAAATTCGTACCTAAACGGCCTCCATGGACACTTAGCCCTCTGTAAAATACCACTGTCAACTTCTTGCATGCGGTTTCACCGCAAACATTACAGCACTATACAGTATTACAAAAAAAATTCTATGGGTGGGAATAACTTTTAAAGTTTTCAAGGGAGGCCGATAATTTTATATCTAAATTAAAGCTTAGGTTCTACCCTTTCAGAAAAACACCATACTTTTGAATTTGGATAATTTTTTCATACCTTAAACGGCTTCCATGGACACTTAGCCCTCTGTAAAATACCGTCAACTTGCATACGGTTTCACCGCAAACAATACAGCACTATACAGTGTTACAAAAAAAACATTTCTATGGTTGGGAATAACTTTTAAAGTTTTCAAGGAAGGCCGATAATTTTATATCTAAATTAAAGCTTAGGTTCTTCTCTTTCAGAAAAACACCATACATTTGAATTTGGATAATTTCGTACCTTAAACGGCCTCCCATGGACCACTTAGACCTCTGTAAAATACTGTCAATCCTGCATGCGGTTTCACCGCAAACAATACAGCACTATACAGTGTTACAAAAAAAACATTTCTATGATTGGGAATAACTTTTAAAGTTTTCAAGGGAGGCCAATTTTTATATCTAAATTAAAGCTAGGTTCTTCCTTTTCAGAAAACACCATACATTTGAACTTGGAAAAAAAATCGTACCCAACGGCCTCCTCATGGACACTTTCCAGCCCTCTGTAAAATACCGTCAATTTGCATGCGGTTTCACCCCAAACACATACACTATACAGTGTTACAAAAAAACATTTCTATGGTTGGAATAACTTTAAAGTTTTCAAGGAAAGGCCGATAATTTTATATCTAAATTAAAAGCTTAGGGTTCTTCTCTTTCAGAAAAACACCATACTTTTTTAATTGGATAATTATTTCGTACCTTAAACGGCTTCCATGGACACAAGCCTCTGTAAAATATATCCCCAACTTGCATGCGGTTTCACCGGAAACAATATACAGCACTATACAGTGTTTATAAAAAACATTTATAGGGATGGGAATACTTTTAAAGTTTTCAAGGGAGGCCGATAATTTGATATCAAAATAAAGCTTAGGTTCTTCCCTTTCAGAAAACACCATACTTTTTAATTTTGGATAATTTTTTGTACCTTAAAAACGCCTCCATGGACACTTAGCCCTCTGTAAAATACCTAACTTGTGTGCGGGTTTCACCGCAAACATTACAGCACTATACAGTGTTACAAAAAAAGATTTCTATGGTTGGGGAATAACTTTAAAGTTATCAAGGAGGCCGATAATTTTATATCAAATTAAAGCTAGCTTCCCTTTCAGAAAAACACCATACATTTGAATTAGGATAATTATTTCGTACCTTAAACGACCTCCATGGACACTTAGCCCTCTGTAAATAAAGTAACTTGTATGCGGTTTCACCGCAAACAATACAGCACTATACAGTGTTACAAAAAACATTTATAGGGGAATAACTTTAAAGTTTTCAAGGAAGGCCGATAATTTTATATCTAAATTAAAGCTTAGGTTCTTCCCTTTCAGAAAACACCATACTTTTGAATTTGGAAAAAACAAATTCATACCTTAAACGGCCTCCATGGACACTAACCCACAGTAAAATACCATCAACTGTATGCGGTTTCACCGCAAACATTACAGCACTATACAGTGTTACAAAAAACATTTCTATCGTTGGGAATAACTTTAAAGTTTTCAAGGGAAAGGCCGATAATTTTATATCTAAATTAAAGCTTAGGTTCTTCTTTTCAAAAAACACCATACATTTGAATTTGTATAATTATTTCGTACCAAACGGCCTCCATGGACATAGCCCTCTGTAAAATACGTCAACTTGCATGTGGTTTCACCGCAAACATTACACAGTACTATAGTGTTACAAAAAAAAAGATTTATATGGTTGGGAATAACTTTTAAAGTTTTCAAGTGAGGCCGATCATTTTATATCTAAATTAAAGCTTAGGTTCTACCCTTTCAGAAAAACACCATACTTTTGAATTTGGATAATTTTTTCATACCTTAAACGGCCTCCATGGACACTTAGCCCTCTGTAAAATACCGTCAACTTGCATACGGTTTCACCGCAAACATTACAGCACTATACAGTGTTACAAAAAAAACATTTCTAGGGTTGGGGAATAACTTTAAAGTTTTCAAGGAAGGCTGATAATTTTATATCTAAATTAAAGCTTAGGTTCTTTTCTTTCAGAAAAAACCACATTTGAATTTGGATAATTATTGTACCTTTAAACGGCCTCCATTGACACTTGTAGCCTTCAGAAAATACCATCCCTTCAGTATGCGGTTTCACCGGAAACAATATTATGCAGCACTATACAGTGTTACAAAATACATTTATAGGGATGGGAATAACTTTTAAAGTTTTCAAGGGAGGCCGATAATTTTATATCTAAAATACAGCTGAGGTTCTTCCCTTTCAGAAAAACACCATACTTTTGAATTTGGGAATTTTTTTCGTACCTTAAACGGCCTCCATGGACACTTAGCCCTCTTCTAAAATACCGTCAACTTGCATGCGGTTTGCAAACAATACAGCATTATACAGTGTTACAAAAAACATTTCTAGGGTTGGAAATAACTTTTAAAGTTTTCAAGGGAGGCCGATAATTTTATATCTAAATTAAAGCTTAGGTGGTTCCTTTCAGAGAAAACACCATACTTTTGAATTTGGAAAAAATTCACTTAAACGGCCTCCATGGACACTTAGCCCTCTGTAAAATACCGTCAACTTGCATACGGTTTCACCGGAAACAATATACAGCACTATACAGTGTTGCATTTATAGGATGGGAATAACTTTAAAGTTTTCAAGGAGGCCGATAATTTTATATCTAAATTAAAGCTTAGGTTCTTCCTTCAGAAAAACACCATACTTTTGAATTTGGAAAAAATTGCACCTTAAACGGCCTCCATGGACAGCCCCCTGTAAATACTGTCAATCTCCATGTGAGCCGCAAAACATTAATTCATACAGTATTACAAAAAAAGATTTCTATGGTTGGGAATAACTTTTAAAGTTTTCAAGGGAGGCCGATAATTTTATCTAAATTAAAGCTTAGTTGTCCCCCTTCAGAAAAACACCATACATTTGAATTTTGGATAATTATTTCGTACCTTAAACGGCCTCCATGGACCAGCCCTCTGTAAATACTGTCAATTTGTATGCGGTTTCACCGCAAACAATACAGCACTATACAGTGTTAAAAAAAACATTTTTGGGTTTGGGGAATAATTTTAAAGTTATCAAGGAGGCCGATAATTTTATATCTAAATTAAAGCTAGGTTCTTCCCTTTCAGAAAAACACCATACTTTTTAATTTGAAAATTTTTTTACCCAACGGCCTCCATGGACACTTTCTTAGCCCTTTGTAAAATACTGTCAATTCTGGGTTTCACCGCAAACATTACAGCACTATACAGTGTTACAAAAAAGATTTCTATGGTTGGAATAACTTTTAAAGTTTTCAAGGAGGCTGATAATTTTATATCTAAATTAAAGCTTAGGTTCCTCCCTTTCAGAAAAACACCATACATTTGAAATTTGGATAATTATTTGTACCTTAAACGGCCTCCATGGACACTTAGCCCTCTGTAAAATAAAGTCAACTTGTATGCGGTTTCACCGCAAACAATACAGCACTATACAGTGTTAAAAACATTTCTAGGGTTGGAAATAACTTTTTAAAGTTTTCAAGGGCTGATAATTTTATATCTAAATTAAAGCTAGGGTTGTTCCCTTCAGAGAAAACACCATACTTTTGAATTTGGAAAAAAATTGCACCTTAAACGCCTCCATGGACACTTAGCCCTCTGTAAAATACCGTCAACGCATACGGTTTCACCGGAAACAATATACAGCACTATACAGTGTTACAAAAACATTTATAGGGATGGGAATAACTTTTAAAGTTTTCAAGGAGGCCGATAATTTTATATCTAAATTAAAGCTTTTAGGTTCTTCCCCTTCAGAAAAACACCATACTTTTGAATTTGGAAAAAAATTGTACCTTAAACGGGCCTCCATGGACACTCTGTGCCCTCTGTAAAATACCGTCAACTTCCATGCGGTTTCACCGCAAACATTACAGCACTATACAGTATTACAAAAAAAAAAGATTTCTATGGTTGGGAATAACTTTTAAAGTTTTCAAGGGAGGCCGATAATTTTATATCTAAATTAAAGCTTAGGTTGTCCCCTTTCAGAAAAACACCATACATTTGAATTTGGATAATTATTTCGTACCTTAAACGGCCTCCATGGACACTTAGCCCTCTGTAAAATACCGTCAACTTGTATGCGGTTTCACCGCAAACAATACAGCACTATACAGTGTTACAAAAAAAAACATTTCTATGGTTGGGAATAACTTTTAAAGTTATCAAGGGAGGCCGATAATTTTATATCTAAATTAAAGCTTAGGTTCTTCCCTTTCAGAAAAACACCATACTTTTTAATTTGGAAAATTTTTTCGTACCTTAAACGGCCTCCATGGACACTTAGCCCTTTGTAAAATACCGTCAACTTGCATGCGGTTTCACCGCAAACATTACAGCACTATACAGTGTTACAAAAAAAAGATTTCTATGGTTGGGAATAACTTTTAAAGTTTTCAAGGGAGGCTGATAATTTTATATCTAAATTAAAGCTTAGCTTCCTCCCTTTCAGAAAAATACCATACATTTGAATTTGGATAATTATTTCGTACCTTAAACGGCCTCCATGGACAGTTAGCCCTCTGTAAAATACAGTCAACTTGTATGCGGTTTCACCGCAAACAATACAGCACTATACAGTGTTACAAAAAAAAACATTTCTATGGTTGGGAATAACTTTTAAAGTTATCAAGGGAGGCTGATAATTTTATATCTAAATTAAAGCTTAGCTTCTTCCTTTCAGAAAACACCATACATTTGAATTTGGATAATTATTTCGCACTTAAACGGCCTCCATGGACACTTAGCCCTCTGTAAATACACATCAATCTTGTATGCGGTTTCACCGCAAACAATACAGCACTATACAGTGTTACAAAAAACATTTCTATGGTTGGGAATAACTTTTAAAGTTTTCAAGGAGGCTGATAATTTTATATCTAAATTAAAGCTTAGGTTCTTCCCTTCAGAAAACACCATACTTTTGAATTTGGGAATTGTTTTCGTACGTTAAACGGCCTCCATGGACACTTAGCCCTCTCTAAAATACCGTCAACTTGCATGCGGTTTCACCGGAAACAATATACAGCACTATACAGTGTTACAAAAAAACATTTATAGGGATGGGAATAACTTTAAAGTTTTCAAGGAGGCCGATAATTTTATATCTAAAATAAAGCTTAGGTTCTTCCCTTTCAGAAAAACACCATACTTTTGAATTTGGGAATTGTTTTCGTACCTTAAACGGCCTCCATGGACACTTAGCCCTCTCTAAAATACCGTCAACTTGCATGCGGTTTCACCGGAAACAATATACAGCACTATACAGTGTTACAAAAAAACATTTATAGGGATGGGAATAACTTTTAAAGTTTTCAAGGGAGGCCGATAATTTTATATCTAAAATAAAGCTTAGGTTCTTCCCTTTCAGAAAAACACCATACTTTTGAATTTGGGAATTGTTTTCGTACCTTAAACGGCCTCCATGGACACTTAGCCCTCTCTAAAATACCGTCAACTTGCATGCGGTTTCACCGCAAACATTACAGCACTATACAGTGTTACAAAAAAAGATTTCTATGGTTGGGAATAACTTTTAAAGTTTGCAAGGAGGCTGATAATTTTATATCTAAATTAAAGCTTTAGCCCTTTCAGAAAAATACAATACATTTGAATTTGGATAATTATTTCGTACCTTAAACGGCCTCCATGGACACTTAGCCCTCTGTAAATACATATTAACTTGTATGCGGTTTCACCGCAAACAATACAGCACTATACAGTGTTACAAAAACATTTCTATGGTTGGGAATAACTTTTAAAGTTATCAAGGGAGGCCGATAATGTTATATCTAAATTAAAGCTTAGCATCTTCCCTTTCAGAAAAACACCATACTTTTGAATTTGGAAAAATCGTACCTAAACGGCCTCCATGGACACTTAGCCCCTCTGTAAATACTGTCAACTTCCATGCGGTTTCACCGCAAACATTACAGCACTATACAGTATTTAAAAAAAGATTTCTATGGTTGGGAATAACTTTTAAAGTTTTCAAGGGAGGCCGATAATTTTATATCTAAATTAAAGCTTAGGTTCTTCCCTTTCAGAAAAACACCATACTTTTTAATTTGGATAAATTTTTCGTACCTTAAACGGCCTCCATGGACACTTAGCCCTCTGTAAAATACCGTCAACTTGCATGCGGTTTCACCGCAAACAATACAGCACTATACAGTGTTACAAAAAAACATTTCTATGGTTGGAAATAACTTTTAAAGTTTTCAAGGGAGGCCGATAATTTTATATCTAAATTAAAGCTTAGGTTCTTCCCTTTCAGAAAAACACCATACTTTTTAATTTGGATAATTTTTTCGTACCTTAAACGGCCTCCATGGACACTTAGCCCTCTGTAAAATACTGTCAACTTGGTATGCGGTTTCACCGCAAACATTACAGCACTATAGAGTGTTACAAAAAAAGATTTCTATGGTTGGGGAATAACTTTTAAAAGTTTTCAAGGAGGCTGATAATTTTATATCTAAATTAAAGCTTAGCTTCTTCCCCTTTCAGAAAAACACCATACATTTGGATTTGGATAATTATTTTCGTACCTTAAACGGCCTCCTTATGGACACTTTCAGCCTCTGTAAATACAGTCAACTCTGTATGCGGAAGCTCACCGCAAACAATACAGCACTATACAGTGTTACAAAAACATTTCTATGGTTGGAAATAACTTTTAAAGTTATCAAGGAGGCCCATAATTTTATATCTAAATTAAAGCTAGGTTCTTCCTTTCAGAAAAACACCATACTTTTGAATTTGGAAAAAAAATCGTACCTTAAACGGCCTACATGGACACTTAGCCCTCTGTAAAATACCGTCAATCCTCGCATGCGGTTTCACCGGAAACAATATAGCACTATACAGTGTTACAAAAAAACATTTATAGGGATGGGAATAACTTTTAAAGTTTTCAAGGGAGGCCGATAATTTTATATCTAAAATAAAGCTTAGGTTCTTCCCTTTCAGAAAAACACCATACTTTTGAATTTGGAAAAAAAAAATCGTACCTTAAACGGCCTCCATGGACACTTAGCCCTCTGTAAATACTGTCAATCTCCATGCGGTTTCACCGCAAACATTACAGCACTATACAGTATTACAAAAAAAGATTTCTATGGTTGGGGAATAACTTTTAAAGTTTTCAAGGGAGGCCCGATAATATTATATCTAAATTAAAGCTTAGGTTTTAACCTTTAAGAAATACTCCATACTTTTTAATTTGGATAAATTTTTCGTACCCTAAACGGCCTCCATGGACACTTAGGCCTCTGTAAAATACCGTCAACTTGCATCCGGTTTCACCGCAAACAATACAGCACTATACAGTGTTACAAAAAAAACATTTCTATGGTTGGAAATAACTTTAAAGTTTTCAAGGGAGGCTGATAATTTTATATCTAAATTAAAGCTTAGTTCTTCCCTTTCAGAAAAACACCATACTTTTAATTTGGATAATTTTTCGTACCTTAAAATGACTCAATGGACACTTAGCCCTATGTAAAATAATGTCAACTTGCATGCGGTTTCACCGCAAACATTACAGCACTATACAGTGTTACAAAAAAAAAGATTTCTATGGTTGGGAATAACTTTTAAAGTTTTCAAAGGAGGCTGATAATTTTATATCTAAATTAAAGCTTAGCTTCTTCCCTTTCAGAAAAATACCATACATTTGAATTTGGATAATTATTTCGTACCTTAAACGGCCTCCATGGACACTTAGCCCTCTGTAAATACATAGTCAATCCTATGCGGTTTCACCGCAAACAATACAGCACTATACAGTGTTACAAAAAAACATTTCTATGGTTGGGAATAACTTTAAAGTTATCAAGGGAGGCGATAATTTTATATCTAAATTAAAGCTAGGTTCTTCCTTTCAGAAAACACCATACTTTTGAATTTGGAAAAGAATTCGTACCTTAAACGGCCTACATGGACACTTAGCCTTCTGTAAAATACCGTCAACTTGCATGTGGTTTCACCGGAAACAATATACAGCACTATACAGTGTTACAAAAACATTTATAGGGATGGAATAACTTTTAAAGTTTTCAAGGGAGGCCGATAATTTTATATCTAAAATAAAGCTTAGGTTCTTCCCTTTCAGAAAAACACCATACTTTTGAATTTGGGAATTGTTTTCGTACCTTAAACGGCCTCCATGGACACTTAGCCCTCTCTAAAATACCGTCAACTTGCATGCGGTTTCACCGGAAACAATATACAGCACTATACAGTGTTACAAAAAAACATTTATAGGGATGGGAATAACTTTAAAGTTTTCAAGGAGGCCGATAATTTTATATCTAAAATAAAGCTTAGGTTCTTCCTTCAGAAAAACACCATACTTTTGAATTTGGGAATTTTTTCGTACCTTAAATCGGCACTCCATGGACAATTTCTTAGCCCTCTGTAAAATACCGGTTCAACTTGTATGTGCGGTATTTCACTCAAACATTACAGCACTATACAGTGTTACAAAAAAAGATTTCTATGGTTGGGAATAACTTTTTAAAAGTTTTCAAGGGAGACTGATAATTTTATATCTAAATTAAAGCTTTAAGCTTCTTCCCCTTTCGAGAAAATACCATACATTTGAATTTGGATAATTATTTCGTACCCTTTAAACGGCCTCCATGGACACGCTAGCCCACTGTAAAATACAGTCAGTTCAATTTGGCCAGGCGCGGTTTCACCCAAACAATACAGCACTATACAGTGTTACAAAAAAAACATTTCTATGGTTGGGAATAATCTTTAAAGGATTATCAAGGAGGCCGATAATGTTATATCTAAATTAAAAGCCTTAGCATCTTCCGCTTTCAGAAAACACCATTACTTTTGAATTTGGAAAAAAAATCGTACACACTTTAAACGGGCCTCCATGGACATTTCTAGCCCTCTGTAAAATACCGTCAATCTTCCCATGCGGTTTCACCTGCAAACATTACAGCACTATACAGTATGCAACAAAAAAAGATTTCTATAGTTGGGAATAACTTCTAAAGCTAAGGGAGGCCGATAATTTTATATCTAAATTAAAGAAGCTTAGGTTCTTCCTCTTTCGAAGGAAAAAACACCATACTTTTTAATTTGGATAAATTTTTCGTCGTACCTTAAACGGCCTCCATGGACACTTTCTAGCCCTCTGTAAATGCAATCAATCAACTGTATGCGGTTTCACCGCAAACAATACAGCACTAATACAGTGTTACAAAAAAAAAAAAGCATTTCTATGGTTGGAAATAACTTTAAAGTTTTTCAGCGGAGGCCGATAATTTTATATTCAAATTAGAGCTTATAGTTCTTCCCTTTCAGAAAAACACCATACTTTTTAATCTTGGATAATTTTTCGCACCTTAAACTGGCCTCCATGTGGACACCTCCTTAGGACCTCTAGTAAAATACCGTCAACTTGCATGCTGCGGTTTCACCGCAAACATTACAGCACACTCATACAGTGTTACAAAAAAGATTTCTATGGTTGGGAATAACTTTTTAAAGAGGTTTCTCAAGGAGGCTGATAATTTTATATTCTAAATTCAAAGCTTAGCTACTTCCGTTTCAGAAAAACACCATACATTTGAATTTGGATAATTATTGGTCGTACCTTAAACGGCCTCCATGGACACTTATCAGCTCTCTGTAAAAATACAGTCAGCGTATGCGGTTTCACCTGCAAACAATACAGCACTATACAGTGTTACAAAAATACATTTCTATGGTTGGGAATAACTTTTAAAGTTATCAAGGGAGGCCGATAATGTTATATCTAAATTAAAGCTCAGGTTCTTCCCTTTCAGAAAAACACCATACTTTTGAATTTGGAAAAAGAATTCGTACCTTAAACGGCCTACATGGACACTTAGCCCTCTGTAAAATACCGTCAACTTGCATGCGGATTCACCGGAAACAATATACAGCACTATACAGTGTTACAAAAAAACATTTATAGGGATGGGAATAACTTTTAAAGTTTTCAAGGGAGGCCGATAATTTTATATCTAAAATAAAGCTTAGGTTCTTCCCTTTCAGAAAAAACACCATACTTTTTGAATTTGGGAATTTTTTTCGTACCTTAAACGGCCTCCATGGACACTTAGCCCTCTGTGTAAATACTGTCAACTTCTGCATGCGGTTTCACCGCAAACATTACAGCACTATACAGTGTTACAAAAAAAAGATTTCTCTATGGTTGGGAATAATCTTTAAAGTTTTCAAGGGAGGCTGATAATTTTATATCTAAATTAAAGCTTTAGCTTCCTTCCTTTCAGAAAAATACCATACACTTTGAATTTGGATAATTATTTCGTACCTTAAACGGCCTCCACATGGACACTTAGCCCTCTGTAAAATACAGTCAACTTGTATGCGGTTTCACCGCAAAACAATACAGCATCTATACAGTGTTACAAAAAACATTTCTATGGTTGGGAATAACTTTTAAAGGATTATCAAGGGAGGCCGATAATGCTATAATCTAAATTAAAAGCTAGGGTTCTTCCCCTTTTCAGAAAAACACATACTTTTTAATTTTGGATAATTTTTTTCGCCCCTTAAGCCTTTTTTAAATAGGCGCCCGAATGACTGCACTCATAATTTCTTCCAAAAAGGACTTGAGTCGACCAAGTTTTACACAAAAGCACTAACCCTGAGCAAAAAGGCCATTTGTTATAAAGCTTTAGTTTTGTCCATGTTCACCCCCCAAACCCAAGTTTACAAGGGTTTGGGAAAGAGTAAGATCAGATTTTTCCATTGATGGTGAAATAAAAAAAGGTTGTTAATGCAACCCTTCAAACTGGAGTGGAAAGATCCAAAATCCCAAAAACCCCCACTGAGCCCCAAATGTGTTTGTGTAAAAAAAGTGTTTGAGTTTACAGATCACATTGAGGAAACAAAGTTTTGAGAATTTGGACATTTATTGACCGATTTAATGTTTTTGGTTTTTTAAGAAAAATTAAATTAAAGATATTTTATTATTTATTTTGCTGTAAACGATATCTTCAAAGATAATAGAGTTTGAAAATTTGGGCCCTTTGAACACGTTTTTTTTTTGTTGTGTGGAAGTGCTTCACGTTTGAGGGTCAAACAAGGGTCCCCAAAAGGGTTGTTTATGTCAAAAAAACCAGTACTGAGGGGTTAAAGGGCCCTCATGGAAAATTTCCCTCCTGTAAATCCCGGGTCAATCTCCAGGTTTTTTCACCGCAAAAAACAGCCCCATACAGTATTAAAAAAAAAAAAATTTTTGGGGAAATAACTTTAAAGCTAAGGGGAGGCTGATAATTTTATATCTAAATTAAAGCTTAGGCTCCCTTCAAAAAAAACCCCAACATTTTGAATTTGGAAAATTTTTCCTGTACCCCCCCCCTTTAATGGACACTTAGCCATCTGTAAAAAAATTTCCTTTGCATACGGTTTCACCAAACAATATACAGCACTATACAGGTTACAAAAATTTTTATAGGATGGGAATAATTTTTAAAGTTTTCAAGGGGGCCCGATAATTTTACATCAAAATTTAAAAATTTTTGGGGTTTTTTTCCCCTTTCAGAAAACACCATATTTTTTAAATTTTGGGGAAATTTTTTTTTCGTACCTTAAAGGGCCCTCCATGGACCCCTTAGCCCTCTGTAAAATACCATCAACTTGATGGGGTTTAAACCGCAAACAATAAAAAAGAAAATTACAGTGTTAAAAAAAACATTTCTATGGTTGGGAAAAACTTTAAAGTTATAAAGGGGAAAAAACCCGTATCGCACAACTGTATCTAAACCCTTTCTTTTAAATAAAAAAAGGTTTCGGGAAAACCCAAATTTTTCGGGCAACCTGTTTTTCCTACTGCCAAAGGAAAAATGGTTCAGGGAGAAACGGGTTGAAGGGCTCACGGAAATTCTTTTTAAAAAAACCCACACACACAGACCGCTACCAAATGCCCGGTCTTTCCAAACCCACCATCCGTGAAATTTTTCCGTGAATGGGAATCTTCCCGAAGGGGCACACACTATCGGATAAAGAGCACTTGCCATCCGAGTTAAAAACATTTTTAACGCCGTGCTAAGAGAAAGGGGGTACAGACCTGATAAGTTTTGGGTTCCCTCCCGAAAGGAACGCTCCACGACCCTTTGACGAAAACCAAAAACCCCATTGCCGTGCTCCGAAATGGGCCAAATTTTTTCAAAAGGATTAAGGTATCCTGGGGGAAGGAATTAAGGTTACTAGGGGACTCAAAAATTTTGGGAAAAACGAAGTTACACCCCCAAAAGGACATTATGACCCCGCCGTAAAGCTGGGGTCTACTAAATTTCCCTTTAAAATTTGGTGGGAAAGTGTACATTAGACCGGCAGAGACCTTAGCCCCAGGCTCAAGGAACACAATGCCCAGGGCCGGGAAAGAGGGAATGTGACAAAATTCATAAAACACTCCACCGATTTGGACCATACTTGACTGGCAGAATGCAAAGACCATCCCCCAAAAACCCCCAAAAAAAGCACGGGAACACCCGTCGTATCAGAGAGGGCTATTGAGATTCATAAACATGACACTGCCCCCCGGAAATTGGCTTTTTCCCATCAGCAACATTTGCACCAACCTACCATCCACCAACACCCACACCCCACTGTAAACCCAATACCCCCCCAGCGAGCAGGCAACTCACCCCGCAGGGGGAAAACACACACAACAAGAAAAATCCCCTGGAAAACCCAATCACAACAAAATCACACAACAGTAGCACCAATGGGAACCCCTTCCCATTCTACAAAAAACCCAGCAAATACTTTTGGAGTTGCATCGGAAAACCCTTCATTCCCCCCTGAAGAAGTTTGAGCAGGCTAAATGGGAAAGTAGAGAATAACCTGTGAAGTCCCTATGGTTCTCCCTTAACCATATTAACTCGTGAAGTCCCCCTGGTTTTTCCCCCGAACCATATTTCCCCCACTTAGGAAGGGAGAGAAAAAGAGGCCCCCAAAATTTGGTTTTTCCCTTTTAAACCCTTTCCCCACCAAAGAAGGTTTAGATAGAGCAGTGATACGGTTCTTTCGAACCTGTATCTCGTTTTACGTTATTGAGATAAAAAACAGGGTTTCCGCAAACGAAACGATATCGATATTTAAACCCTGCAAAACCCCCAAACTTTATTATCAAGGGGGGCCGATAATTTTTTTTTAAATTAAAAACTTTGGGTTTTTCCCTTTTAGAAAAAAACCATACTTTTTAATTTGGAAAAAAAACGTACCTTTAAAAGACCTCCATGGGGCACTTAGCCCCTCTGTAAAAAAACTGTTAAATTTTAAGGGGTTTCACCCAAAAAATACAGCACCATACAGTGTTACAAAAAAAATTTCTAGGGTTGGAAAAATTTTGTTTTCAAGGGGGGCCCATATTTTTTTATCTAAAATTGTTTTTCGTTCTTCCCTTCAGAAAAAAAACCATACTTTTTTAATTTGGAAAAAACGTACCTTAAACGGCCTCCATGGACACTTTCAGCCCTTAAAAATAAAACCCCTGTATGCGGTTTCACCGCAAACATTACAGCACTATACAGTGTTACAAAAAAAAAATTTTGGTTGGGAAAAACTTTTTAAAATTGTCGGGAGGCCGATAATGTTTTATCTAAATTTGGGTTTGGTTCTTTCCCTTTAAAAAAAACCATTTAATTTTATAATTATTTCGTACCTTAAACGGCCTCCATGGACACTTTAGCCCCCTGTAAAATACCGTCAACTTGATGGGTTTCACCGGGAAAAAATATACAGCACCATACAGTTTAAAAAACATTTTAGGGTTGGGAATAACTTTAAAGTTTTCAAGGGGGCCGATAATTTTATTCAAATTAAAAACTAGGTTCCCTTTTAGAAAAAAAACCATACTTTTTTTAATTTTGATAATTTTTTTTGTACCAAAAGGCCCATGGACACCCCTTTGCCTCTTTTAAAAAAACCATCAACTTTTAACGGTTTCACCGGAAAAAATATACAGCACTATACAGTGTTACAAAAAAATTTATAGGGGTTTGGGAAAAACTTTAAAGTTTTTAAGGGGGGCTGATAATTTTATATCTAAATTTAAAACTTAGTTCTCCTTCAGAAAAAAACCATACTTTTTTAATTTTGATAATTTTTTTCACCCTTTAAAAGGCCCCCATGGACACTTAGCCCTCAAAAAAATATCAAATTTGATGCGGTTTCACCGCAAACAATACAGCACTATACAGTGTTACAAAAAAAATTTCTATGGTTGGGAATAACTTTAAAGTTTTCAAGGGGGGCCGATAATTTTTTCATCTAAATTAAAGCCAGGGTTCTCCCCCCCAGAAAACACCATACTTTTAATTTGGTAATTATTTTGAACCCTTTAAAAGGCCTCCATGGACACTTTAGCCCCCTGTAAATACTGTCAACTTGCATACGGTTTCACCGGAACAATATACAGCACTATACAGTGTTACAAAAAAAATTTATAGGGGGTTGGGGAAAAACTTTTTTAAAATTTTTAATGAACCCATAATTTTTAATCTAAATTTAAAACTTAGGTTCTTCCCCTTTTAGAAAAAAACCATACTTTTTTAATTTGGGGGAAATTTTTTCGTACCTAAACGGCCTCCATAACTTAGCCCCCTGTAAAATACCATCAAAAATGCGGTTTTTACCGCAAAAAAACAGACCATACAGTGTTACAAAAAAAATTTCTATGGTTAAATAATTTAAAATTAAAAAGGGTTAAATTTTTTATATCTAAATTAAAGCTTAGGTTCTTCCCTTTAGAAAAAAAACCATACTTTTTAATTTGGAAAAAAAAACGTACCCTTTAAAAGGCCTCCATGGGGCACCTTCCCCCTCTAAAAAAATGTCAATCCTTTTATGCGGTTTCACCGCAAAAAAATACAGCACTATACAGTGTTACAAAAAAAAATTTTAGGGGTTTGGGAAAAAACCCTTTAAAGTTTTCGGGGCTGATCATTTTATATCTAAATTAAACTCCCTGCCCTTCCCCCTTTTAGAAAAAAAACCATACTTTTTTAATTTGGATAATTTTTTTGTACCTTAAACGGCCTTATGGACACTTTTTGCCCTTTTAAAAAAAACTGTTTTAAATTTGCATGGGGGTTTTACCGCAAACAATACAGCACTATACAGTGTTACAAAAAAAAAAAAATTTTATGGGGTTGGGAATAACTTTTTAAAGTTTTCAAGGAGGCCAATAGTTTTTTATTTTTTAAATTTAAAACTTTTTGGTTCTTCCTTTCAGAAAAAAAAACCCAAAATTTTTAAATTTTGGGTAATTATTTTGGGACCTTAAACGGCCCTATGTGGAAAACCCTTTAGCCCTGTAAAATACCGTCAACTTGAGACGGTTTCACTGGAAAAAAATATACGCACTATACAGTGTTACAGAAAAAAATTTATAGGGTTGGGGGAAAAACTTTAAAATTTTCAAGGGGGGCCCATAATTTTATATTTTAAATTAAAGTTTTTGGTTCTCCCCTTTTAGAAAAAAAACCCTACTTTTGAATTTGGAAAAAAAAAACACCTTAAACGGCCCCCATGGACACTTTAGCCATCTGTAAATACTGTCAATCCGATGCGGTTTCCCCTGCAAACAAACAGCACTATACAGTGTTACAACAAAACATTTTCTGGTTTGGGGAAAAACTTTAAAGTTTTCAAGGGGCCGAAATTTTATATTTTAAATTAAAGCTTAGGGTTCTTCCCCCCCAGAAAACACCAAATTTTGAATTTGGAAAAAATTTTTCTTTTTAAACGGCCCCATGGGGCCCTAGCCTTAAAAATACTGTCAACTTCCCTGGGTTTCACCCCCAAAAATTACAGCACCATACAGTGTTACAAAAAAAAAATTTCTATGGTTGGGGAAAAACTTTTTTAAAGTTTTCAAGGGGGGTGATAATTTTTTATCTAAATTAAAGCTTAGGGGTTTTCCCTTTCAAAAAAAAAATACATTTGAATTTGGGTAATTATTTTTGTACCCAAACGGGGGCCCCTGGACACTTAGCCCTTTTACTGTTTTTTCTTGCATGCGGTTTCACCGAAACAATACAGCACTATACAGTTTTACAAAAAAAATTTCTATGGTTGGGGGAAAAACCAAAGTTTTCAAGGAGGCCGATAATTTTATATTTTAAATTAAAGCTTAGGCTCCCCTTTTCAGAAAAAACCCTACTTTTTTAATTTGGATAATTTTTTTAAACCCTTTAAAAGGCCTCCATGGACACTTAGCCCTCTGTAAATACCGTTTAATTCCCGATGCGGTTTCACCGCAAAAAATACAGCACCTACAAATGTTTAAAAAAAATTTTAGGTTGGGGAAAAACTTTTGTTTTTTAAGGGGGGCCGATAATTTTATATCTAAATTAAAGCTTGGGTTTTCCCTTTAGAAAAAAACCATACTTTTAATTTTGGAAAAAAATTACCCCAAAAGGCCTCCATGGACACTTTTGCCCCCCTGTAAATAAAAATAACTTCCATGGGTTTCACCCGCAAAAAATTTCAGCACTTAAAAGTTGTTTAAAAATAAAGATTTTATGGTTGGGAATAACTTTTAAAATTTTTAAGGAGGCCGATAATTTTATATCTAAAAATTTAAAACTTAGGTTCTCCCTTCAGAAAAAAAACCCCTACATTTAATTTTATAATTATTTTGCAATTTTTAAAAGGCCCCCATGGACACTTAGCCGTCTGTAAAAAAACGTCAATACCGGGGGGTTTTACCGCAAAAAAACAGCACTATACAGTGTTACAAAAACATTTTTTATTTGGGAATAACTTTAAAATTTTTAAAGGGGGGCCGATAATTTTATCTTTAAAGCTTAGGTTCTCCCCCTTTTAGAAAAACAAATACTTTTGAATTTGAAAAAAAACAAACCCTTAAAAAGGCCCCCAGGACACCCCTTTGCCCCCGTAAATAAGTCAATTGCACGGGTTTCACCGCAAACAATACAGCACTATACAGTGTTTAAAAAAAAAATTTTAGGGTTAAAAAACTTTTAAAATTTTCAAGGGGGGCCGATAATTTTATATTAAATTGTTTTGCCCCCCCTTCAGAAAAAAAACCATACTTTTTAATTTGGAAAACAAATTGCAATTTAAAACCTCCATGGGGGCACTTAGCCTCTGTAAAATACCGTTAACTTCCCGGTGGTTTCACCGCAAACATTACAGCACCAAAAATGTTACAAAAAAAAAAGATTTCTATGGTTGGGGAAAAACTTTTGGGTTTTTAAGGGGGCCGATAATTTTTTAAACTAAATTAAAGCTTAGGTTCTCCCTTTTAGAAAAAAACCATACATTTGAATTTGGGTAATTATTTGACCTTAAACGGCCCCTAAGGGGCACTTTGCCGTTTGTAAAAATCGTTAATATGTATGGGTTTCACCGCAACAAACAGTACCATACAGTGTTCAAAAAAAAAATTTTTTTTGGGAATAACTTTAAAAATTTTCAAGGAGGCCGATAATTTTTATTAAATTAAAGCTTAGGTTCTCCCCTTTAGAAAAAAACCATACTTTTTAATTTGGAAAAAAAAATAGTACCTTAAACGGCCTTATGGACACTTAGCCTCTGTAAATACCGTTTTAATTCCATGCGGTTTCACCCAAACATTTCAGCACTATACAGTGTTAAAAAAAAGATTTCTATGGTTAAAACCCTTTAAAATTTTTTTGGGATGGGTAATTTAATCTAAAAATTTAAAACTTTGGTTTCTCCCCTTTTAGAAAAACACCATACATTTGAATTTGGGTAATTATTTCGTACCTTAAACGGCCCCATGGGGCACCCCTTTGCCATCTTTTAAATAAGTTAATCCTGTTCGCGGTTTCACCGCAAAAAAATACACATAAACAGTGTTACAAAAAAAATTTTTGGTTGGGAATAACTTTTGGGTTTTTAAGGAGGCCGATAATTTATATTAAATTAAAGCTTAGGTTCTCCCCTTTCAGAAAAAAACCATACTTTTGAATTTGGATAATTTTTTCAATTTTTAAAAGGCTCAGGACACTTTGCCCTCTGTAAATACCGTCAACCCGTATGGGTTTTTACCGCCAAAAAATAAGGACCATACAGGGTTTAAAAAAAAAAAATTTTAGGTTGGGAATAACTTTTTTAAAATTTTCAAGGAAGGGGTAATTTTATATCTAAAAAAGCTTTTGGTTTCCCTTTTAGAAAAAAACTTTCTTTTTTAATTTGGAAAAAAAATTGTACCTTTTAAAAGGCCTATGGGCACTTAGCCCTCTGTAAAAAACTGTCAACTTTCCCTGGGTTTCACCCCAAAATTACAGCACTTTTACAGTGTTACAAAAATAAAGATTTCTATGGTTTGGGAAAAATTTTTAAAATTTTCAAGGAGGGATAATTTAAAATTTTAAATTAAAACTAGGTTCTCCCCCTTTTAGAAAAAAACCCTACTTTTAAATTTGGGTAATTATTTTTTTAACGGCCTATGGAATTTTTGCCCCCTTAAAATAGTCAATTCTGATGGGTTCACG
>CM055826.1:23959969-23991120 GCA_029582265.1 Zoroaster sp. YZ-2022
AAGGAATTGGACCCTTTTACGTATTTTTCACTCGAATCGAGAGGGTTTCACCCAAAAGACTTGTGCGCTATAGCTCTTTGAAAGAGGGGTTTTTCACTCTTTTACATTAAGAGAGTTTATTAATTACAATTTTAAGTATGCCTTATTATTTATAATTATAGTGGATAGAAAGTAAAGAATGCAGCTCATAAAAGCTGGAGATCAATTTGTCCTCACTTTTCTGGGAAACCGTAAGAGCTCTTTTAACATTTCTGACAACAAACGACAAATAAAACAGGTCAAACGCAGATTCAACGCACCTATAGTTTGAAGCTCATTGAATGCAACAGCTACGGTTTTTGCTAGAGCCTAAGCCATGTCCTATATGGACAACAGTTGGTGATACAATTTTACCACCTTAGATTTTGCAGTGGGGTACTTTCTGCGAGAACATCAATATTCACGATCCAACTGTGCACATGTATACCATTGGGGATTTCTATATCTTTGATATCGTATTGTGCATCAAGCGCTCGCAGTGTCTATAATTATGATATAATGAATTGGCCTAAATAAATTTCGGTTGTTTGGTTGCTGTAACTGTAAGCTATATACCTTTAAACACTTGAATAACTTCTTGAATGGTTTCTATCACAGGAACTCCACCAAGATCGCTGTTTTGGAATAGTCCAGGTGTGTTCTGTTCAAGAAAAGGGAACAACACTCCCCAATAGGCTACAGATATTATGCCATACTGTAAGAACCAAAACAGAAAATAAGTTTAGGAAATATAGCAAACGTCTCAGCAAAACATAAGATGGAAAAGATGGCCGTACACCCTTAAACTAAAGTGCTGAATCAACCTTTAAGAGTGAGTGACAACACTCTATAAAGTTAAATTCATCTCAAAGAGAGTGTTGGATTAAGTTAAGTCTAACTTAGCTATCAATGTTAATTCAACACTTTTAAAAGTTAAATCCACCTTTATAAAGTGTTGTCACTGATCGAACTCTTTAAAATGTTGATTCAACACTTTAGTTTTAAGAATGTAAAAACGATGTTTAGAATCTAAACACACTGCTAAACACAAAGCTTGTACTCATGGTGTAATGACTGCTTTGGTCAATTATTTTTGAATATTTTAAATATCTGAGAGTGGTTTTACTTCATTTGTACAGGAAATAGAAGTGTATCGTGAGAACTTACCATGTATGTTGAAACAGAGCCATAGTAAGAGCACAAATATTTTGCCTGAATATTTGAAACCTGGGAGCGGGGAAAAATAAACAGTTTCAAAACAATTGTATTTACTGATGATATGTGCTTAAACTTTGAATTCAAAACAAAGAGAATGTTTGAACCGACATGAACGGGGTCCAAATTAATTAATTGAAGTGAAATTTTATGATTATTAAAAGAAAGGTTTGAATTACCGGTACCTTTTACAAAGTAAATGTATCTTCGAAACACTCGAGATATGATGTTCCTTCACTGGTGAATAATGAATAATGAAAAATTAATAATGAAGGACGAATGATGAATAATGAATAATTAGTCATGATAATGAAGACTGAATAATCAATATGATCAATTATCGACAATCAATCATCAATAATCAATGATTGGCTTCGTCAGCATTAGTATATTACAGGCATACTGCAAGTGGAGTGTCGTGGCCGAGCGGTCTAGCTTACCGGACTCAACTTCTGGTGTTAGCAGAATGTGGGTTCCAATCCCGGCCTGACACTTGTGTCCTGAGCAAGACAGTTAACCATAATTGCTTCTCTCTACCCAGGGGTTAAGTGGGTACCTGTGAGGGCAGAGTTGGTTGATTAGCCCTATATGCGCTGTAATGGCAGCATTGAGCTGTATACTCCCAGGGAGCTGAGATGGTTTCAGGAATGATTTATGAGCCTTATGAGTGGGGGTTAATATAATGCGCTTGAGCACCACTCAGTTGGTGGATACGTGCGCTATAAGTCCACACATTATTATTATTATATGCATGAACATATAAAAATAAATGCACTTTATTGTTATTGCTATTCTTTAAACCGAAATATTAAAGTTATTTTGCTTTTATCCTTTTGAATATTTACTTCTCCTGTGGCAGAGGTCGCGTCAGCAAATATTTGGTCCTCTGATGAAGTGTGTTTCTGTGAATCTGAAACTGACCCTTCGTGCTGCACACTCTGTGGTCTCTGCAATTAAATGGAAAGTATACAACCTTGGTAATGCTATCAACACTGCTTCTATGAGTATGCTTGCTCTGGTTGCCTGGAGACGAGATTGATGGTCTACTTGCTAATATAGTGGACAAATGCTAGATACACATTGCCTCTAGTTTGATAAAACGTATGTGGGCCTACAGTGAACATATCATGGTTGTCAGAATTTAACTTGTCTTAGCTGTTTCAGTTCTTTTGTACTTTCAAACAGCTTCCCCAAAGAAATAAGTATTCAAAACGATGGCTTTCATTTGTTAATATGTAAATTAGTTTAACACTGGATACCTTTGGCTATTGTGCTCCAGTCTTGTGTGGAGTTGTGAATGAGAGTTGTGAATGAGAGGTGTTAATTTACATAGGAATGTGGAATGTTTTGTTAAATAGTTGGGTATAGGTGCGGGGCTGGGAGGTTACAGTCAGTATTGCTGTTGGAAAGAGATGAGATGGTTTACAAATTGGCTAGAACCAGAGCAGATATTTTCAGGCTGCTAAAGGCAAATTGTTTGGAGGAGAGACAGCTGCTGGGATCTGCAATCAAGATACAATTTATTGATGAAAACCGGAAGTTTTACCCATTTAATTTTGTATAGAAATTGTTAACTATTAAACTATGATCTAATGTTTGAATTATAGACACGTCCATTCAAATTCACATTGGTTTATACTTTAAAATATAAAGTTGATTTTCACTTTAATTATACGAAAGTTTTAGAAGCAGTGTTAAAGGGGTTTCTGAATAGATTGTATTATTAGATTTTGGATAACTTTTCCCATTTTATAGATGGTTTCACCACTTATTAATAACACCAGACTGAGTGTTCGCAAAGTGTGACGTCCTGGTCCAGTAACTTGGGTCTATCAGCGGTAGAGGCGCAATCTTTGTGAACTTGTGAACGTCCAACTTTTGTTTCGCGGCGTCTGAAGCAGATGAATACGTACTTAAGCTAGCTGTGAGTGCTAGTGATGAGGAATTACAACTTTGAGGACTACGCCATAGATTTGGTGGGACCGTTTCTTTTAATATATAAGAATCTGTGTTGCCAAGAGAGGAACATAATTAGCCTATTTGTAGTATCGGGGTTTATGAGGGTTAGCTCGACTAGTGCCGTTTGACTTTGAATTTATGCATAACCTAAAACGGTAATATGTTGCATTCTTGAATGTATGTGAATGTCAATCACTGTCTGCTTATGAATTTTCTAACCGATAATTTATATTCTCTTATTTAAATTTGCGACGTCACATCAGGGAATCCTTTTGAGGAGGTTTTTGACCATTCGTAATGTAATTTAGTTTGAACTTTGGGAGTGTATTTCCATGTTAATGGCATATAGGCCCTAGGTGTTTTAATTTTTGTAATAAACATTTCAAGCCAGGAGAAATTGAGACTGGCCCTTTGGGAAATTGTGATTTAATTACTTGGATGATTCAATTTTAATGATTGGACAATAATTTATTGCTGACAATTTAAACAGTTACAAATGTTGCTCTCTAAAAGGCGAATATAAATTTATTGAATTTGTATAGGATTTTCGGTAACTTTCAGAAGTGAAGATTCTTTATTTCGAGACTGGTATTTTCTAGAAATTGTTATTTAATTGCCCGGAACTTCCACCAATAATTGTTTACTGACAATTTAAGCCGTTATAGGTGAATATAATTTATTGAATTGTGTATAATACATAAATATAATATCCATCAATTGAAGGTGTATGTCGAATGGTCATTCAACAAATGTAAATATTAACACTAAAACCAGTGGATGCCGGAGAATTTTAAATAATAAATGTATAAATAAATATTACTGCTTTTGTCCTAGTTCCATTCACCGAGTCTTTCGGTCATGGCCATCCTCTAGGGAATTAGTTGTGACAATGGTATCAACCCAATGTTCAAGGTCCACTGTTAATCATGATAGGTTCTTCACTGTACATATCACACTAGTTGCATATCATAATCAGGCATAGACCACTATTCATATTAGCGATGTGGACCATGAATATGTCGTCACCAGGCCACCGTAGAATAACTAACTGTGAAAGTTTTGGGCTTTACGTGTTTCGTTTAATAGACAATATTGTTGAAATTCATTAAAGATTTGTGTATTCATCCTAACGTGGAAGAGTATACTCTTCCTAAATTATTTCAAATGACAGTATTGAACAAAATTAGTCATAGGCTAGATTATACTATCTTTATACTATTAAATTTTTAAAAAAAATTGATACTTTTGCAATTTTAATTCTAATTCTGGCTATATACAGTGATCACAAAATCAATAGAACAATTTAATTTATTGACAGATGAGTTAAACACGAATGTTTACAAATTACCTAAGGGCCTATTGATAATTTGTACAGATATCCAACCATGCTTCTATAAGGTGAACAAAATGAGAAGACTATTTTTGACATACAATGAAGATTGAGTGTAGGTCTACCTGCCAATTTTGTTTGAAATGTTCATGCGGTCTGTGACACTTGAGGGCGCTGTTTTAGATATCATTAACGGAACTCGGTGTTACGCAGCACTAAAAGCGCACACATAACAACATTCTAACCTTGATCGAGAAATCAGTCGTTACTAAAAAAATAAAAATCTGAACTGGTCATCGTAAAGATCCATTTACACGTTATAATGAATACAAATGATCAGAGTGCATCCAAACTGTTTTATTGCGCTGAAACTTTCACAGGTTACTTAAACAAGTATGGATGCATTTACAGACATTAAAACCAATGTTTATACTGGTTTAATCAATATGGGTTACAACTGTGACGTACGGGACCAGTAGCCACTAAGCCAGAAACTGCGTCTTTGGGTCCAGTAGCAGTTTGGGTGTACGCAATTTGCGTCGAAGGTCCGTTCTACCCAAACACTGAGCTGTGATGAAGGGAATAAAGACTGGGAGAAACGGGAGGGAACGGGAGGAACGAGGTGTTCACGGAGACGGCCCATATGTCCCAGCCTGTATTATACTCACTGATAGTTGACATCTTGACTGGTATAAGACCCGACGATCCGTAAGAACCGGATGGTCAGGCAAGAAAACACAAATCCTGGTGCGTTATCCACGCACCTACCTTCAAAAATACAACAAAAAGGGTTATCCAATTCGATGCATTAATGACGTCCCTTTGAAAACTGGGGCAGTTGCAAAATATTAAAATAAAAATTTTTTGGTTTCTGGTCATGGGTCGGCTTCAAAATCGGTGCGATGACGCCAACAGTGAATACGTGATGTATGTACACACCGGGACCAACTTGTCCAAAACATAGGCCTATTATGGTGGGTAAGAGAGGCCTCCAAATCGGCAAACGGTCACCCCTATGTGGAAAAAGTCGTTTAAAGCACAGCACGGCAGAATTCCAATCGATCCAGCAATTTTGGCAGCAATTCAACATCGTTTCATAGCAACAACAAAATTAAAATGCCGACGCGCTGGTGGAGGCCAGAAACCAGAGACTTTTTGTTGGCCTATTGGGTGTCTGGCTTCTGTGCCGGTTCGGTTCCCAAAGGGTGCCGGTTCAGAACCCGCTTCTGTCAATGTTTCTTTGTTCACCACAAGAAAATAATGATTTTACGCAATTAGCAACAGTAACTTAATGGAAAATTTTAAAGGGGTTTTTTCTTACCATTTTTCCACCAGCTTAACTAATACACTCTTACATCCTACAAACCCTGCGAAGTAATAAGCAGACCTGTAAAGGCAACGGATGAAAAGCATTTATAGGCATAACGTTTTATTTGAAAATCCTTTAAGTTTATCATGCTTAAGGGCTGAAAAACTAACTACATAACTTAAAAACTAACAAATTCCGGAAATATGATGCCCATGTGTTGTGCTATTGTCTGGGAAACAGAAAAGCAAGGCAATTATGTTAAAGGGGCAATATCGCATGATCAACAGGGCACGGAATCGAGTTAGTTTTAGATTAACTCAGTGACTGAAAATAATACCCACATGATAAGGACAAATTACATTGCTGCTGCATAAATGAGCCATTAATTTTCTGTCACTGTGTTCATCTTAAACCAGGGCATCGATTCCATGCCCTTTAAAGTCTCTCTGATCGTGACGATAGTGTCCTTTATTAAAGGTGCTATTTGAGTCGTTCCAAGTTTTACAGTAAATTGGGCAATTTGGAGACGGCATGTAATGAGAATTTCGTTTTTTTTACTTGAACACAGCAAATAGCACCTGTGTTACTAAGCTGCCTTTGTTTTCAAAACCAGACAACCAAATCAAAAACAATTTTTTCACTGAGCCTAGAAAATAATCGTATAATGGCAAAAATAATACTGTAGTTTAATTAACAATGATGTAACAATAAATATAGGGACCTTTTGATTAGCACCAGTTTAAAGGCAAACAGTGTGTAATATAACAGGCTTGTATTCGAGTCGCTTAAAACGAGGGAAAAATTAAACCTTATACATGTGTCAGGTTTAAAGTTATATAAGTGAAAATAAAAAGACATTTGAGCTATAATTATCTAATCAATTTACTAATTAAATACTAATTTCCAACGGAAGTTGTAAATTTAATGTTTACCTCCTACCATTATCAATATCATTAAGAAAGTGTTAAATCATCGAGTAAAGCGATAGCATATCACGTGACCCAACACATGCATCTAATGCATCGTACATGTACACTCATGGTTGTGTCATTGTGGTGAAACATCTGACCGCGGATCAGTGAAATTTGGCCTCGACTATCGGGGGTAACTCCCCGCTCTAGGTCTCAAAAGGATGATTTATAATAATAGAATGCTTTGAAATTGTTTTTTCGAGATTCTGATGAGCGACAAAAACAATGGTATTTTATTGTTTTGTATAGCAAAATCCATCGGTTTGCTTTCGACTTAAAAAAATACCGTCACTACTCAGATTTACCGAAAACCGCCCGCTATTCTCAAACATGGAAAACGAATGATACATTTTTAACGTACGAATAATGTCCTGTCCACACAGGCAATATTAGTAAACAAAAGGAAGCCAGAACACTGAATTGTACAAAGAATGTTCTATTCGATTTCTAGAAGGCGAGCTGAGAAATGCCATGAAAATTGAGAGACCAGTGATTGGGACAGTGTAATACGGCTGGTATCCATTGCTATCGAGCTCGATTATTACCACGATGTTGTACGCTGAATCTTCAGTTGGTACATCATTCATTGTAATCGATTTCGGAAGACACTTGTTTTCATGCGGCCGCTGCGTAATCGATTCCGATCACATACTACAACAGAATAGGATTCATGGTATATTTTATAAACTGGTCACATTGCTTAAATTAAATAAGACTTAAACACTATTTTGCAAGGAAATTTTATTTTGTAAATGTTTTAAATAGTGAATATTTGGCATTTCCGTCGAGTCCACTCATCGAGTCCAAGTCTGAAGAGTCGAGTCCGACTAGCCCGGAGTTCGAGTCACCAAAAAGTGACTCGAGTCACCAAATGACTCGAGTCACTTAGTCTTCGAGTCCGAGTCACACAAGTGCGTGATATATAAATACAGATTGAGAAAGAAATAATAACAGTGGAATATGGGAACAGCAGACGAGAGACCCAACTCCGCCCCGTTCGAGAATGACAATTATGTTGATTTTACAATGACCACTATAACGCCCCCATGGGACGATGTGCCTCAAACACGTTTTATAGTGTAAACCGAGGACCTATCGCAAACCGAGGACCCATCGTTTACACCATTTGCCTACATGTGTTGTTAGCAGGAGGAATTACGAGGGATATTAGCTCCTGTCACCGTCAATGAACTCACCCGTCCTATTAACATCCCCACCTCACCCACTGAGAATAATATTATATTTTCTTGAAAATAAATCATTTTTACTACTATTACCATCAAACAAAATCATAGCATTTGTCAAAAGTTGATTTTAAGGAATGTTTTGGAAATATCTAAATTATTGATAGTTCTAAACAATATTGTTCAACCGTAGGCCTAATAGTGGAGTGCTATACCTAGGAGTTTCTCAATATCCCCTCGTTAAGGATGTTGGGAAAACATTGTTCACTCCTACCTCTTCCCCTCAATTCTCCTGCCTACCCCTTCCTCCCCGTTGTCCAGCGATTTTGAAGGTGTAATTTTTTTGAAGAACAGAAAACATTTCAGACCCCCTCTCATTTCAGTTCTGTATCTGCCACGGCCTTACTACGGCCCTGGTGATCTTCCCAATCTACCCTCATCCAACACGGATTTAGCCAAGAATTTAAAGACTCACCATATCATACTGTAGAAGAGACCGATGACGTTTCCAATCAGTTTATTCGGTGCTTAGACACAGCATTATTGGCTGCAGGCTGCACATACAAGGAGCCCCTTTCCGATTGCATTTAGAAAGCTCAGGGTTCCGAAACCAATTATTTAAAGGAAGGTCCAATAATGGGTTAATGTTGGCAAACTGTTCCTACAATTTTTGTGCCTGAAGAATTTAACTTCGGGGACATTTTCACCAAGTCAGTCGGTAACTGAATCGGCTTCAACGACTCCCCTCCCCCAAGATAGTGGCTTCCCATGACCCTAATTCAAAGGTTTCGTATTCATTTTTAATAATTTAGGAAAAAAAAGGTATATTTCCTTTCCGGGGTTTTTAAACTTAAAAATTTTGGGATAAATACACCTTTGAACATTTTATTAAAAATGAAACAGCCACCAGGGGGGTTCTTGTCCCCGCGTTCCCCCCCTTTAAAGGACCTTTCCGCGTGGAAAAATTTTTAATTTTAAATTTTTATTCCACTTTTTTTTTTAATGCTAAGAAACGATGTCCAGATGCACCCAAAAATTGTTGGATGAATTCTGCCGCTGTGCTTTAAACGACTTTTTCCACATGGGGGTAGAAGTCCTGATTTAGAGGCCTCTTAGCCACCATACTTGACTTTGTTATGGAAATTTGGCCCCTGGTATACAATGTATCACGGTTTCCTGTTGGCAAAAAAAGATGGTGAAAAAGCGTCACTGCACTGACTTTGAAGCCGACGATGACCAGAAACCGAAGCATTTTTGCCTTAGATCAATTCTATATTCTGTACAGGAGGATTAGATTCCAAGCTAAATTACAACATGTGATTTATAACGTCGGAGAGATCTAGATAGTTTCTATTAAAAAGCCGAAGCTTGTAAAAAATGCTTTTACATAAATACCTATTTTAGAACAATGGGGAACATTTTGGTGACATTAAATGAAAAGACAGACACAAACAGGCACAGAATGTCAACATTAAATATAGTCTGATCGAAATACTTTAAGACATAATTTATGAGCAACAATCCCAAAAAATTTATGAGGGTGGGAGACGATGAATGAATCATTATAACGTGACAGTCATGCGCCAATTTACCAACTTGTAACATTTGGTACTACGGCAACTGGTTGTGTAGGGTCCTGGTCTGTAGAGTCCACCCCTAACACCACTTGGACAATATTATTGCAATACTAGCAAAGGCAGAGGAGAAGGCAATTTGTCCTCATATGTGCGATAAGATTAACGGGTCTGCAAAATGAAGGTTTTATATAGAATAAGTTTCTTTAAAAGGGCAGTATCGTTGCAATCAGAGTAGTTTCAACAGGGCATGGAATCAATGTCCATTTACTAGATGAAACAGTCACTGAAAAATTTCTGGCTCATGTCTGCAAGGCAACGTTAATAAGACCTTTTTATAGGAAAATTTTTTTCGTCATGAGAACAAAAAAAACCGATTTAGTCCTGTTTATCGTGACAGTACTGCCCTGATCAAAAAACAGAAGAATAGCTCACGTCTGACATTTATTCTTTACTTGCAAACCCTACCAAAGCTTCAATTTGTTGACCTTTTTTAACGAAGAACAACACTTTTCGGCTTAACTCAAGTTAAACTTAAATTTAAACACAAAAATTAAACAACGAATTAATTTCCAGTTGGTACAATGAAATCCTATCAGAGGAGAACAACGAATAACTTTGTTGTCCTTTTAGTTTTGGTTAGATCCAAAACAGGGTAAAACAAATACACTTGATTTGATTTACAACCACACCGATGTATCTAAACATTTTCTTTTTTTTTAGCAATTGCGGTGACGAAACGTGGGAGGTAAGATGGGGACGTCTGACCCTGGCAGAGCCTGATTACTCAGCGCAATTGTCTTCTCGTCCTCGACCATAATGGAGCGTCTGATGGTGCCGAAATATATATACATCTAGGCCTAATATTGCAATTGGTTATAGGCTTAGTTAAACTACAGCAACACCTGGGCTTCCTAGGAAAGAGGGGCCCGAGTCTCACCCGCTGCTCAAGAAACAGAACACGATGGGAATAGGGATCGCCAAAAACCCTCAATTTGTAATTTATTAGTTAGTGGAATATGCCCGATGAACAAAGTCTGATTCACCGACTCATTTCAGTGGTCTGAATATTGGATACTCTTTTTACAACCATTATATCTTTAAACCATGGAGGAAGGCCTTCTTCCTCCATGTTACAACTGAATAGATACAGAGGGTCACCCATGGGGGCCTAACGAAATTAGTGAAGCCCACTGGGCTTCATAATACAAAAGGAACACATAAGGTATAATGCTCAGAGGAATGCACGTATAATGTAATACACCCCGCAAGGGCGGGTTTGAGTGCCAACCCAGGTATCGATGTAGCCCATGACCTTGTATCCATGCAGTCTGGAGATGTTTTCGAACACAAACAGAACTTGTTTCTGACGTCAAGACAAGAGAGCATAGCTACGCGAAAACGAGAACGTAAAACCAGAAATTTTTTTCAGTTTGCGACGTGTTCAATCCTCAACGTTTTTCTAAAAATAGGGAATATGCTTGCATACGAACAGTCTTTCCCATCAGCTTTAACAAAATTAAAAAAACTTCTTTACTTTATACAATCCAATCTTGAAACCAAGCGTACGTAACCGATCACAAATTTGGGGTTCACGTTTGGTCAGAACAATGACGTCATCGCAGCAAACCCGAATTTCGAAAACGCTAACCAATGACCGAAGCCCAAAGCCCAGTCAGGGTCGCGAAACGAGTTCAGTATAGAGACTAGTGGGCGCAAAACCCCAAGTTCGCAGAACGGGGTCGTTGTCAACCGTATTGATCCTGATTTGGATTCATCCCTTTTGATCGCACTTATTTTCCCAATAAGGATACTAATGATGGACCCGGTGGAGAAACCCTTGTGGTTGACGGACAACCACAAAACTAAAATGTCCCCGTCAATTTTGGGTTCCATGTTTTTATTACTCAGTAGGCATGATTATTAAAAATACTGTTACAACCGAAGCTAAAAGGCTGTATTCCATCCATGTTTGCAAGATGAAATATTCGCCACACGTGGAGTTGTGCAATCATTCCATCCTGCAAATCAAAATAATTGATTTGTTTTCAAGGATTGAATAAATAACTCTAAGACGGCCTTGATATGAATGCTGGGAAATATGACAATATTTCACTACACTAGACTGGCGGGCTAGTCAAATTAAAAAGGGTAGTTATTTTGGGAAAATACACTGTTTAACCAATACTGTAATGTAAAATTAGATTGAATCACTAGAAAATTAGTTTTAAGATTGAAACCAAACATCATGTGAACTTATTCCGTCTAATTTTCTTTCGAAAAACGTGAAAGTATGTTGAAAATTTACAAATTGAAGGAAAACAACTCAGCGGGGAAATTCTCCACATTAGACTCTTATAAACACAGCTGAATACTTTTTACCATATTCCGTTAACCCATCACTCAACGAAATAAGTCATATTTTTTATTTATTTTTACATATCTATTCAATCTTATAAAGTATGATACTAAGGGCATTTTACCAATAGTGATTTGACTTTATTAACACATAGGGCCTAAATTGTGTTATTTATTTATTTTTCACTTCTGTACATATAACCGCAAAATGGAAAATAGCGACTCATTTAGCAAACTTACCAGAATACAGCACTGTATGCCCTTTTGATGGGACAGGGTTTTCGGGAGAATAAAAAAAAGTGATCCAAGTTGTGGTTTTTGGCCAAAATTAGTGAATTACATAGAATATATACGTACGTGCTACGTTCAGTAAACGTAAACCATATATGATCAATTATATTTACAAAAGCCGAACACTTTTTTGAACCTGTCAAATTATTTCATGGATGACCTACTTGCCATCACAATACAAGCACAAAAAAACAATAGAAATTGAGTAACAATTGAACAGCAAAAGAACGCATTTGACACAGCTACCAATCTTAACATTTTTAAAAGAAATAAAAGGTAACTCCCTACTGTGAAAAGGGTCTCAATTCCTCGTCCACATACACCCCCGTTTTAAAGAGTGTATTCAATGCAACAACTGAATGTAAGTTTAAGAGGACAGAAAATTTAAACCCCAAAACAAATATATTTTACAACAGATTGTATATAAATAATTATATTGTATCTTTTAATATGTACATGAGATCGATATTGTAGACTATGAAGGTCATAGTTAACCTAGATGCCGAGCAAAGCTTGAGTGAACAGGGGAAACCATTATGATGATGATGATGATGATGATGATGATGATGATGATGATGATGATGATGATGATGATGATGATGATGATGATGATGATGATGATGATGATGATGATGATGATGATATTATTATTTATTGAATACCGTTTCATCACCGCCAGCAAGAATTACAAATAAGTTACAATAGGTATTCACATTTATTTGCATGTAGTTAAAAGTAAATAGCACTTTTAGGTGCTCAAAAAAGAGGCCAGAGTCTCACCGCTGCTCAAGAAAACAGAACATGGTGGCAATTGGGATCTGCAAAAACATCAATTTGTGACTTTCATTAGTTTGTGGAATATGTCGCTAAGAACAATAGCCTTTGTGAATTTCATCTAAATAATGTCTGATTCACGGAATCATTTCAGTGGTCTAGAATGTTGATAATTTAGCCATTTTATTCTATTACAAAACCCTGGAGGAAGGCTCTTCCTCCATGTTACAACTGAATAGAGGTCACCCATTGTGCCTAACAAAATTATGTACATGTACATGTAGATCGATACCTGTGAACCATATTATAATAAAGGTCATACTAGTTAACCTAGATGCATGAGCAAGCTTTAGGGGCAGCTCGAATCCACTTTTTTTTTTTTTTTATTTTATTATTATTATTATTATTATTATTATTATTATTATTATTATTATTATTATTATTATTATTATTATTATTATTATTATTATTATTATTATTATTATTATTATTATTATTATTATTATTATTATTATTATTATTATTATTATTATTATTATTATTATTATTATTATTTTTATTTAGCACAGCATGAAAACAAATATCTTGTTTTCCCTTTCTGCCGGTTATTATGTTAGTTTTCTTTTAAAGGGTTGATTTATTATTATTTAGAGCATTAGATTATATTAACAGTATAACAGGATCCGGATGGGTTCATGTTCTTTCTTTCCTGTAGGATTTTCATCCAATGCAACTTTATTTCCCTGCAATCCGTAAAGGTTTTATCCGGGAAAATGTCAGGTTTTTCATAGAATATTCAGACAGTTGAGGGTTGCGCTCAGATGATTTGCAAAAAACATAGCTAGCTTTCAAACTGCAACTGGGCGGGAATAACTTTGAATATGTCTGTTTTTTTAAAGAATATGCAGACCGCAACCCTCATTGTGACTTATTTCAACTGTTTCATATGACTATACAGACGCATTTTTGAAAATGCAACACAAACATGTAGGCTTGAAAGAAAAAATGCAGATCCTTTCTTGTATTTTTGCATTGGATTACAGGCAGTGACCTCACGCTGTGTTGGCTACTGAGCGGAATTCAACCAATTCACCTTCAAACATACCTTTGGTGAAGGTGCGAATTAAAGGGGTGATTAACTGTTAACTTTTTCTTTTCGAACCCCCTCACTTACACTGTAATAGAGGACAAATCTGTACGAAAGCTTGATTATACCACAAAGTAAAGTTACACTGGTGAAATTCACTTTGAAAGCACCGAACATGTCGCAGTCGGTAATTTGTTTTTGCCTCTGTTTTAGCGATCGATATAATAGTAAACAAAAAGAAAATGGAGGGAGGACTAACTTTCATGAATGACTGAATTTGGCGAAATAGTTACACAGGAGTTTTTTTACCACCTGTGGCTCAATTTCCGGACACTAAAAATTATTTCTGGTAAAATTTGGACATTCATATTATGAGCCAAACGACAGTAACGCCTTAAAACACCTTACCTATGCACATACATACTGTAATTTTAAGATTTTTAAATTTGTACAAAAATTACAGATTGTAACAAAATTGTTTTGCTTTAAATTCATTTTTTGCATCGCAGTTTTCTATGCAAAATGTTTGAACGAAATCTTTCCCCTGAACTGCACAATGAAACAGATGATAAAGGATGCCTAGTGATTACACATTTCATGACATGACTACTGAAAGAGAGCGGGGGTTGCAAATGAAAACCCCGGTTCATGGAACTTTTAAAACCCATTTGATGTTAAAATCCGGTGTTCCCTAAATTGTTTTGAGTAGTATAGAAAGCGGCTCAAGACCAAGATCATGCAGAGGGGCTAACCAAGTCCAAATCGTATTAGCTTTATATACGTGTAGTTTATCCAATCAAAACACTAACGATAACACCGACAAAATATAATGCATGCATATGACATTTTTTCTAAATTCCCGTATCTCATAACTGTATTTCAAGTTTTCAGCGCATAAATTAACGTTTGTTATTTATAACGAGTTGTTGGTTTTTGATTCATCGACCATCGTTTGCAAGAAAACACAACATCGTATTGAACGAAATAATACAAAATAACGCCGTGGCTATGTAGCGCAGTTTGCATTCATCACGGGCACGTAACGGGTGCGTAGGCCACGAGCAATAAAAAGGTGAATGCCAAAAAGGATTGACGTAATGATGTTCGATTCGATGTGCTGCGCCATATGCCTCACTGCAGTAGGCTTACCTGTATTGTCAAGAACCAGTTACCTCGATACGAGCGAGAAAGAGACCAGCCCCATGCACAACGAATAATAGAGACTTTCGCTTATCATAAGTGTCGTACGTGTGTGGGTAATTAAAACCAATGACTTATAACAAAAGGACATAAACCCCGGTTGCTATAACAATGGAAAACGTAGGTCCCCGGTTGTCGGAACGCCATAGGAGAACAATAGGGGGTTCCACGTTTGTGTGTACAGGCTGATTTTATTCGATTCCAATGACCAAGAAGACAATAATCATGGGCGGATCCAGAATATTTTAGGGGGGGTTTAGAATCAAGAACGATTTTCAGTACTAAAAATTACAATGAAATAACAAAGGAGAGGAAAACAAGCACAGTGAGGGGAAATGAGGGGAAACATGAGGGGAATACCGTTAGTATCTGATTCGTTCTTTTTATTTTTTAAACGATTTTAGGGGCACAGCCCCCTTAGTCCCTGGATCCGCAATGATAATAGGTCCCTCACAACGTGTGTAAACACACAAACGGCATCGAATTAATGTTTTATAAAATTATGACTATTACTATTGGTTTTCCGGTCAATTCCGCAACAAACACCGTGTCATTTGTTTTGCGGAAATTGAATGCTGCTCCAAATCATCATTCAATATCGTTTTATGAGTAGGCAATAGTACTCTAATTGCGTCATGCGATTTAAACAAAATAAATTCATTTAACATGGAGGAAGGAAAACATTCTTCCTCCATGATTTAAAATCCACTCGAACGGCATTCAAAACGGGGACTTATTTGGTCATTCAACTGAATTTATTATTGGGCAGGCATTTGCGGGAAATTTTTGCAACTTAATTGACAGGGCAAACCACATGAATGTACATTAAGAAACCAGGATCAAAATCATAAAAAACACTTCAAAAAATAAAAAAGGTTATAATGAACCAGTCTAATGCGGCCCATACACGATCAATTGTATTAATATCTATATTGAGCAATATTATTGATCGTCTACCTGCGATATTGATGAATTGCGCAATATATTGAAGATATTTTAGCCGTTCACAAATTATCAACATTTTCAAGTGTACAAAGAGTACACTTTTTCAGACCCCTCCCCTTTATGTACAAAATAAAATGTTGATTTCAAACAATAGATTTGTGTTCAAAAGTAATGTATTCAGGCAAAGTATAATATACAGTCAGTCTGCAGAAATATTTTAAACTGAGGTCAGTTCAACCATGGAAGTATTATAAACATGATAAAGAAGTATTATACATTGCATGATTGCTTACACAGAATTTAGTTATTTTGACTTTGCTCTCCATCATGTCCATTGTGCAAACCCCGAGATTTGCAGCTGAAGAAAACCAAGTCTCCAGAAGCGTACTATGAACTAGAAGGCAAGTCAATTAAAGTTGGCCGTTACGAGGCGTTTTTGAAGCGAACATTGCGGCAATCTCGACAGGGCATCACGGCATTGGCGCGTGGTGGCCGCGGTTAAGATCGAGGCCTACGATCTTTCTGGGCGTTGACCGTGTATTTCGCGCCGTTTTTACAAATCGACATTTTTACTTTTGAAAGCGTACGCGGCGCCTTAACCCTTCCCCCAGCGTACGGTTTGTACGCTCGTGAAAATGTTGATAATGAACGGCCCCAACCAGGTTTGATTTTTATGACGTTTGCACAATACTATTGCCCCGTGTATTGTTACGGGCAATACTATTGTACATAACCTTTGTTCGCATAGGGTCACATACAGGTAACATCAAATGGCTTATAAACAGGAAGATAGACATTTTGTTCTGAGTGGATCCAAGTATACGTGAACTACCAGCGCTGTGAAGGTTAGCCTTTCCAGCCAAGAGTTCATCGTCCCAATCAAGCATCTTCTGTTATTGGTCATTATTTTGCCAGCTTTCGCCCATAGTAAATGAACAAAATGCGTGACAAAGAATTAATAACAACTGTCAGAAATACTTGTGGTGTTTTTTTCTAATAAAATTATAGAAAGTCAGAGCATTACATTATTTTGTTTTGGACAATAAAGCTACTCAATGTTAAAATCTATTTATTTGAATTGAACAATAAAACTATATTATAATAAAAAAGTTTTGTTTTGCGCATTAAAGCAAAGTCCAAATATATTAATTTGATTGGAACAATAAAACTATGTAAAGTCAAAATGATCTATTTTCAACATACACTGTTTTGAACAGGAAATAAGAATAAGTTATAAAAATGTATTTTTCGTTTGTACTAAATAATTTAGTCCTGGTGTGTTCTTTTTATGGTTTCATGAGGTCATTCCATGTGTCATGCAAAAGAGATATACTAGCCTTTATGTAGTTCTTTAAACAAACCGTGAAAGTTTCAGCTCTTTCTATTTAGTATCTAAATATTTTGCCACAGCCCATACCCAGCAGCAAGCACACGCAGTGTGTATTGTATGTACGGCACGTATTGTATAATGTACAGTAAATTACATGTACATAACAATGTAGCGTTACCGGCTGGTTTACTGATTATGCGGTGAGCTAGCTGTGCGCTTACCGCAAGTTGAATATGCATAAAGGTCACATACCTCGACGTCGACCAGGCCATGTAAACAGGCCAAGACGTTCGAAGGCAAGGTGGCGGCCGGCTATATTTGTTTTACACCGCAGCGACGGGTTTTGTGCAGTAAGTGCCAATCCGGTCTTGAGAGAGAGACTACGAAACCCTAGGCGCGCGACGATAGAAAACCCAAGCTGCAGTCGACCATGGCGTTCTGCAGTGAATCATGGACCATTCCCTCCGTTGATGGGTGCAATCACCAAATAAACTCCCATAGTAAAGAAAAGCAAATACAAAATATTCAAAAAATCATTAAAAAATACTTAGAAGTCCCACAGTTTTAAAAACCAAAAAGAAAAAATATTTATCGATATATAACCTTTTATTTTCTTCTCTATTACTGTCTAAAGTCCAGGTTTCAGGGAGTTATTCTCATCCCAATGAAAACCACCCCTACAGTAGTGAAAACGTCCACACTGAAAAAGCAGCCATTTTGGAAAAAGGCCTTACGCTTGAAATCAAATTAGGACCACTTTTTCAGGGCCTAGTGTGTCCAAAATACTCACAGTTGTGCCATGGACCCCAGGTTATGATAGTGGGCCATTTGTACACAATCCATTGAATGAATGGGCCTCAAATCCTTGTTTTTCAGAAAAATTTGAGGGCATGCACTTTATGATAAAACAGCTCGGCGCATGAATTCTCAACACAGTGGGGTGCACCCTTAAAGAGATGATTTTTTTCAATTTGACTTGGGAACACACCAAGGACATCCAGCATATTGCAGAGGTCATGTTTTGAAAAAATTGAAAATATTACTCCACTGCAAAATGACAGCTTTAAAACATATTTGTCTGTCTATGATGTTTCAAAGTAGTTTGTAATGGATAAACCATGCATTGTGTATGTGCATTATTGTATTTTGGGTGCAATGTTTTTCTTTAAAAATTTCTTTAAATAACAATTAGTTTCCTCCTTGAATATTTAAATAACATCTGGAGATATTATCTAAAGGCAATTTCAGACAGTTTTACAAAATTATTAACCTTATTAGGGTGATCCAGGTTGACAGAAAATGGGGCCTCATACACAATGAATCATACGAGAGGGGTAAATCACGAGCCTTTCTGCACATGACATGCTGAGAAGAAAATGCAAATGTAAATTGCCTCCATGGTAAACAGACCACAAAGAGAAAGAACATCCCAAACCAGCATAACCTCGCCCATGTATATACAGGTCCTGCAAAGAGAGTTGACCGAAAATTCGTTGATAAAAAACAGATATTTAAAGAGTATATACAGTTTTTTTCTTCAATGCATGCAGCATTCCTGAACCAGTACTATTTTAGAAACAACTACTTGTGGCTAGTTTTGTGGAATTTTACTAATGCAACACACATGTAACACTAATTAAAGACAACAACAACAACCAACTTCCAATGATACGCACTGTGTGAAACACTCAATGGATTAAGTTGCTAGTAGTTGGTCAACTATTGCTTCCTCACCCTTCCCCCAATAAAAAACAACCCAAATGAGGATGCCCCACAGTTTCCTCCCTGTTGTGTTTGTGTTTCTTCTAAGAAAAGCTGGGTTTCACCTCATTGTTCAAAACATGCATACTCATTAAGCAATGATGAGCACATGCACCAGTGATGCATATTATGGTTAATCTAATTATAGTAGTTAATTCAATTACTTGCACAAGCCAGCTGTAAGCATATCAGTTGCAAATGGGTCTTGTTGGCGTGGGAATCTACAAAAAGAAAAAGGCTGGCACCAGAAAAAAAAAAACCAACGTCATCACTCCAAAGTTAGAAGGCAAAGCCAAATATGAATATACGAAGAGAGACTCACCAACTGTCTATATTAGGGCCACCATATGAGCAGATGGAGTTATTGTCACCAGGAGATGTACAGGGATTCTTTTGTACGACACCCAATGCAGAGCCAACAAGAGACGTCATGCTGTACATTGGCCCAAAATTGCTGAAAAACTCCAGTTGAAAACTCCAAACCAAGAGCGGAGCACAACTTCAGCAAACAAGTGGAGACAATCACCAGGATGGGAGAGGAGGTCATCGGTTCGTAAATGTCAATGCTGCTGTTAACTTGGGGGTACAGGCCGTGCTGGATCACCAACGAGCAAAACTCGAGTGTGATGGTCAACCAGAACTCATGCTGCAATGCAGAGGTTCGCCGAGGTTTAGCTGTGTCCGAGATGATGTCCTGCAAAAGTGCAGGTTCCATACAGACAAAGACAAAACTGTACACAGAAATTCCTCGAATAGGAGAGGAGACGCACCGCTACTCCCAACATGGCTTTGCAGGTCATCTTCACAATACCGGGATAGCAACTGCTGGTGTGAGGAAACTCTTGTCTGCACGGATACAACTGTTCCTTCAGGAAATGCCCTGCAGAAATTATCAAATAAATGTGGGGAAAATTATAACTTTGAAATGAACAGGATATGAGAAGGACAAGAGAAAATTGTCAAAGACATTCATGAATTGCAAGGTTACAATAGGGAGTGCAGTAGCTGTTGAAGTTGATCAATAATTATAACAACTCTTTAGGAACTGCCGCAAGAAGACACTGTTCGTTCCAGCAACTCATCATGGGACATTGTTTGTGAAAATGTGGACAACCCAAAAATACATTGTAATGTATAACCATGAGAACAAGCTGTGCAAAAATGTGACATCAGCAAGAATGAACACAAACATGCAGATAAATGCACAGCCACTCGTCCAGCAAATTTCAACATGGGTGATGAAACATGAAGGTGAACTTTAATGTGCCAAAAACTCTTGAACTGTAAGGAGCCTGGACACCATTAATAGGTCACCACTGATGCCGACGGCTGTCTGGCAGAGGGTATACAATCATATTATACACATAGCAAGGCAGGTATGGAAATTGAACATTCACTAGACCCCTCATCTTTAACAGATCACTTTGTGCAGCCGTAAGTCAGCAAAATTTAGTCCAGATATGTTCTCTGGTAAACGGAGACGGGAAAAGAGTGTAAACTGCAGGATCGCTTTGCTGATGACCTGCTTACAGGGCACAGGCCGAGGCGGCTGCTGCATCCTTAAAGAGCACAGGGGGCCCATTCTCAGATTACCACCATGGCCGCCAAAGCAGCAAGCGCACTCCACAATGCTACATGGGCAACCATGGGCTGTGCAAAAGAGTACTCAAGAGCATTTGCTATGGTGGTGCTACATCAACCTATCAATTTCCATACCTGCTCGCGAACAATGGTGATCAGCGCTGAAAATGTCATCAAATGATGAACAGACTGTTTTGAAACCACTGGACAAATCGAATTGGGAAAAAGCGATGGAGAAAACAAAATATGGAATCTAGAGCACTCAAGAAAGCCGAATCTATGAATCGGCATGCTTTTGCAATGACAAACCCAAAGGGACAATTACCTTTTCAAAAGAAATGGTGACTGTAGAGATCCTGGCAGCGCAGTACACTTGGTCAATAATGGACACCGCAACCAATAATGGTAAAAAAAATGCGCAACAAATCTGCTGGTTGCCCAGTAACTGCTGGCTCACCAGCTGCCAAAGCCCCCTTTGCTGAAATGGAAAAGAAACAGAAGCCTACTTACTCTAAAAGGGCCAAGGGAAAACAGTACACAAAAAAACGTAGGGCACAAATGTCGATCAAACGATTTCATTTTGTATTATGCTTCACAGGCGCTGTATAAACGTGTGCGTGCGTGTGTGTGGCCAACTAGATCTAAGTAAGCAAATAATGACAACAAAGCGACTGGCAAAGAACAAATTCAATATGAACACACACAATTTATTGCAAACAGTTCCCAAACTAATTACAGGCTTTTTGAGTGCTTGCTTATTCCATACTTATTTTTCCATCGCTTTTTTCCCAATACCTAGTAGTTAGGGTTATGGTTAGGGGTTAGGGGTTAGGGTTAGGCTTGGACACAGAAAATGGTGATGACTGACTTACATGCAGCTAAATTATACAATTCTTATAGGCCCCATGGCCTGTGCAGCAACGTCTTCGTCCGTTTGCATCTTTTTCAGAATTATTAAACAGATCGCGACTCAAGAGATAAATATGTACTTCGAACCAAACGCACATCAGAGTGTATGATGGCATGCCAGTGTGACTTACATCACACTCTCTCTCGGTAAATTAGAGATTCCTAGAGTGTGCCATGTAAGCCACTCTGTGCACATGCATCATTGTGCGTTTGTTTGATCTCTGTAATTTGATATACATTAGTCCATAGTTCTTCCTTTTGAATCCCTGCCAAATGACACACCCCGTAGAGTTCCAAACAAATGTGTCTTCTTGTCGAGAGAACTCTTTATTTTGGCACAAAAAGCTCCATGTTTACAACTAGCATTAGTAGCAAACCACAGTAAAACTATTGGCTAGAAGTTTTACCTCAGTTACCAATTTACACCAGTAATCAGATCTTATTAAAGTTCATAAATTAAGGACAGAAACTTGTTTACAAACTTTAAAATAATTAAAACCTGATTTGATATATATAAATGAAGAAAAAAGTATTGTTTGTAAACAATAAATGGCAAATATAAACAATTTCAATAGCCGAAAAGAGCACATGCAGACTATGGTATTAATTTCACAATTCCACATACCTTTTTGCTGTAACAGTACTGTATTCATCCAATAAAGACCTGAAATACAAGGATATTGAATGGGAAAATTTAATGTGTAAAGAATTTTCATTTATTATCAGCCTTAATGATACTGTAAACAAAAGCACACGTTTAAATCCCACCATCAAAACAAACCATGGATGCCGCCATCTTGAATAGGCCTATATATATAGGGTGCACCACTAAATAAACTCCCATAGTAAACAGTGCTAAAAATAAAATATTCAAAAATCATTAAAAATACTTAGAAGTCCCACAGTTTTTAAAACCAAAAGAAAAAATATTTATCGATATATAACCTTTTATTTTCTTCTCTATTTACTGTCTAAAGTCCAGGTTTCCAGGAGTTATTCTCATCCCAATGAAAACCACCTACAGTAGTGAAAACGTCCACACTGAAAAGCAGCCATTTTGGAAAAGGCCTACGCTTGAAATCGAAATAGGGCCACTTTTTCAGGGCCTAGTGTATCCAATATACTCAAAGTTGGAGCCAAGGACCCCAGGTTATGATAGTGGGCCATTTTTACAATCCATCAAATGAATGGGCCTCAAATCTTTGTTTTTCAGAAAAAATTTGAGGCATACACTTTATGATAAACAGTTTGGCGCATGAATTGTTCACTATATAGTGGGTGCACCTTTAGGTAGGTTTTTGCGTGTCGAAATTCCCTTCGCGCGCATGCGTGCTGAATGGGTTCATAGTCTTGACACAAGGGCGAAATGCACACAAAACCCGTCGCTGCGGTGTAAAAAACAAATACGCGCGGCCGTGGACAGGCATGAATGGCGCCTGCAGCGGTTGGTTTATGAAATCACAGCGGATCGGCGTGCATACGTATAAAATCACGAGTAACGTCTTACACAAGACTAGTACACTGTATATAGGGCCTATCAGTCTTTTTTTTATCACACTTTGTTTTGTTTATTCTCTGATTATAATCTTATTGATTTTCTGACCTGGGCCTAATTCTGTAATGTGTTTTGAAACATTTATGTTGTATTATTATGCGGCCCATACACGATCAATTTTATTGAATCAATATTATTGAAATCAGTATTGCCCAAAAATCTGTCCGACACACATGATTCAATTATATTGCGCAATAAACCCGTCACTTTAACCCAAGACGTTGTCGGAGTAGGTCATGGATATTGACAGCGATACATGTTTAGCGCTAGCGCTTGCTATGGGGTTAGAAAGGCCAGAAAAAGAAAAAAAAAGATCTATTCAGCAACCAAAGACTTCTGCAGGAATTGCATGAAAATGAGCCACAAGATTATATGAATTTCTTGCGCATGGATAAAAATTCTTTTGATGAACTACTCTGGATGGTTACTCCAATGATAGAAAAGCAGGACACTGTTATGCGTCAGCCCATTTCCGCAGTTGAACATTTGTCAGTAACGTTACGATACTTGGCAACTGGAAACACATTTGAAGATCTGAAGTTCAGCACGGCGATATCACCACAAGCGATAGGCAAAATCGTGATAGAAACTTGTGAGGAAATCATCTTCTGTTTAATACTTCTTAACCACTAGCCAAAAAAAAATAACCCAAAAATTAAACAAAATAAGAGATTATTTCAATGGTGTTATATTTTAGAGTCCTTACACTGAACTTTTGGGCCAATTATTGTTTTTTAATCGACGCATGGTATTTGTATGTTAAACATGAAATACAAAAAGAGTTTTCGTCATTATGTCAACTTTGAATGAAATAACTTCATGATTGTTACATTTTAAACCAACTACATGTAGTTCACATGTTGATTTCTAGTACATTAAGTAGGCCTACGTGTGTGTGGTTTGTTTAATAGTAAAAGCACACATACACATAATTATAATTTTTTTATAGTGATAGGGATAGTAGTATAGGGAAATGAGGATCCTTGACCACCCCCAAAAACCACCCCAACCTCCTCAACCATCCAAAAAAAAAAAGATTTTTAAAAAATCACCAAAAAAATTTGAAATAAAATAAAATAAAATCTAGTAGTATAGTAAATATTTTATGTGAAAAAAAAAAATGAAAAAAAAAAAATCGCCCCATCTTCACATCCAAAAAATCACCAAAAAAATTGAAATTAAAAAAATAATAAAATCTAGTATTATTGTAAACACGATGGCCAACTATAGAATGCACAGTCTCGCGCAACTCAAAGAGTTTGTTGAAAAAAATAATATTAAGATGGGTGAGCCATCTGGCAAGTACGGTAGACCGATTAAACCTGATTATCACTTTGCGATTAAAAACATTTAGATACTTTACCACCTAAAAGTATTATTCCGTGCGAATGGCTTTTAGTGGGATCAACCAAAAGGTGTTTTAAACCAAGCGTGTGTGGAGACAAATTTTGTGTCCTGCATAGGCAACGCATTAAGACGGGAAAATCTATACCAATTCCGTGTATAAAATGTACAAAGACGTCACCGCCATTGTGTACAAGATGCACGTGGTTTTGGAAAAATAAAAATCAAGCTCGCGCTAAAGCTAGATTAAATTTTAATCTCGTCATGGCCGAGTTGAAAAATAAAATAGTATTAAAAAGTTGAATTATACGCTGGAGGTCTTTCTCGACATTCTAGCGGATCTAAGGCTAGTTTATTATACAACTCATCGGTGTTGTAAGATTTTTCTATCAAAAAGTTTACTTTAAATTCAAAAGTTTTTCTACAAGGTCTTTTTTCTTTATCGATGATGGCTTTGACATCTGTCGGAGCGTCTTTAGGAGTAAATTTTGTTCGAATATTTTCTTTCATATCCGAGTATTTTACTCGCTCCTCGGAGATTAAAATAAATTCTGCATGACTTATATTACTGTCTTCACTCGCTTTCGAAACGTGATTGCCGATGGTGTTAAGTTTACTCTCGGCGAGAACTCTTATCGTGTTTCTTTGATTTTTTACCGAGCTTATATTTCGCGTATTTCATCGCCATCGCCATACCGCCTAACCCGATGGCTACTCCTTCGAGAACGAATCCAACCGGCGCTGCTACGACACTAGTCAGACTGGCAATTCCAATCGCTCCAGCCGCGGTACCGCCACATTCGGCCATTGTTTCTACGATAGATAAAGTTTTGATGATTTTATTGTATTTTTTATACGATCTCTCGCGCTCATTTCTCTCTACGGAAATTTCTTTTTGAATTTCGTTGATTTTTTTGTAATCTAAACGCATTCAGATTATCTATAACAGTCGAGGTGCCCGAACACACATAACACGGTGCGCCATCCCCGGCCCCGGACACGTACACTGTACAGCGAGATCAATAACTAAGTCATTGATACGGTTGTGCATTGCGACCTTGTACGCGTTCGAACTCAAGCCACAGCCTTGATCCTTCTGCAACCGAAAGCTTATGTGTTTCTTTATTTTCCCACTGGAATTCCAATGGAAAGTCGTATGCAAGATGTGGGCGGTTCATTTTAAATGTTGGCCGATCACAGGCCCCTAGCTTTGATCCCACACACACAGCACAATCTATGCAAACACACGTCGTACATTAGCCCATAGAGAAATGATACAGAAGGAGTTTGAACTGCGCGGGCTTTCAAAGCTATCCATTTACTGCTGTCAGCGAGCGCCTGGTATTCCCATAGCTAAAGCACAGTAACCGCAAAAAGATCATGTTACATTTGCCCAAATATGGATTCTGTATACATGTGAAACGGAGTACACGAAGTCCAACCTAGTTTGTACATGTCAGTGATGTAGTGCCTTGATGCCGAGCCTTGGCCTTAAGGCTGCCTTAAAGCTTGATTTTAGGGCCTTGGCCTTAGCCTTAAGGCTTGAGGGCAAAAGCCTTGGCCTTGGCCTTGAGGGTCAAAGCCTTGCAACTTTAGGGCCTTGCTCTTCAAGGCCCATCGATTTTAATTTTTTCAGGTAAATTTGTTTGAAATTTTGCTTTTCTACAAACATACAACTTGGAGTCAGCTGTCTGCAAAGTCTGCAGTATCTAATTTAATCATGTTTTACCATGGAGGGAAAACACCCTAGATTTGTGTGTTGACACACTTTCACTTTTACAGCATCACATTTTGTTACCATGATAGGCCTAGTACATTTTGCTGCTTCCCCCAAAACAAAGCTATAATAATTTTCTGTATACTTGTACTTGTGGGGCCAGGGAGATATAATTATACTTAACTTGCATATGGGGTAGATAGAACATCATCTGATTTGTGCTGTGGACTGCTTTATTTATTTTTGTATCGTATGGTTCATACAAAGTTAACATGACAAGGTCAGGTTATGGATCCAGTTTAATGCAGACTGGTCGAGTTCAGTTAAATTTCCATCACATCTGTAAATAATACAGTCATGAACGATGTGATGTACAGTCTGGTCATCATGACCACAGGTACATTTAGCGTTGTCACTTAGTCCCATGCGGAGCATGTTATGTCCAAATCGGCCATGGCCAGTTCTTAGTCTGTTAAGTTTGACCCAGCAGTGGCGAAATGTAGTTAAATATCCACGTCCTGGATTCTGATTCTTGCCACATATTCCGTCACGTGTTCAGTGCCCAAGTCTTTGGGTGCGATCCAGTGCTAATTTCTAGCAGTTTGTGGGCTTGTCGATGGAAACGATTTCTTGATGGCAGTCGCAGTTGTGGTGGGGGTTTTTGATTGGTGTTTGTCAACAGTTGATGAAGCAGATGGGAGTCACCCAGCGGCACGTCGCGCAAGAGCAAGGTATTGCTGCTGTCGTCTTACTTCATAAGGAGCAATTCTACTGACTACTGGAAGGTATTGAGGGAGTTGATCTGATACATCCTGAGATGATGCGCATGTTGTTGTTAAGGCTACACAAGTCAAATCTTGCTGGTGTGGGTGCTCCTTACGCACATACCGGTGCACAGATACTCTGCAAACAGAGTATACTAAAAGCTATTGCTGAGATTCGAAGAACGTTGTAGTCATGCGCCCAGGAAAGGCCTGCCCTAGTTACATCTAATGAGACAGTTATGAGCGTTAACTTTCTGTGCGAGCTGTGAGATAGCTTTTGTATGTTAGAGATCTGTCCAAGTAACACCAAGATACTTGGGGAAATCATCATACAGGGATGGTAGTGCCATTGCACCGAACGACTTTGTGATTTTGTAGTTAGCCAGTCTAGGCAAACAGTTTTGGTGATGTTAAGTCAGAATCTCCAGTTTTTGAAGTAACGTATTGCTTAAGGATTCCATATCGCGTGCCAAGTGTTGTTTCAAGCTTCGTCATTACAAAGTTTTTGGCAGAGGTTAGGGTGCTTTTGTCATCTGCGTAGATGTATTTCTTTGAGACAGTGGTTGTGGTAGGTCAGCAGTGTAAAAATAATAATGTTGAATTAAATCAGGTGCGAGCACTGAGGCCTGCGGGATCCCGTTTTTCAGGAAGCATTTTTTACTGGTTTCTTCGCCAACCGTCATTGTAAAGCTTCTGCAGGTGATCATTGTCATGAGAAAGTATTACTAAGGTTTTATCCAGGTATGATTTTGTGCTAGGTTTTTAGGGCAAGACCTTTATGCCATACGTGTAACCAATATATGCTGCTGATAGATCGACCAGTACAGGCACCGTTCTTGGAGACCTTTTTGGAAGTTGTGCCTCTATGTCTTCTAGTGAGAGTGTTACTTGGTCTGTTTTACAGCGTCCTGTACTGGAAGACGGCCTGCTCAGAGTGGGAGTTGAGGATCCACAATGGGTTGGATACGATTGTATATTGAGTCCTCCATCACTTTGTAGATTATGCACAGGTAGGCTTATTGGACCGGTAGCTGCCCAGGCTCTTCGGCGGCACTTTGTCCGGTTTGAGGAAATTCTATTACTTTAGCATATCTCCTTATTTTGGGATTTTCCTGAACTTTTGATACAGGTGCTGGTAATCTCAGAAAGTCCATTCAGTGGATTTTGGTCCAAGATTTTTGACAAATTCTGGGTGATATAGTCTGGTCTGTTTTAGGTAATGCTAATATTTCAACCATGATATTTGAAAATAAAATTACTTCCATGTTACATAATAACGAAGGTAACATCAGTTAAAAACAACCAGTTCTTAGATCCCCCTTTTGTTATACTCGGTTTTAGATTAATGTGCTGCATCAGTATGAGCAAACCATTCTTTTGTTATTATTTAAATGGTATCCACGAAGACTTGAACTTCTATGAAGTCATATATTTGTACGTGAAGTTTTTATTCTTACTTTGAGCGATTCGTTATGATGTGACATGTTTTATATTAGTAGTAATTTTATACTCAGAGGGCCTTGGCCTTGGCCTTGAGGGTTAAGCCTTGGCCTGTAGCCTTAAGGCTTGAGGGTCAAAGCCTTGGCCTTGAGGGTCAAAAGCCTTGGCCTTTGAGGATCAACGCCTTTGTTCCAACACTGGGTACATGTACCAGCTGTACAATCATGTATATCGCGCAGAGCGACCACAGTACAGCCAACCAGTCACCAATAACGTATATCGCGCCAGAGCGACCACAGTACAACCAACCAGTCGGTATATCGCGCACAGCGACTTTGGCACAGTACAGCCAACCAGTCACCAATAATAACGTATATCGCCGAACAGCGAGCAGCACGAGTACGCCAACCAGTCACCAATATGTATATCGCGCACTTTGCGAGCACAGTACAGCCAACCAGTTACCAATATGTATATCGCGCACAGCGAGCACCAGTACAACCAACCAGTCCACCAATAACGTATATCGCGCACAGCAGAAGCACAGTTACAGCCAACCACAGTCACCAATATGTATATCGCGCGCACTTTGTAGCGAGCACGGAGTAACAATAACCAGTTACCAATATGGCCTATATCGCGCACAGCGAGCACAGTACAACCAACCAGTGCACCAATAACGTATATCGCGCAGAGCGACCACACGGGTACAGCCAACCACAGTCACCAATATGTGTATATCGCGCACAGCGAGCAGCAGCTTTAATTACCAGCCAATGACAGTATTTTCTCCATTTTTGGTGGTGGCCAAGATAGCCTAGAATGAATTCATCAACTACATTAATTCATTTCCATCCAAACCATCAAGTTCACTGCTAACTACCTCTCTAATAGCGTGAACTTCCTAGACGCTTCACCATCAACAAATCTCCCCAGTGGCATCTCGACTGATGTCTATTGTAAACCCAATGACACTCATCAATACGTGTCCTTTCTCTGACAGCTGCCACCTGAAAGCACTGTAAGGAGGCCATTGCCTACAGTCAAGCCCTCCGTTATAAGACGTATCTGTTCCACTGAGACCTTTATACAGGAGACGGCCGTCTGAACTGAGGCAATACCTTGTATCTTGGGGTCATATGCAAACGCAGTGGTCCAACTTAGCAATCAACAGGGCCCGCTTTGTACCCCATCAGCACCCTCTTGGCTACCCCTAGGTAACACGAAAACCCTCCCAACAGAAGTCCCCCTCGTCACTACCTATCACCCCAGATTATACAGACTTTCATCCATCATAAACGATAACATGACTATTTTACACTCCTTTGACAGGTTACACTGGAGGCCATCCCTGAGCCCCCTTTGATTGCTTTCCGCCGCCCCGCAACGTCTGGCGATATTTTAGTTTGGGCTAGGCTCCCTAGGACCAACAATGACGTCGTTACTGATCAAGAATCACCGCCCAGGGATTGCTCTAATTGTACTCCTTGAGATGCAAAACATACAGTTTGTATCTCAAACCTGCTCAGAAGGTGAAAAGCCATATGTAATCTCATGTAAAAGACAATGACCAAAATTGTGTCTCCGCTTTTGCCAACCATGTCTCCCTCTGTGAAAACCAGAAAACCATACTACTCTGTAGCAATCCAATTCAACATCCCTAATCATAGTATTAAGGATGTTGAACTTTTGTAATTGAAGCCTGTACTAGCAATGACACACATCGCAAAACTTAGGGAGTCACACTGGATACATTATCTCACACACACTTCAACCTATAATTATGGTCTCAATATCAACACAGGTGATAAATAACCCAGCTACCTTTACTATATCATTTCTATTCACCTATATCATTACTGGATTTCATCAACTGCCTTGAGTATGTATTTTTGCCTTTATGTTACCTTATCTTGTATATCATTCAGCATTTTTCTTTAGGACAATTATATCTTATTAATTACACTCCACACACGTACACCAACACCTCAATTTGTATGGTGTAATTGACCCCTTTGCTGATAATATTTTACTATTTTTACCCTAAACTTCCACCCACAAGCATGCACATCTACCTATTGTGTGGCTCGTAATAATCTTCCTTCAGCCTAGCTTTACCACAAGCCGCCACGATCTAACTATTATATGACAATAATTTAGTCAATGACAAAATCATAAGGTAAAATGTCCACAATAAAATTTTGTTCTGTGCAATCATCTCTCTTTATTATTATATTTAAAAGTATTAATGCATCGACAGACACTGTACCAATATTGTAACACCAGTCAAATTACACATGTCATGGAAAGTCCTTGAACATCACCAGAAGTAAAGACGAACAAGATGGCAATTTGTGGTGTGTGTCATTAGGAGAAAAGATATCAGCTAGGATTGAGGCATAACCACCTAAAACGATATTGCCAAGTGGTTTGTGTACAACTTTAACCAGTAGTCAGATGGCTCAGTGATGTTGTAGTGACACTTTGACATCCCAGCAGTAGTATTTGTATAGGGAGCGTCGCGCCAAACTTTTT